>JAODKC010000080.1:2373796-2394740 GCA_026777985.1 Mormyrops attenuatus | reverse complement strand
ATCGCCAGTTATGCCTCGTCACCCCCCCCCCCGCCCACTGGCCAGAGGTAGAAAGTTCAGGTTCAGAATGTACAGATCCAGACCCGTATTTAATTCCAACCTACCAATTGAGTATAAAAAGTCACAGTTACACAGTACTCAACTGGCTGGTTGGAAAAAACTCTTGGTCTGGATTTCTCTTTCTGAACTTGAACTTTCCACCTCTGCTGAGCTCCCTCCTTGTCTAACATTACAGTAGGTGTTTTGTGTCGATCTCTCCTTTTGTCTGCGTCAACATGAGGATTGGGTCGTGGCCCATGCAGGCCATTGGGGCCTTTTGTTGTCTACTTGGGATCTTCTTTTGTTTTTTTTCTGCCGTTTGGGCTGCCTTCCCACTGAATGGGCACCACACTGAGCCGCTGCAAGCTTCTTGGAGAATGAAGGCATGCTGTGTTCCCGCCAAACCCGAGCTGTGTGTGGCCGAATCATAATGAGGAGCCAATGACCATCATCCTTCTCTTCCTTTTATTGAACCTTCAGCTTTCCTCACACATTTTCACAGAAATAAAAATCTGCCTATTAGTGCAAAACCTCTTGTTACCGCACATGGCAATTTACCTCCATCATTCAGAGATAAGGCTTTAATACTGATTATTGGGATAATCATTCTGGGAAATACACCTATTTTCCCGTTTTCCTTCGGTACCACATTCTCTCCTTCCTCTCATGCTGAGATTTTGTTGTGGGGGCGGTTTCCCATTGATCCTCAAACAGGGCCTCGCCTTGGGATTTTGGATGCTGTATCATAGCAACGAGTATTTCCTCACAAACATCTCAAGATGAACATGTGTGAGCATGATGGGGATGGGATGCGGATGCAACAGGGATGTCACTCATTATGTAACTATGAATGGCGGTGACTGACGCGCCTGTGCGAGCCTCAGTGGCGGTGACTGACGCCCCTGTGCGAGCCTCAGTGGCGGTGACTGACGCCCCTGTGCGAGCTTCAGTGGCGGTGACTGACGCGCCTGTGCGAGCCTCAGTGGCGGTGACTGATGCGCCTGTGCGTTTCTGCCTGCAGGGTATTGACTTTGCTGCCTTTACGGGCTACATGTTCCTGGGGATCTGCCTTGTGCTTCTGACATCATTTCCTTTCCTGCGGCTGCTGTACTGGAACAAGAAACTGTACAACCGGGAACCAATGGAGATTGTGGGTGAGTTGTAACACGGCACTGTCCCGACAAACCATGTTTACTCAAAAACTGTATATATTTTCTTACTGTTGTAATAAAAGTCGACTTGGAAACCTGTTTTTCTCCATTTCTGGATTTTAGGGCCCTCCTGCCTGAAACATCACACCACTGATGGGGTGGCTTATTTTTTGGTTAAATTCTTTGCTTTCACAGCACGGGTTCATTATCATATTTGACATGGCATTCATTTTGCCTCCGCTAAGATCAGCCATCCTCTCTTACGTTGACCTAGATCTTTAAGGAGCACTTAGAATTTAAACAGATGCTTTACTGATATAATTAAGACAATGACTGAGGTGATTTTACCAGTCAGCAAAGCTTGTACTTTTTTTGGGGGGGGGAAATAGTCAGCTGCCTTTTGTCCTGTAAAACTGTATATCTATGAATTATTGTTTTTTTGTGGTGATTGGCTGTGGGCGGAGACAGCCCCGCTGCCACCAGAGGCAGTCAATCCATGAGCGGCACTTGTACAATTGTGTCAAACTCAAGGCCTGCAGCCCTAATGCGGCCTGCTTCTTCATTTCCTGCGGCTCACGTGAACTTATGAAGTATACCGATTGAGGTTCTTATCTGGCCTAAATACACAATTAAAATTAACCAAGTTAATTTTAGAAAATGGACTCATTGAATTGAAAAATGGCGAATTATAATTTCAAAAGTAAAAAAAACCCCACTGTTCTTGGGTTTTCCGCATGGGGGGCACTACAGTGTCACAGGAATATAATATTGGGTGTCACCATTAGACTCACCATGCTAAAATAGACAGCAGCTTGTGAGGGCAACAGAGAACAAATCAAGTAAATGAACTGCTGTCAGTATGTTTTTAGAAGTATCTGAGGGGCTGGTGGTGCAGCAGTGAGGGTTGGTTGGTGTGAAAAATGCGCTCCGGCGGTAAGTTTGTGAGGATGCGCCGGCTCATAGCTGCAGGAATCACATGCTCCAGCAAGCCCCAGGAAGTCTGACGAGAAACGCGGCTATAGACAGGATTTCTGATTTCCCCTATTTTCCAGCTTTTCTTATCCATCACGACTTGGTGAAAAGCTGCACGGTTATTATCTGCATGAACTGCGCTGAGTGGCAACTTCTGTACTGCAACTGGGGTTGCAGGCTGGTCAGGCTCGGTTTACTTGTGCTGCCACAGTTTGTTAACAGACTAATTGTGCGTTTTGCTGGTAATCATATTTTGATTAGCACCATCAATCTTCCGTAATTGTGAGGATAGCTGACCCCCATAACGAAATTGAAGGGGAACCCCCCCCCACCCCTCCCTGGAGTTAAAAAACGATCAACTGATTAGAATTTTGTTCTCTGTCCAAAAGTTAAAGGTGTTCTGTTATTAGCCTACTACACATAGATTGGGCCACTCGAGATTGGATTGGATTGGATTGTGTCCAACATGACCCGTTAAATAAAATGAATTTGACACCCTTGATATAATGAGTTCAATGGAAGGCTTATGCAGGCCGGGCTTCAGAAAGCAACCCCACGTAAGACCTTCATAACAACCTTTATTACACCTACAGTATACAAATGGTCTACAGTGCCGCCAAAAACCCAATTAACTCCTCAATCCATCCCACTGGGGCTGTAGCTGGCACCACACACATGTCTTTAAATAGAAAATGACCCACAAAATGTTCTTGCCTTTAAATTGGGATGAAGCCCTTTTGGAGAATGCCTTAAGGATGCTCTGTGTCAGGGTAGCGGCTAAGTAGCTGGATTTGCGGATTAGCCTGACGGTCTGTGACACAGTTTTAGGTTAAAGCACACGAAGGGCCTCTTGGGTTGAGCCCCTTATCTAGGAGGTGGCCAGAGGCTTGGAGCGTTGGGTCTGATGGCAGGGGTGAGCGGGATGTCCTCCCAGGAGGGGTGCAAGCTGTCGGAGTGATGGACTGCAAGGGAACCTCAAAAGGAGGACGCAGAATTTGACCACTAGGTTTACTGGTGGCATTAATGGGATGCTGACCTGCTGCAGGCTCTGTCTCAGTGTCCCTGCATGACACGTGTGGATTTGACACTATACGGAGTTGTTTTCTGTTGCTGTAGGTCACACTTATGCCCTCAAGTCCCTGCTGTTTGAATACAAGCACAGTGAGGCTTATAGTACTCACTAAAGTTATTTGCTCTTTCAGGATGTCCAAATTGGCATTTGCTGTTCATATGCCGTTCACCAGATGTGTTATGAGCCTAAAGCCCCAAAAGAATCCAAATAAGCCTTGAATAATTTGTTTGGCCCAGATGTTTTAACAACCATGCTGTCAGTTTGAGAGCCATTGTCTTAAGTCCCGCATGTCTTGCGATCCTAGCAGCTCCCTCAGTTCACCCTTTGGTCACCTTGGACGGTCCTGCAGACTGCTAATCTCCTCCTGAGGGCTTGCTGCTTCAGTGGCCGCGGGACATTCGCTGGCCCTGCATGGGTGTCTTTCCTCTCAGAGAGTGTAATTGCCTCATCCGCCTTCTTTGGCCCTTTTTTGCTGCTTTTGACTAGACCGGATGCTTGACTGGTTTGCTCAGCTGGTTTGAGCAGCCGGAAGGATGGTGACATGACTCAGAGAGTAAGTGCGGCTCTTTGAACTGCACAGGCGGCCGTTGCGGCATGGCCCCAGGGCATTGTCCTAATCCGCCTATGTGCCGGAAGACTACCTCAACCCCCCCAAGTTTTGACTGGACTGGAATTAAATGGCTCCTGGAGGGTTGTGGTTTACCACAGGGGTGATGCCATGGGCAATGAGCTGCATGCTGACTGTTCGATGCAGATTAAATCTGTAGCACCTGTACTTTGAAAGACCAAGGCTCACGTATCATTCTCCTGTTCATTGAGTTGCACCCCTAGTTGATGCAGTGTCAACAGGGAGGGCTGCCAGGAAGCCCAGTGACCAGTTAGCCAGGAATCCCAGTCACCATTTACTACCTAGTATTTCATGATGACACGTCATGGGCACAAGGCCTAGGTAAAAATTGACTCTTTGGTTGACCATTTTAAGAAACATCCTTTTAGAGCCTGTTTCCATTATAGTGAAATTCTATTTGGACTTCAATCATTGACTTTGTCAGCCGCATATAATGAAGTATTAATTGACTTTGCTAAACTACAGGGAGCTACCAAGGTTTGCGTTTGCTGATGTCCTTCCTGCCCTCTTTCTGGCCACCCCTCTCAGAGCTGAAGCATGAGATTCTGGTGTGGCGGCAGACGGCGCAGCGCATCAACCCGGCAAGCCGTGAGGAGACGGCCGTCAAGTGCCTGCTGATGCGCAAGGTTCTCAACCTGGAAAGTGTCTTGCGGAACAAGCTGAAGACATTCCAACGGTGACTGGCTTTTCATTAACCATCTTTGCCGAAGAAGACGCTTTAACCTGAGATATCAAATGGCTTGTGTGGTTAATGGCTTTGTTCTTGGCCTGCCCCAGGATTCAGGTTATTTACCCTGATGCAGCAGGCAAAGCTTCTGCTGAACTACTGGTCTTTAACCGCTACACCACCTGCTGGCCCACTTCACTACTTTACCACACGTGGATGCGGAATGCAGTAGAAACTCAGTGGAATCCTGTTGTCATCTAATGAATCTTGTTTTGGTTCAGGGGGATGCATTAGACACTCTAGGAATGATGTTCAGCATCGTTGGTGTCCTGTGTTTTTTGGTAATGGGATCGTTGACCTCAATCTTCATTCCTTGCACCAAAGATGGTGATATTTCTAAGATATTTCCAAGGATGAACAAATCTGAGTAAAGTAATGGAACATGGGTCATATGTTTTAGCAATACTGTACATCTCTGCCCAGTATATGAACATGCAGTTAATGAGGACTCTATGAGCAAGTGCAGTTTAACCTTAAGTTCGATTTATGAGGGTCCTACTCGGCCTTTGAGAAACGCCTTGCAAGCAAAAATGTGATCATTCATCACACTTAGGTGGAAAAATGGGTCAAATTATACTTTATACTTTTTAAAATTAACAGTACTTTAGATCCCAATTCTTGAGGATTTGCGTCACAGGCCTTTTCATGGAGGTCTGGAGCGGGGACTTTCAAACTCAAGCAAAAGGGCAAAAAAAAATCCTCAGTAACACTTTCTATGAATGCCGTGTCTATAAGAATCTATGAACACACTCATAACACATCATAATGCATTCATAAAGCTTAAATAAATATTTAGAAAAGGTCATAACACATTATTATCATTATGCATTATGAATGCTTTTTGAAGCTCTCATCAATGCACTATAGATACTTTCATAATACTGTACAAAGCATAATTCACTCTTATACCAACCATTAAAATGCATTATAAAGGTATATAATGCATTATACATGACAGCTTCAAGAATAGTGTTAGCAAGTCCGCTAACAGCTCTTTGCTGTCATTAACAGGGAAATCTCACAAGAAGACAAAAACTGGGAGAACAACATCCAGGAACTGCAGAAGAAAGTAAGCATATGCAGCATGTGGTGCCGTAATCCAGCAGCGGTGTGATATGGCTTGTGCCCTCTTAACGGGCCTCTGCCCAGGATCAAAGGCAGCATCGCACATTAGCAACATAGCATTAATACTCTGATTCTCCCCTCGCTTGATAACTCATCCAGTCTCTCACTGACAGCAAGCCCCAGAGATAAAAGGACATAGGAAAGAGAGTAGATGGAGACTGGAGAGGCTGTGAATTATGCCATTTAGGTGTGCGGTACATCTGAGCAGGTCTTTGAATCCCACCCCAGCTCTCTGCTTGGCCTTGGTGTAGAATTCCTCTCGCTCTGCCCACTTCCCTACCTCATCTCAGCTTAGAACGGTGTGCCTGTGTTCAAAACGTTGCCCCTATAAGCCCCCCTTGAGCAAGGTCTTTAACCAGTGAAAACTGCTCGAGGGTCGCTGGATAAATGGCCTGACCCAAAGTTTCACTCTCCTGTAAGAATTTCTATGTGCTTGTAGAAATGGCAAATAAAGTAGAATCACTTTCCACATCACATGCCCTCCATACTGTGCCCAAAGTGGGTGGGCAGAAATGTGGATGCCAACAGTTCCCTTACTTTTGCAGTTCAGAGATGTTCTCTACCTTCTTGCAGGCCCCCATTTCCTTGAAATAGCGTTTTTAACACAGCACAGTATAGCCTACAGAAAAATGCCTTAATCCAGTTTGAATTGCTTTTTTACAGCACAGAATAACAGACAAGATCCTGCTGGTGAAGTGTGTCTCCGTCCTGGCTGTCGTCATCTGTGTGTTCTTTCTCAATTCTTTCATCCCCAGCATACACCTCGATCTCGGTAAGTTGAACAGCGGTTCAGGTCGTGCAGACAGCAGTGATGGATTTGGTGCTCCTGCTTTTCACAGAAAGACGTTAGAGGGCTCCAAGAGCTCCGGGTCGTTAAATGGCGTGACGTCTTTTTCCGGCACTCAAAGTAATGACCGAAATACAATTAGAGGTTAGCACATGTGGCAAATTGCGTTTATTAGGACATAATGTTATTTTCTTAGCTGGCAGGATATTCTTGAAAAACAATAATCAAACAGCTTTATGTTTGCATCCCAAGACTGTTGAACACCTCCAGGTGCCCTCAAATCTTGAATAACATCCCAGTTCCATGATGGGAGTGGAAAAATACATTTATTGTTTGTCGGCAGTCAGCAGTGCACGGTGGGTTCTGCCCAATTAAGTTTTGGGTTAAATTTGTAAACATGAATTCATAAGTTTGTCGCCGCCGGTGGTGAAAGCTGTGTACCCACAAAGATGTTTGTTTTTCCCCGTGTGCTGCTGCTGAGGTCAGCAGCCCAACGTGGCGTAATAGTAAACCGCATTAGGGTTCATTCTTGTGCGCAGTAAATCTCGAAATCATATGTATTTAATTATAGTTAAGAGGCTTTCCTGCCGAAGTAAAGTCCTGCGTAATGTCGCTGTCATATTTAATGTACTTGCTCTTACAGCTAGTTTTATATTGCTTGGGTTTCTGACAGCTGAGTGCTGAGGTAATGGTTTGTGGCGGAAGCTTAGGCTTTCAGACAGCTGGATTGTGGAAGTGCTGAGAGTCGGGGCGCCACCTGTTGGCCTCTTGTAGGCAGCGACAAGTTCTTCTCCCCGATGGCTACTCCGGCTGACTCCTTATTCTCGACCTTGTATTTATTCTCTGCCATTCCGCTGGGCACTGCTGAATGATTGCTTTATTGCCTCTAATGGAAATGGAGCTCTTTGCTTTTCCCTTCATTCTGTCTCTGCCCCAAACGGGGGCGGGGGAGAGTCGGGCAGATCTAACCATTTAATATCGATTAAAGACTAGTCCTTTGGTCAGATCCTTATATTGACTGCAACCTGAAATGTATGTATGTGTTGAATTGAAATACATGTAAAAAATAACCTGATATCCAACATTTTTTATTCAAAACACCGAGGCATGCTGGGTAAAGGCTGCATATTTGGTGATCACAATGCAACATTCATACCAACCTTCAGGATGTCTGAAGTTGCTCCGGAGCTTGTTCAGGGCTTACTGTCGGGTCTGAGAGCTGCTCTGTTTAATGCCACAGGCCTCCCAGGATGGTGGGGTGCTGGAGGGCTGTGTCTCTTTTGCTTCCTTATTGACGCATCCAGGGTTCATCACTCCTTGGGTCAGATGCAGAATCCATCCTTTATTGATCTCGATTTCAGCAACTGGCTTCTTTTGTGGCCAGTGGTCTAGGAGAGAGTTTGAAATTGGGGGGGGGATGGTGTGGGACATAATGTAATAGTTAATTAATAGTCTATTGATTGGAGGAGATGAAAGAAGTCAAACGAAATATTAGGGACCCCCCCCCAATGGTGATTATTGGTCCCCCTGGGCTACCATCCATTGACAGTGTAGCTATATAACCTGGTTAACCTTCTCAAGTGCAGCATGTGACCCCTTGGTGAAAGACATGCACTGGGGAGAGACGTTTCGTTGGGCCTGTGAGTAAGAACAAACTTCAAGCTGTATGGATGTGTTGTGGGTATAAGGTGCTCCTTGGTGTCCTCTGGCAGCTCAACGTAACAGACACGCTGCCGTCTCGGGCACGGTGCCCCCTTGCTGAGCTCCCGAATGTAAGCAGAAGGACGTCCTGGCTGTCTGAGTTGTCACCCCCACCTGAGAGGAGATCTGTGCCGCGTGTACTGTAATGCTGAGGCCCCGCGGGATCCGTCATCCATGACATTCACATTACGCTCTACAAAAGTGGGACCAGGGGCGTTTCCTGCGCATTTAAATAAACATCAGGAGCTTTTAAACAAACATCAGCAAGACCGAAGCATTTGTTGGAGCTGACAAATAGCACGTAATGAATAGTTCGGATGCTATACAAAAAACCGTCAGACGCGCTATCCCTAAACGATTGTTTCTGTTTCCCGGGTACTGTAAGCCCAGCACCGTGCATCATGGGAACTCTCTGCGGGGAGTCCCCGTAACCATGATGGCTTTAGCTGTGAGCTAAAATCATGCTTAACATCAGCGTTTCCTAACCCGGCCACAGTTTCACTTTAATTGTTGTGCTATATATGTCATTTATTACTGTGACCGTATACCGCTTCCCTTCAGAGTTAAGGATCAGAGCATGAAATCAGAGCGATTTCACTGACTGTAGCACATTTTCTCCAAGCACTAAAGGAGGCAGAGAAACAGGGGAACCCTCTAAGGACATAAATAATCAAGTGGCGCGTATAACTTAGCTCCATATATTCACTAAATTTTTTGCAGTATTGTTCACAAAGCCCTGTTGGCTATGAAGTGATGTACCATGAAGACACCCATGTAACAAGGCTGTTTCACTAGTTCACCGATGGTGAGCACTCTCTCCTTATCCCTGCCTGATGACTCTTTAATTAAAATGCCTGCCCTTGGCCACATATTGCCCGATCGTCCGCTGTGGGACAGCGGCCTCTTTACTTGTTATATAATTTATGGGGAATTAGGAGTGCCACCTTTTATAAACCCCCTGCTCTTGTATAGATGCAGAAATATTTGATGCACACATTTTACAGATAATACCTCTGTTTGAGACTGGGAGGGAGGGGCCCTCATGACGGGGATTAACATGAATAATTAATAAGTGCCGTAGGCCTCTCGGTAGCTGTGATATCCCGTCGTTTGCTGTGACTCAGAGGTCTACTATCCTATTGGTTTTATAAAAATGATTCATATAATGTCAAATATTAGTCAGATAAATTTCTCTTCCTTTATTATAAGAATATGGCCCTTTCATTTCACAGGAAGCTTTTCACTCACATCTTGTTCATGAACCGCAGCTGGTTATACAAGCTGGTGATAGATAGACGTGCAGGGAGGTGATCTGTGTGCTCTGTGAGGAAGCAATCCTGCATTTTCTCCTGTTGCCAAAATCTCCCCCAGTTCTGAATAAGCTCCCATCTGTGTTTTAGTAATATCATCTTCTGAGGCATGAATTTGATTTGAGAATGATATTCCGGAAATTCTAGAATTGGTCAATTGGTCAATTCTGGAACGCTGTCCAGAGACTCCTTGTTTCAGGTAGTGTGTCACACACAGACGCACATTTATTTGTGTGTAACACAGAGAGCAGGGCTAAGGGTTAGGGGCTCTGATTGCCATGTCGGATCCGCCACTCTGCCCTTAGTGGGTGTGATGTTGCCCCGGAGAATGAGGCCTGCACGGGGGCTAATTGCCTGTGCGTCCACAGTTTTCCTGTTCACCATCTGCAGTTGTTTCCTCGTCCGGCTCTAATTAACAGATGTCTCAGGGCCGGCCTGCCGGCCGTCTCCTCTCTGACTGCTTAATGACCTTGATTAAAAATGGCTAATGGTGGGGGTCATAAAATGAGGAAATGAGCTGATTCATTCATAAAATGCATCGCTGGTCATTTTCCCAAGTGATCTATTGGCCACCTTCTACTGTCACAGTAATTTCCAAAATTCATTGATGAATTGTTGAACTCATTCATGAGATTTTATGCATGGGAGAGACTATTTAGCTGGAATATTTTAAGTATAATATCTTATATAGTATTATTCAGGAAGATGGAATAAATTAGAAAATATGTTTAAATAGTGTGTAGGTACTGTCCTAATATTCCTGTTTAATAGGACAATTAAAATGTATCAGGCTTTAATGCTGACTGGAAGGGCCCCCCCCGTCTATTGATAGCTGTGGCTTCTTTAGTGCCTTCTTTTCTGGCAGTCCTCTGACACTGCAGCAGGTGGCGCAGTGATTAAGGTGTCATACCGGCACACAGTCACACCACCTGGGAAATGAGTTGTAATGATCATATTCAGCCTGAAAGAAGGTGTGTGATTGGCTAATGCCTCGGTGGGCTAGCATGTGATTGACTTGAGGCTGGATGGGGTGTGATATAATTGGCTTGTCCCCCACTCCCAGGCTGGATCGCCATTCTCGGGGCCTTGTGGCTGTTGGTTCTGGCAGATGTCCAGGATTTTGAGATCATCCTGCACAGGGTGGAGTGGGCCACACTGCTGTTCTTCGCCTCGCTCTTTGTTCTGATGGAGGTATGTCTGCGATGCACCCAGCTCCTGGGAGTTGAGCCGCACTGGAAAATGCCATTATTCCAGGGAACAGGACCCACAGATATTAAATTCGCATAACATAGGGGAAAACTAATATAATTGCTGTCGTTTTCTGTATGAGACACACTAACAGAATACTTAGGGATCTGAAACCTGCTTTTCGCTAAAAGAAGTTCATTTCCCTGGTTGAAAGAGGGTGTTTTATTGTTGAAATGTGTTACTGCATGACCTGTTTGTTTCAAAATCAGCAAAATAACGTGAAAAGCACTCTTCGTATCTCAACCAGAAAAAAGCTTTCTTAGAGCAATGCAGTCATTTTAATCTTTTAGTTTTTGGTTACCACCCCACCCCAAAAGAGCACAGATGCGAGCAGAAGCCAGCAGGAGGGGCAAATGTGGAGCGAGGACGTCCACTTCGGCGCAGATAATGCTCCAGTTGCTGTGGAGCCCCGTATTTGACGTCAGGCGCTTATCATGTTGGTTGTGCGTGTGTTCCCGGAGGATGACTCTTGACCAGCGTCTCTGGTTACCAAACTTAGGCTGATGCGTTGATGTTTCTTTTCTGCAGGCTTTGGCTCAGCTCCAGCTGATCGACTACATCGGGGAGCAGACTGCTGCTTTAATAAAGGCATGTGACCCTTTTCATTGCCGGGCCCTTCCAGCTTTACAGACCAGAGTCAGAAAACTTTTAGCATCTTAGAGGAAATTGTTTGTGACTACTGACTGCACAGCACACAACAACACAGAAGAACAAAAACAGACAATATACAGAACCAAATTCAACAATTTCTGTCTAAAAATAAATAAAATATAAAGAATTGGTCATAAATCGGTGTGTGAATATGACAATAAATACTGTAAATATTGCATTAGTGAGATAAATACAGATATTGATAAAAGTAGGTATAACTGTCCATGTGCTCAGTGCAATGATTAGTTTGAATTCAGGCCAGTAGACTGTCATATGGAGCTCCATTGTTCATGCGCCCAGGATCCAGGGGCCAGTCCCAGCTGGGGATGCTTAGAATGGCATGTTGATTCTTGCATGTTCTCTATCTGTAATATGGGTCTGTATCTTAACAAGCCTAATGAGGTAATTAGTAACTAAACCTTTGGTAATGTGGGGTATCAGTGGAATCCTTTAGGTATGGATGTTACCTGCCTCTGGCTAGGTTTCCATGCGAGACCTCCCGCCCCAGGGGGCCAATTTAGCCCTAGGCATGGCCCACTGCCCATCCCCCCAACCTTGCCGTCTCCCAGCACGAATTACCACGGCAACAGGCAGGCAGCACCTCTCTGGCGAGGAATCACATTCGGAGAGACAGAGCGGCCTGCGTTGCCGTCTCGGTGTGTTAATATTTTTGACAGGCTATGTGGGGTTCCCCCCCCCCCCCAGGCACCTGAACAGACAGGGAAGACGACATTCATATCATCTCCTGATGCCATGACAGGGGCCTTGTTCATGTCTGGTACAGTAGGGGGGGTACTGTGCTGGAAGGCTGAGGTCCTTGTATGATAAAACGCTCAGTTTTCTGCCTTGATTTTTGTCCCCCCCGTGCAAATTTCTGCCCTTCTCCCCCCAGTCCGTGCCGGATGAGCAGCGCTTGGCCATTGCCATCATCTTGGTGATGTGGGTGTCCGCCCTGGCGTCCTCGCTGATCGACAACATCCCCTTCACTGCCACCATGGTGCGCTCACTTTGGCCGCGCCTCCCCTTTAAACACCCGCTGTCCCGCCCAAAAACCACGCATGGGAAAAACATCTCTCGGTTTTATGCATTTTTCATGCCTCACACAGTTTTACCCGCCATTAAAATTCATTAACGTGCCAACAACAATAACAAGCTCGCGTTCCCTTTTTCTGAAAGTCAGTGTACTCACCAGCATACGATTCGCCGAGTTGTTAGCCGAGACCTCGGTGTTGCCGATGCTTCCTTCACATGAGTGTAATCTTGTGTGAGTGAGTATCAATAACAGTCACCCTACGATTTAAGGCTTCTTAGATCTGTACGAAAACATGTACATAACAAGTGATTATCTTGCCATATCTAATCCCTTGTTTGCATGTGACACACACTTGATTTTAATAGATTATTTACATGTGTTACAATGTGCAACCTCGTATTTCTGACAAATTAACAAGTGGACACATATGATGACCACTAATGGGTTTTGACTTACAAACTGTTTTAATACTTCGTATATTTCTTGAAACATTAAACTCATGATGCCACAGAGAATTCTTTCAGAAATTTCTTTTACCAGTTTTCAGTAGCCCAGCAAGGATGTAAATCAATGTTTCCCAGCCTGGTCTGCAGGGACCCCAATACAGTCCACGTTTTTGCTCCCACCCAGCTCCCTGCCAGACAGTCCATATTTTGGCTTCCTCCTGGGGGAGCAAAAACATGGACTGTCTGGGGGATCCCCAAGGACCAGGCTGGGAAGCACTGATGTACATAGACATGCACCTCCGGGCCAGATGATATATCACTGCTGAGAGTTTGTGTATGTTTGTGTCGTTTGCTCTTTACATTTAATTCCCTCAGCGGTTATTGAAATTCGGCTTGCAAGCCAATAACAGCCCGCGGTTATATTAGCGTTTCCAGAGTGAATGGTTCCTAATGCTCTGTATCTCTGCATGTGTTTGCTGACAGATTCCCGTTCTCATTAATCTGAGCCAAGACGCTGATGTAAATCTGCCCGTCAGACCACTTATCTTTGCCCTTGCCATGGGAGCCTGCCTGGGAGGTTAGTGACACTCACGGCGAAGCAGCATAAGAGACTAAACTGCCAGTGTTTCTCATTTACTAACCTTCTGGCACATGTTGCACTCCAGAGACTGTTTTTAAATTTAACCTGCAGGTAAAGTAAGGCAACAACATCCTGCTAGGTTCAGCTCTTCACTGACAACGTCACACCGCCGATCAATACAGAGCTGCTGGAGCCCAGCCGACCAGATCAAAACAGTGACTTCCTGTTTTTATCGAACACTTCCTGTTTAGCAGACGGCAGTTTCAGCAGCCCTCCAGAGATGTGTTTTGCACAGACTCCTTAACAAGCCTGTGTCCATTTAGAAAACACTCAGGAAGTAAAGCTGACCTGGCACTTCACTGACATACGGTAATGGATGAGTTCCTCTTTGAGGCATTCCGTCAGACCCAAAATTTACACAACGCAGAGGTTCAACCAAGCTTTAGTGTCAGCTAACATGCAGGATTTCAGTTAAGTAGTGACGCTGAAGTCGGTTATCCACCGTAAAAACACCTCTAAGAAAGAAACCAAAACTTGACATAGAGAGATGCCTCTTTCTGCTGTTGACACTGATGCAAATGCATGGCCTTCTGGGTAATGCTCCAGCACTAGTGAAGCTCCCATCCTCCTGAGGGAAACACACCCACCAGAATCAGGTTAAGCGCACTGAATTATGGGATACCTGTCGCTCACGTAATACACCAGGCCAACGAGGCAGTGAGGTGGTATGTAAGCTCCAGGTGATCACTCGAGGTTTTCTGCAACACATGTTGGCTGCAGTTGCCCTCAGGGTCCTCATCAGGCAACAAGACATATTAATCTATACACTAAGATGGTACCTAAGGGCCATCTATGGTCCTTTTTTGTATTTTAATTTGTAAATAAGCAGGATTTCAGTATGACACATAGTGCACTGACGTGTGTCAAAATTTTTAGGGGACCAAGCAACCTTAGCTGCTGGATGCTTATGCTGGATGTTTTTATACTGATTATTATTTTGTATTAGATTTCCAAAGATAGTTATGAAATGGAGGCTTGAACATTCAATGTCATCGATGGTATTGCACGGTAGATGAGGCCCTCATCCATTTTGACAAGTGGATCACAATTCACAGGTAGCCCTACATTTATGGAAAGATCGATTGGTATAAGGTGATGTCAGCAGTGATCTGGCCAGTGAAATTAATGAGTACCAATTCCATCCATACATTTTCTATAACAGCTTGTCCTATTCAGGGCTGGGGTGGGGCTGGAGCCTATCCTGAAGGCTACAGGCACAAGGCAGGGAACAACCTAGGATGGGACTCCAACCCGTCACAGGGCGCACGCACACGCCATTCACTCACACATGCACAATTTGGTAATTAACATCAGCATGTTTTTGGACTGTGAGGGGAAACCGGAGCACTGGGAGGAAACCCCACAATGACGCATAGTCATGAAGGAGACTCAAATCCTGGTCCTAGAGGTGTGAAACAACAGCGCTAACTACTGTGCTACTGTGCCATCCCAACCTTAACCCCTACTCATTCCTAACTTTAACCATAAGTAACCAAAGCTAACGACATTTCTTTTGCAGGCAACGGGACGCTTATTGGCGCGTCGGCCAACGTGGTGTGTGCTGGCATCGCCGAGCAGCACGGCTACGGCTTCTCCTTCATGGAGTTCTTCAGGTGAGTCCCACGCGGTCTTGGGAAAATTGTGTTGGCCATGTTGGTTTGACGGTTTCAGGAAATGACTTCAGTCTGGCAGGTGGCTTTGATTATTATACTGGTGTCTGATATGTTTTACGTGTGCGTCGCTCTGAACATGTTGTGACTGTTGTGTTGTCCTGAGATGCACTTAATTTCAGTTTGTAGTAAGTTATTGGTGTTTGGGCCAGCTGCTGGGACTCATGGGCCCACGCCTCACCAATTCTCACAGTTATTAACGAACGATGCTCATTAGAAACAAAGGAGTCGTGGGAGAACCTAAGCACGTTTCTCATGCAGCACGTGTAGCAGATGATCCCCGTGAGATTTGCTAGTGAGCGACCCATTCTCGCTCACCAATTGGTTCCGCCAGGCCATCTCCATATTCGCTGGCCATTTTGCTCGATGGTGCAGCCTTCCGGTCATCGCGGTGCCCCCTGCCAACTGGTGAGAGCTGTTTGGAAAACCACCTCAGTGAATCACACCTGAGGGGGACCCGCCCTGAATACTCTCCATCCAAATCTCGAAGCATGTGCCGGAGATTACCCCAGAGGGTGTCCGTCTGCTTCCCTGACCCCTTCAGGGCCCAGAGAATAAAACTAGGCAGCAGGTGCCTGCAATTTATTCTGCTGTCCCCAGACACACTGAGTGCAATTGAGAAGGGGGGGAATGCGACAGCTAGGCTGTCGGTGCAAAGCTGAAGCACGGGGATGCGAGCAGAAGACTCCTGACAGACAAATGAGGCCGTTCTACTTTTGGAACCCTCCACTGACAGGATGCAAGTTAATTAAAACTCTACCTAGATTTGTACCCAAGTTGGCTTCAGGCACCAGGGGAGACTCCTGACTCAGTATGATCTGGGGTTTCCAAATATTGATACCTGCTGCCAGAGTACCTGAGACGTTGATGCTTTAATAATGTCACTTGTCCTGTTCAGGCGATGGGCAGGTCATCATACTTGACATGACCAAGATACCTTACATTTTTCATTGTCATCATTTCAGGCTACTACAACTGTGTTTTGATTGGTTCTCCCATGTTGACGATGTCATAAATGCAGGTGTCACAGAGGGACTCCACTGTTGCGTACCGGCCATCCTCTTATTGGGACTGGGTTTGGTTAGTGCTACAACTGTAAGGTGTGTGAACCACTTTGTTTCTGTATGATGACGAGCCCAATTTCTGAAGGTTGTTCAACAGCAAGGAGTGGTCCAAACAACTAGCGAAACAAAATGCTGAACTTCTGATTTCTTTTTGGAACACTGGAACTTTGTGGATTTTGACCCATATTTCAGTCCTCATGTTCCTCCTGGGGTCCCCGATGTGCCTCCCGCTGGGTTAGGTGCCGTCTTCCTGTGAAGTGCAAGTTCAAATTGGTGGAACATCTGGGGGGGGTCCAGGGTGGACCTGCCAGCGGATTCGTCTCATCTGGGCCTGGAGAAAAACACAGGAAAGTGGCAGATGGCGGGATAATTGCTCATTTATCATTGGATTCCCTCCCTCCCTGTCGCATGTTATTTGCAGTAGCATGCAGTTATCTAACCATGACTGACGGTCAATTTCATGTCAGTTGTAGAATCTTGGGCGGGGGTGAACCCTCCATTAGCCTGTTGCAGTGTCGAAATACATACATAATTTTTTTTTTCCCACATCATCCCTTCAGTGGTCGCAGTACCTTAGAGACTGGGTCTGTCCCCATTCGTAAACTGTTGCTCTTCTGTTGCCATCGACAATGCGACATCTTGCAAATGAAATGCCGGCCTACTGTAAATCCCCCCCAGCTGGCTTTATGGGGTTACCTTGGGGATTATGGGTGTCTCTCACAAGTGCTTCATAATAAAATCCAAAAAACAAATTGTGGCTCATAACAGTGTTTCTTTTGGGGTGGGAGGGTGGTGGGTGTTGTAATTGGAACGCCCTACAGCACCGAACGAAGATCCCACTGCCTGGCTAATGACAGAGCATCTCTCTCGCAAACATATCGAATTAAACGCATTGAAAAATGCCGCACGGTGCCGAACCACAGCTCTCCCATTATCTGCTTTTGCTAGATTCGGCGCGAAAGCCAATTACCTTTAAACGGCATCCCTGCTCCGCCCTGAAAGAGATATGGGCAAAATTAATAGGCAGAAAGAATCAGGGGTCACCGGCGGGAGATTGGTGGGTTCCCAGTGTGCCGCCGCTGCTACCGGCGTGTGATTCAATACTTGTGAAATGTTGTCAAAGAAAGAATTTAACTAACCCTGTGCTTCTGGGCTTTGAGGCTGCTTCGTCTATTTGTCACTCCGCTTTTCCGAATGGTAACGTGATCCATTAACGGAGACGTGCGCATCAGACATTCTCCCTTAAAAATGGCATCACCATCGATGATGCACAAATCCCCTCGTTCTATCCTGGGGAGCAGCGTGTGGCTTGTCGGGACCCCCACCTCCCAGCCCTCCCTTCCTGAGAGGCGCCGTTGGTGGGTGTGAATAATTAGCACCCTCTTTCATGGCTGTGTCGCTGCCATCCAAGCTTTGGGCCACGGCTGCCCTGGAGTCTGCAATACCCACCCCTACCCCGAGAAGATGCAGGTGCATCCTCGAGGTTTGGCGGGGGGGGGCGTGGAATTGAGATGTCCTTCAAAACAAAACCTCCCCTAAGCGCTTGAAGCAAACACTTGTGACCCCTTTGTGGAAAAATATATAATTAATACGGACAATATGTGCTTTTCATGACTGTCCAGGAAGCTCATTGACATGCTGCCCAAAAGGATGGTGACCGCACCTTTGAAATATCCGGGGCAGAGAGAAGATGGATGAGCGCAAACTGGCCCCTGGCAAAGAGCAGAGCCAGCGGCCTGGTGGGGGGGTTAAACTGAACAGAAGGTCGGGCAGCCACAAGGGGGCACTGGTGAGGATGATCCATCAGTAGTTAAATGGCTGGAGTGAAGATAAGTGGATGCTGTCAAGGAGAGCCAGTTCATGGCTTATTCCTGTGATTCTCTGCCATTTGTGTTGTCCCACCCTTGATTGGACGGTGTAGATGGGTGTTCAAGAGCAGTGTGGGGGACCATTGGCAGACACCCTTCCAGAGGCATCTCTCTGTCTACATGCAGAAAGGAAATCATCATGGGTCTTCATGGATAGGCAGGGCCCAGACCGCTTTAGCGGTTGCCTGTGTATTGGAGTGGGAGAGCTTTCCTCCAGTTCCCTCTGGCTTGTTGCGTCGTCTTTCTGTGACCAGCAGTGCTGTCATGTGATCAGCAGCGGCATGCAAAGCTGTGACACTCCTGGCTGTGTGCCCAGGTCTTGGGGCCCCATTTGGCTCCCTGGCAGAGACAGGGGAGGGTGCGCACTGATTAAGCATGAACACCCCCCTGCTCGTTCAGCGTTTGGACCAACCGTACTCGCATGTGTGACTCGGCAGTCAGACTAACCTGTGTCGGGTCTTCCTGCCAGTGATTATCACTGTTATAAAGGATGGAAATGTCCCAGTTTCCCTCTATTTTTAGCCTAGAGGATCAGTCTTACTGTGTGGACAGCAGACAGGGTAATACGTCCTGCCTTAATTTAAAGGGGCCCCAGATGAAGATCACCGGGTTGTGCAAGACTGATTGGCTGTGCCAGGGGAGTTGGACACAAGCACAGGAAGATACGGATCATGTGGACCAGCCCACGTCGCACGCGGGGGTGCAGGGGCTGTCATGCCCCACAGGTGAATAATAGTGGCAGTGGGATTTTATGACAACCCGTACATGTGGGCTGTTTGACGGCTTTAAGCCAGAATACTAAATTACCCTCTGGATTTCCGTGGAAACCGCAAGTGAGAAAGGGAAAGGGTGACTTGCCAGTAATGTTTTAAGTATGCTCCTTTGATTTGAGCATTATCAAACTAATTTGGGAGGTACAGTAAGGATTTGTGCTCTTGGGGTGGGTGTCAGTTGAGTTTTGATGGATGCTGGCGTGAGGTAAGTGAAGCAGGTGAGGGGGATGAAGTGGGTGGGTGGGTGAGGGAGGTGGGATAAGTGAGGTGGGTGAGGGAGGTGAGGGAGGTGAGGTGGGTGAGCAAGGTGAGGGGGGTGAGGGGGGTGAGGTGGGTGAGGGAGGTGCCTTTAAAGACATCATGTCAAAAGACATTCATGTGTTTTGTTGCTGTTTTGTTGCTTGTTTTATTGCTTTTTTATGATTCTTTTATGACTTTTGTACAGCACTTTGGTGCAGTGTTACAACTGCTGTAAATGTGCTATAGAAATAAACTTGACTTGACATCGGAAAGAGCCTGATGTGGCATAAGGCTGTGATGGTGACCCAGGGAAGCTGGGGTACACCAATGAGTGACATTGGCCCCAAGGGGGCGCTAGTGCTTCTGTTCTTACCGTGGTGTGCAGCTGTTTTAGCCACCCGTTGAATGCACTGCACATTTATAGGATCAAGTAAGGACCCTATATGCAGTTTCTTGTGTGTGTGAGGGGCCTGCAGCTGGCTCTGGTGCCTGCTCAGTGGGTCAGCCTTATCTTGGCACAGGTTTCTGTAGTGCAGGGATTCTTGTGAAGACACTTTTCTTTGGCTTGGCCAAAGAGGAGTCACTACTGTATCCCATTCTGGTGAAGATGTAGGAAACAGGTCAGTCCCAGTGCAATGTGGGAAATTTTATGCTAGTTTTGATTGCTTGTGCAGGGCAAGCTTTTAAAAACCTCCATCCTGACTCGTAGTCAGGGTTAACCAAACACAGGATGTCTGTAGCGACCTGTTTCTGTGGGCATCAGCTGACCAGCATATGATTCATTTTTTAGGGTTTTTTAATTGTTTATTGTATTTGACGAACAGGGCCTACTTTTCGCTGGCTTAACTGCCGCTGGAGATAACAGATGAGCGAACAACCTTTTATTATGCAAATGTACTAGTACAATACAATGCTCATTATTTGATGTGATGATGTAATATACACATACGCAACCACCCAGACGCTCACTGCGCAGATCTCCTCCTGAAAGCGATGGTGCAGGGAGGCTTCGGGAAAGGTCATCGCTAAATGGATTTTAAAACGTGGATCGGATTCCGATAATCTTGCGTCGGGGGGCTGGTGTGCGAATTCTTGAAGACCTGCTAAATCCGCACATCTCTTGTGGAATGATGTGGAATGATTAGCTATTAACTGAAATTCTGTGTCACACAGAGCCTGACTGCTTACTAGTGACTGAGGTGGGAATACCTTCTGCCCGATCTTGACACATGGTGGGTGTATTTCCAGGGTAATCTTCTTTTGATGATAAAGCTATAACCTGAAATGGTTTTTACCCCGTTTATTTTATTTTAAGAAACGTTCACATTACCTAGGTAAAATTGTGGAAAAGTTATCAAAGTGAGAGGGAAACTGTGATGAGGAACCGCGCTCAGGGGGGCAGACCGTCGTCTTTTCGGCCTGCTTGTGATAGGCCGACGTCTTTTCGGCCTGCTTGTGATAGGCCGGCGTCTTTTCGGCCTGCTTGTGATAGGCCGGCGTTTTTTTGGCCTGCTTGTGATAGGCCGGCGTTTTTTTGGCCTGCTGGTTAATGTGACATCGCTGCTGATGCTTCCCATCCATTGCCTTCTTTTCCAGCTTAAGAGCTGCAATTACAGAGGTAATTAATTACATGTAAATCTGACTGGGGGCAGTAGAGTAGCTCACGCCGGGGCACTGGTGGCTTGACACCCCCTTCCTGAGTGTGAGGAGTTAGCTCTCCCCGTGTTTCCTCCGGGTGCTGTAGTTTTCCTCCTGCAGTCAAAGACATGAATTTATGCTAATTGGGGTGTACCCCAGCT
>JAODKC010000080.1:2349080-2366288 GCA_026777985.1 Mormyrops attenuatus | reverse complement strand
ATGCCGCTGTGTTTTCTGCTGTGTGGGGCTGGGTAGCTGTGTAATGGCGCTGTGTTGTCTGCTGTGTGGGGCTGAGTAGCTGTGTAATGTCGCTGTGTGGGGCAGGGTAGCTGTGTTATGTCACTGTGTTTTCTGCTGTGTGGGGCAGGGTAGCTGTGTTATGTCACTGTGTTTTCTGCTGTGTGGGGCTAGGTAGCTGTGTAATGTCGCTGTGTGGGGCAGGGTAGCTGTGTTATGTCACTGTTTTCTGCTGTGTGGGGCAGGGTAGCTGTGTTATGTCGCTGTGTTTTCTGCTGTGTGGGGCTGGGTAGCTGTGTAATGTCACTCTGTATTCTGCTGTGTAATGTCACTGTGTTTTCTGCTCTGTGGGGCTGGGTAGCTGTGTAATGTCACTGTATTTTATAGTGTTTTTGCTGACTAGCAGCTTAGCAGAGCTGTGAAAAGGTTCCATCGGAGGCTGTCACAGTTCAGCTTGGATGCTGAAGCTGGCTGAAGCAAACAGCCTGAGCCAGCAGCTTCGGCCTCCAGTCCTCAAGCCTCCTGCGGAGCTTGGAGATTAAATTGCTTCTATTTCGTACAAAGTAGAAAAAAGCAGACAATGCATTGTGATGGGAGCGCTTATCGCAGCTTCAGCCCTTGTTAGTTCCTTTGTTGGTTCCTGCTGGGTAATATGTTGGCAATATGCAGTAAATTACCATGTGTGTGTGTGTGTGGGTGGGTGGGTGTGTGTCTGTGTGCGTGTGTGTGGGTGGGTGGGTGTGTGTGTGGGTGTGTGTCTGTGTGCATGAGTATGTGTGTCTGTGTGCATGAGTGTGTGTGTCTTCTGTGTGTGTGCGCGTGGGTGGGTGTGTCTGTGCATGAGTGTGTGTGTGTGTGTGTGTGTGTGGGTGTGTGCCTGTGTGCATGAGTGTGTGTCTTCTGTGTGTGTTTGTGTGTGTATGTGTGTGTGTGTGCGCGCACTTCCCTGTAGACCCGATGTGTAACAGGTTGATGTTTTGTAGACGCTCCCTTATGGCTTTGGTGCTTCTGAAGACATCCTCCCCCCAAATTATGACAGACAGCCCCGAACTGGAAACAGAGCAAATGTCTGATGTCATGCATTAAATATCAGCAGGGTGGGTGTAACATTAAAGGACGGGCACCAGGATGGATGTTTCTTTGCTTAAAATAAAATACCTCCCAAAGTGGGGATGAGGGGAGGCACTCTGCCAAACGCTGTGAGGACACCCCAGTTTGTGTTACTTCTGCTCAGCGAAGCTTCTCCAAAGGGCCAAATGCTCCTCCTTAGAAGGACCTGACCTGAGACTGGTGAGTAGATCCTCCCATTTGTGCAGCTGCGTCTCTCCGGCCCTGAGTGGGTAATGGTTTCCTGTCCCGGTGAGGCAGCTGCGAGACACGGAAAGAGATCGCCCGAGGTGTAGGAAATATCGGCAGACCTGCCCCCAATAAGTTTAAACAAACAAACAAGTAAGAGCGGGTCCTGAATCCGCACGTTACTGAGGCCGGTTCAGGGTGCGAGACGGGACATATGCCTAACGACGACTGTAGTCCTGTATCACAGAAAATCATATTATGAATGAATGTTAAATTTATATAGCGCTTTACACGACACCCAAAGCGCTTTGCAGAACCACCTGGATGATGCGACGGCAGCCATTCTGCACCAGTATGCTCACCTCACAGTAGCTACGGTGGTGAAGGAGCAGGAGAGTAATCACCAGTTAGATGCAGGGGATGATTAGGAGGCCAGATCTGATAGGGCCACAGTGGGTAGTTTTAGCCAGAGCATCGGGGTACGACCCCTTTTATCACCTCAGAGTCAGGACCTCGCTTTTACATCTTATCCAAAGGACGGCACCATATTTACAGCACAGTGTCCCCATCACTGCACTGGGGAACTGGGATCCACACAGATCACAGGATGGGTTAACCAGTTGGCCAAACCAACAAACTGATGATACGGAGAAGCTATTTCTTAGTTTTATTTTTGTGAAACTGCACCCTAAACTGTGTTAGTCTTATTTTAAATGATGAAATCTTTATTATTTTAAAATGACTTTAAACTCTTTCTTGCATCGCATCCTTTCACTTAGTCCTGCGACTATTGAATGTGTGGCCATTTGCCGCCCCCCCCCCCCAACCTCAACCTTCTTCAAACTGCTCCTCTGTGACGCCCACCCCAGACCGTCATCTCCATGTGGGCTCTGACTTCGCTTTAAGTGGCCAGGTTGCTACAGATATAGTCCGTTCTTCGGCACGGGCTTGACTAACGCTTCCAGCGCTTTGCGAGTGACCCGCTTACGTTGCCCATGACCTTCACGTCATCCCCTAGATCCTTAATACATGGGGAGGGAGACGGCAGCAGTACTGCCCCCAAAGCAGCGAGGACATTTCAAATCCCTGCAGGACATGATGTAAGTTATTTATACAATGATCCATCCACTCTGAATTATTAACTCCGGCCGATTTAGTTAGGAGCCTGAATTTACACCAACACCACGGCCGCGCTGGCATTCCGTAATGATAATTATTTTAGTGATAAAAATATCTTACTGTCAGCGATCAGATAAGGTGGACTATTACCAGAATTAAATGGGCCTCTTTCGTGTTGCCTGATTAAATGGCTTTCAGGCAAAACCGACTAAGGATTCTGTGACTAAAGCATGGCTTCATTTAGAGGGCTTGGGGCCTAAATGTTCGACGCCCTTATTAAAGCATGTGACATAACAGCTTCAGGCAAAGGTGATGAAAAATCACATCCTACTGATTTTCAAATCCTTTCTTTTGTTACTGGACTATTTAATTTTTTTATAACTTCTCTGCTTTGAAATGAAACTTCTATGACCCCTGTTCTTCAGTGAAGATGTTTGCGTGTTCATTGAAACAAATTAATGAGAGTGTGGCCCCCCAGTACCTCAGAATTCATCCTCCAAACCATCTTTGAACCACTGTTCCCAGCAGGGTGACGGGGAGCCTGGAGTCTGTCTCCGGAGCGCAGGGTGTGAGGTCAGCATACCCCCTGGAAGGGAAGCCAGTGCTTTGGGGTCTGGCTTGTTGGACCTTTGCTCCATTATGAAGCTGATGAGCTGTAATTGGTTGCCTAACAGACACTCAACATCTCCAGCAGTCCTTCTGAATGGCTTCCGGATGGTTAGCTAAACTCCACATTTGGCAATGTGGTCCAGAGTGATTCAGTTCAGTTACCCCTCGGGGACTAAACCTGATTTTAGCTGTTAATTTCGTCCTTGGTCTACGGAGGTATGCTCCAACCCTGGAATGATGCAATGCAGTTTTAGCTAAAAGCATTTTTAGTTTAGGATGTCAAAATGGGGACCAGGGGTGCACAGCTGCATCAGGGGAGTCAGCCGATGCATGATTGGAACCCACAACCTTCTTGTTTCAAGTGGATTTCCTTAAATGCAATTACACTACGTTTCTTGGTCTAATTAGAGTAATCAGTACCTCAGCAACCAAGTTTTCTTCCTGTTTATATACTGAGTGGTCATTTTATTAGCTACCTACCAAGTAATCAGTAGAGTCCACTTTTGCCTGGAGAACTTGTGTTCAGAGATGTCTGCTTCCCACCTTTGTGCTGAGCTTGTTGGCGTCCTGAGTGGTTTTACCAATATGCCCCTTAACAAGGTGGTATTGGCCACACATGGTTCTGACTGGGTACTTTTTATTCATCGTTTTTTTAGTGTGTGTAAATCCCAGAAGACTGCTGTTTCTGAGATACTGGAACCAGTACAACACCAGTGATCACTCCATGGTAAAAATCGCCTAGATTGCCTGGCGTACCTGGACGTCTTGTCTCGTCCTTGTGTGCACGCTCTGTTCACCATTGAACCTAATGAATTGACCATGGAGCGTAAGCTTGGGGCTGGAATTAGGAGGAGCCAGATGTTCTGTCCACACACAGATGGCATGTGATCCATGGATAAGGCCTTGCTGGGCAGATGTTGGGCAAAAGCTACTGTTTAAGAAAAGGATGGAAAATAAAATACGACAGATGGCAGCTGCGCCTCCATGGGAGGATTTAACTCCTTTGTTTCACTGCTCTGCTTTGTCTTGTTTATCCTGCATGCGCTCCCTGGCCTGGACCTTACACCCGCCCATTGTCTCTCTCTGCTGAACCAATCACGGCCTTCCCGTTGTTTTCCTTTACCGCCGCACGCCGCCTTGTTCTGGAAAGTTATGGTGTGTTCCATTTGCCCTCAGAACTCGGATTCCGAGTTTTGAAGCCGGAAGTGATGACATGCGCGCTCCCGTTTCTCGGAGATCCCAGAAATATCTTGGAGCAGCACAGAGGATCCCGAGTTCAGAATCCAATATGGCTGCGCCCTTTATCAACAGAAGTTAAAGTTTTACTGTTAGCACTACTTCTCATTTGTTGCTCATTAAATCGGTCACACGCACTATACCGTCCAACTTATCTGTGGACGTGTTGCTACGGAGTTTTATACGTAAAGCACTGCGCGTAATGTGTTATCATCGGATATTGCTAACAATGGCTAACCATTAAGCGTGTTAGAATTGGATTTCCTGATTAGCCAGATTATTTAAGGTAGTTCGGGCTAATTGTAAGTGAACGAAGATAAAGGCCATTTAAATGGAGGTACCTTAAATCCGACAAGTTGTCTGGCTAAGCAAAAAAACTTGCTTTTTGATACGGGTCCATGGTATTGCTACTTCAGTGGCAAATGGAACGCATCCGACTCTGTTTTCCCCTAGTTTTTGGCGGATGTGACGCAATCTCATTAACCGAAACTCGGATCCGAAGGCAAATGGAACGCACCGTTAGAAGCGGTTGGTGCTTCCTGTTTTCGAGGCGTTTAATGTGCTGTTATTCTGTTACCTTCCTGTGGACCCCCCCCCCCGCTAATCTCCAGTAGGCGTCATTAATACAGCTTGTGCGCCACCTCATTCACTTAAACAAGAAAACTTGGTTACTATGGTGACGTGTCCCGGTTTGTTTAGATTAAACATTGTTTTTTTTCCGTGATGGTCGTTCGATATTGCCCACCCCTCTCTTGATGCGAGCGCTGGCTGTGGCCATGGTTACCGCGTCAGTTGCCATCGCTCAGCAGCAACAAGTGGCTGCAGATTTGCATCTAATTGAAAACAATCTTTTGGATCTTTATTGCGCGCTGACCTTTGAGTTGCCCCTAAAAGTTTAATTATTTCTCCATCGACAGGAAGCGTCTGCTCTGCTCTCAGCCTGGCCACCTGCCTCGTCCGATCCTGAGAAGCCCCCCCCCCCCCACTCAGTTCCCTTAAACACGTTTATTTTCCCGTGTTCGAGGGACTCCACGGAGACGTGCGTGGGCGTGTGTACGTGTTCAGCCATATGGCCGCTTTCAGACAGTCTGGACACGCTACTTGGATGGCAGCCGGGCTTGTGAAATGCTCCGTGTGGAGCACAGCTTCCGGGGATGCCTGGAAAGTCTGTGTCAGCCTGTCGGAGTGTGTCAGAGTAGGACGAAGGCAGCGGGGCCTGCGATCAGGAGTTGAAATACTCGCAAATCCATCAGGCTGGAAACATGAGAGTGCCAGTCACGCTGATGCCCTCAAAGCTTTGCCTTTGCCATTTTTTAGCCATCAGTGGTCAGATTTGTCCATTTTTTTCTGGTGGGGGGGGGGGGGCAGGGCCTTGCCGACCTGATGCCCGGCTGGAGCATGTTGCCCCCGTCGTCCGGTTTGGGCCAAGCATCAAATATGCAGGAACATGCCGCTTTCTTATCCTCTAAAAAGCTGCCACCCCCGGGGTGACTGTCTTGCACAGGTACAGAGTGTCCCTTTGTTGTGGTGGATAATAGGTGCGCAGAAGCCACTGTGTTCCCCAGAATTTAAAGACCCTGTACTCCTGGGTGGCTGGATGGGGGCCGGGGGAGTGGGGGGGCTGCTGTTTTTCTGGTTCGTTCGCTGTGTGGGCTAAAGGCTCTACTCATCAAAGAAGACATTTGTAAAACAGAAGTGCCTTGCAAATGATATTTAAGGCCCAGCCTGTGCCAGCGTTTATTACGATAGTTAGCAATAATTGGCTAATTGTTCTGCTACTCCATCACCCCTTTATCTAATTTGTATCGGAAATGGCTTCCGAGATGTTTGCACGTTGGCATGTTTGATGGACTTCTTCTTCCTTCTTCTTCGCTTCTTCCTCCATTTGGCACGATGCCGGGTCCCGTCTGAACAAGCAGGTGCCGGGTCGAACCCTAGTCTGTTTCAGGTGCTCCCCTAGGCCCCCTGCTGGTGTTGAGAGGCAGAGTCCCTAATTATCTTTATAGTGGCTGCATTGGTTGATAATTAAATCATCCCGCTTGACTTCTCCAGAGACGTTAATTAATCCTCGTTTGTACGTTCGATGTGGCGCTGTCTGTCTTATCCCGTGTTGTGATCCCCACCTCCATTAATAACCCTAAAGCTTCTTCTCCTGTCTGTCTTGTGGAAGAGACCCCAGACTTGGGGGACACATGCTGGGGGGCAGGTGGTCCTGAATAATTCATCCAATCCGATCGCAGCGTTGCTTCTGGGGACCCTCCCTCTTTGTGTGGACACAGCTGAGGCAGTAGTGGAGAGAAGGACGATTTCCAAACTGCTTTCCATAACGGACGGTAATGAGCACCTCCACAGCACTGGCATCACAAACAGTCACAGGCTCATTTCCACCAACTGCCAAACCGAGTGCTACAGACGCTCCTTCCTACACATCGCCATACGGCTGTCCAACACCACCTCTTATAAAGTAATGTGTGCTCTGAATGGACATTGAATGTATATATGCAAGTTGCAATACAGTGATTTTGCACTGTATTTACCATCATGGTACATTGTGTGCAACATTATGTTACTCTCTATTTTCTGTACCTACTTCTCTGCATTTACTTATGTTATTTTTGTTGCATTGATTTCTACCTAAATAATTCTGTCCCTTCTGTGATACTGGGCAAGAACATTTCTGTCTTGTCTTAAAGAACAGAACAGAATGCCTAAGAACGGGATTTAAATCCCCCCAAAAAAGGACTCTCTTCACCCCTTGAACATTGCATTATTATATCAATGAATCCATCAAGCATTCAGTTTCATTGTCAGGAACTCATATAGAAAGTTACATAAAAATTAATATTTCTTCAAATTAGCATCTCTTTAGTCGTACACGCCATTGTACTCAGAGAAAATGTATCTCAGTCAGTGAACACAGTGCGCTTTGCATGGTCTCCGGAGGCCAGGCAGGTGTCAGACTTAAACGCGGTGTGAAGTAAACCAGGCCGTTCAAAGGTCCAAGGTCTCTTCTCTGCTTCTCCCGCCATCCGCGGTGCTGTCGAGTTGCGTGTGGTAACAGCCAGGATGCCACTCTGGAGGTGGGGGACATGGAGGAATGTTGGATGGGCACTAGTGTTCAAAATGTATCTTGGTGGGACCCCTGTTGTGTAAAAGTTGTTGAATTGGGGGGGGGGGGTGTCAGGGCAATTCTAGTAAATCAGTAATGATTGATTAAATTTGGCCTGTCCTTGTTGGCTAGGCAAATGAACTGTTTTGGTTGGTGCCCACCCATAGCTCCACCCCTAACATCTTGCTTCCTGCCTAACCCCACCAGCTTCCAGTTGGGATGTCCCTCCTGCTTCCCTGCCCTGCTCCAGGTGTTGGGAGAAAAAGCTATTCACACGGCTGTGAGGATGGACGCCACCACATGTCTTGCTTTTGTGTTTTGCTGGGTGTGAGAGAAACGGCTGCGCATATCAGTCACTGCTCAGCCTCTTGTTTTCCCCACAAGCCTGGTGCTATCGCTATGGTGATGCCTTAAACTGATACACGCCGACATGTGCCCTCTTGGTCCCCTGCCAGTAGCCCACGGGGAACCCCCACATGTACGATTAAACCTGTAGTAGTCCTGCAGCTGAAAATCTTCTGCCATGTTGTTTCAATGCATATTGAGTTGGAATCAATCAATCTTGAAATGAGTATATGGGGGGGGAGGGACAGCCTCGCATCAATGGCTAAAAATACCAACTGTGCCTCGGAAAAGCAGTGATGTGAACTTAGCATCCGCAGCGCAAATGGAGCAAGGCAGCCCAGACTGCACGGCCCTGCCAATGACAAAGCAGGGTGATTGTATCCATGACAACACTCACGGCATGTCATTTGAGTGCTAATCCTTTGACGTGCAACTCTGTACCTTTCAGTCAGTTCTATTATTGTTTAGTTTTTTTTTTTTTTTAAACTGTGTCTATAAACAGACGAAATGTACCATTATGCCTCCTAAACTGGTGGTGATGAATGTTTTGTTTGCACATTAATTGTCCTTTGAGTTAAATTTATGTATTGTTTGCCTAACCTCCAAGAATGCAGGCCGCTTATACCAATCCAGCATTGAATCCTGTTTTACCCCCCCTTACGCTGAGGTTCCCCCCCGGAGAGTATTTCAAAGGCCACTTCATACCATTACCGTTTCCTCTGTGCCTCTTGGGGGGGTGAATGGTCCTCCACAATGGGAGTTAGTTCTTTGATATAAGCAGCCGTGTACCACTGACCAAAAACAGAAGATTCTTTTCGGACCCGCGACCCCAACTGATCTCCCATGCCGACCCACCGACATATTCTTCAGCTGGAGCTCGCAGTCTGTGGAAGAAGTAATCCTTTTGTCGTATTACACATTCTCCATTTACCACTGGGAATCGACCTGTTTCATTTTTCATTTTTCTGCAGGATTCCGGTTGCGAGTGCAGTACAGAATTCTCCCCGCGTCGTCTTCACGGCGACTCACAAACGCTCAGTGAGCCCTGTGCACTCTTACCTCCACCCTCGCCACCCACACCCCCTTCCTCGGGTGGATGGCGGGAAGAGGATGGAGAAATATGAAGGTCTACTCTTCTCAGCTGTCGATACAGTAAATATTTAAATAAGAATTTAAAAAGATGCAGAGAACAGAATCATGCAAGTTTTTTTTTATGTTTTATGAATATGTTAGCGCATTAGAGTGACAGCTTAAAGAAGCATATAAGTGTGATTGGACAGGATTTGTCCAAATTCTATTCAGAGAACAGGAAACAGTTGTGTTAATAATGTGTAAAAGTGGACTGTGTAGCAGGGGCATATTGAATGTCGACACTCCTAATATCCAAACAAAAACTGCCAAAACAGTTTTAACTATTTAAGTTCTTTTATTTGTTATTGCTATTGTGATGCATTAGGGCAGATTTTTCTGTAATGACGTTAGGACCTCTGGACATTGGACCACTGCCTAAGACATCTGTGCCCCATATCCCATGTCCTATAATGATGTCCTGTCACCTTCTGTCAAGCCCCCAGTGCCGGGCTGAGAAAACTGCACCACGAGTCTGAGGTTCGAGCTGAGCCCGGTGGTGGAACAAAAATGGGAAGCACTGGATCAGAGAAGCGGTGGTTAATTGGACCGGGGAGAGGGCTTGGAGGAAGCTGATGCCAAGGTGGAAAGTAACAAAAGAGCGAAATGGACAGGCTGTGTGTCAGCCAAATACTCTGCCAGAGTAATTATAACAGAATAAGTAATTTTTTAAACTGTGAAATTATCATCAGTGCTTTGTGTTCCTGAGGGAATCCACAGCAGATCTGCTGCATCCCTGCGTCACTGTACGTGTGACGGAAGCTCGGGCACTGGCAGGCAGAACGTCAGCATGCAGCAGCGATGGGTGCTCCTCTGTTTCTGAGCCGCGCAGCTGGCAATGGGACCGGCTGAGACGGCGGTGTTTTTTTTCTTTTTGAATTTAGATGATAAAGAATTGGAATCAGGTTTTAAGAGCACACTGGGGTGGAGTTGTTGGAGAGCAATGGCTGGATAACAACCGCCATGGCGAGCGAAGGCCCCCTGGAAATGTGCCGTCCACACTGCAGCTTCTGTCATTTCCTGTTAGTGGGGGGGGTGTGTGCCTGTAAGGGCCCCCGATCCCCCTTGACCACCCCTGATTAGAGTATTCATGCCCATTCAGAAACCTCGCAGGCTTGTCTCTGCTTCCCCATCAGCTGATCCTGCTTCCCAAATACACCAATCAGGAGTGTGCCTCATTTTAAGCCATGCCCAGTGTGGCTCTCGGCTCCGCCCTCGCACACCGCCAGCCGATGCCTTTGGCTTTAACAGGAGCGTTGCTGCTACCGGTGGGCCCGGTCGCCTGGCCACGCTTCGGATTTCCGCTCCATTTACGTTACTTTTCTGTGCTGCGTTTTATTTTTCGTTAAGCAGTCAGATCCTGCGTTGAGCCAGCCTGCTCAAATTGGAACGGAGCCCCAGGAAACAACAGAGTTTCTTCATGTCTAAACTCTGTTTTCAAGCTAAAATGAGTCTATTATTCCGAAGCGGTGGGGAAACAGTGCTCCAGCATTCAGCGTCTGTGACTGAATAAACATGAATAAATATGGGATGATGTCATGAGCACCTTGGTGTAGGGGCTGATTATTGCTTAATGCTTCTGGCTGGGGTGGCGAGTCACTGATTTTACCCCCTGTGAAGATAATTAAAGGGACAGACATATGTAGCCTACTGATCTAAGACGTGTACTGCAATGCTGCAGGCTCAAATCTCGCATAATTTTAAGGGACAACAGCTCAAGAAACAAATGGAGTGTGTGCACAGGGGACGCGACCCTAATATCAGGCCGTAACTGTTTGTGAAGAATGGGAAAGTTATCTTTTTAACCTTTCTAAGGAGCACCCTGAAGAGCGAGTTAAGAAAGTTCTTTATAAAAAGAGTCTAAAAACATGCATTTTAATGCAGGGCTTTAAATATCACTTTACCCTTGTTCTTTCAGTTTTCTTATTCTTAGCAGCAAGTATGGGGTCAAGTTGTTGGCAGACGGAGTGAGACGAGGGCTGATTAAATTATCTGATAGGCTGGCAGGAGAGGGAAAACACCGCAGAGGAAACACTGGCGACGCCCTCTCTCTGTTCCCATAAACTAGCTGGAGATTGATAGCTGGCATTCAGGTGCAGCCTTGGACAAAAAATAAAAGTGCTAAATTTCCTGGCTCTGAACATGCGTTTCAGATTTGGCTTTTGAATTCGGGGGGGGGGGGGGGTGTAATTACTCACAGGTGTTAACCTGAGAAACAGGCAGGCGCTGTGACACGGGACTGTGACAGAAGCAATAAATAAGGAGGGCCTTCAAAACAACTTGGAGACTGAGAAATCGGTGCCGGGGTGCATTCGGCGCGCGCGTTTACTGGTGAGGGGCCGGGGATCGCATATCGGACAATTGCGAGGTCACGTCTACATTTTGTTTTTATGGACGGGTCGTCTGCTGAATGCGTGGGCTTTGTCCTCCTGCCAGCTGAGATTCGTCCTGAAGGGGCTGCCGAGTGGCACGATTGAAGCAAGACTTGGACTGGGCTTATCAGGCCAGAGCCAGGAGACTCAGGGGGTGGGGGGGGCATCCAAACACTGGCTAGTAAGTGTCCAGCACCACGCAGGTATTGTCTCGAAGACAGGAAGTGAGGTCGTGCTGGAAATGTCACCGGTGTCGCAGCACTGCTTTGTCAAGAAACACTCTGGGGAATAAATAATGATTCTCTACATACTTCCCATGTGATTTACTCTGCGGCCCGTTTGATTGGATGTGTGTTTTACTGCTCGAGACCTTGACTGCCACCCCAGCCACTTCTAGTAAGAAATAAAACGTGCTCAGAAAGCAGAGGACTGCACTGTCAGCAACACACTGCACAGCTGCAGAAGGTGACTGCTTTTCACAGCTCAGCTGGTGCTTGGAGAATCACTGTATGTCTTGTGTAGGGTTCCTCGTTATGGCCGCTCCTGACCAGCACCCGTTGTAAGAGCAATTTCATGGCAGTCTGCTTCCAGTGCTTTGCTTCCCTGTCCTCCTTGTGTCCATGTTGGTTTCCTCTGGCTGATCTGATTTCCTAGCGACTGCAACTGATCCAGGTTCCCGGGGCAGGCTTGGATCTACGAGACGGGTTCATAATCAGTCCACCGGTAATGAATGGAGGCACCTATAAATATATGCACACTATCATTACCTCTGCCCTTTCGAATAAAGACATCAGAGTCGCCCCCCGCTCTCTGGCGATGAGAGACCTTTCGGTTTTGTGTGCATGTCAGGCGTTGATAGGATCTGCAGAGCATTATTCCGTCACCTGGAAAAGAGGGTCCGTAAGAGATATGCTGATCTTGTGTTGGATAACAAGACTTGATAATAGACGATGCAGATTAATGAGCTCTGTCCTCTTCGCGACGGCCTTCCTATAAAAGGCTTTAGTCCAATCCATTGCAATGTGAAAATAGGCTATCTGCCGCCAAAGCGGAAAATGTCCCTCCTCTGCCGGCTCTTATCACCATCTTCCAGAGTCGCATCCCAAGCGTGACCCCTCGGGATGGTTATTTTTCCCTGTCGCTTCACAGATAAAATCCGGTGATTCGCCATTACTTTGGCATCTGACCAGTGAAACCCCATAGAAGTAGTAATGGGTGGTTTTGGTGACCCACACAACATTGGAGCTGAAGCCTCCTGAGATTTCTGGGTCAGATACTGCATAAGGCTGCATTCCGTTTGCGAGAACACATGCTTGCTAGAACCATGTGTAACAGGGATCGTCAAGATTGCAAAAAGGCTTCCCTTTTAAAGGACGGAGTCCGCCTGGGCTGGGAGCACACCAATACAACAGTAAGCAAAACTAGGTGGAGCTGGAGTAGACTGGACCAGAACAGCACAGTCAGAATTAACCAGTGTGGCCACCCTCCCAACAAACCTATGATAGCTGGCGACACTTCCCAACCACGGTTGGACTGGAATTAAAATTAGACCCTGAACTTTGGGGTCCCCCACGGACCCACAGTAAATTTGGCTCCTTCACGATGAATTTGTTGGCTGGGGGGGTCCCCATGACAACCTGTGCTGAGCGATACATTTTGCCAACCATGGGGTCCCCCACGATAGATTTTGCCCATCGGCCTACTGGGAAAATCCTAGTGGCCAGTCCTGTCCTGCTCCAACCTCTTCCTTACCTGGACATTCTGCTGCCCTGGACACACTCATGCATGGATACATAGGTGCCTAGTTTGGACTTTCACTGTTTATATACATTTTACAGCCTTAAAATCTTCTGACCAAGGGTTGAGAGGAGGGTGCCAGGTTCTGAGGTGAGCTCTGAGCCACGTGGCTGGGAGACGTGTCCCGAGGGGGGCGGGGAGGTCTTCACCTGCACTTTGTATTTCCCCACTGATTACACCCCCAGTGCCAAGGCACCCCTGCATCTCCATTTAAATTATTATTTTTTTGAAACAGGCCATCTCCTGGTACCTCAGCCGCTGGTCTTCGGAAGTCCGCTCTTTAAACTCACATTCTCCTGCTTTCGGTCCGGCTGAGATGATTGGACACCTCAGACCTGTGAGGGTCTTCCCTTTTTGTGTGAGTGGTGGTTATTGCCAGCTCTTTGCTTCTCTCACCAACAGAGGTCGAGGGCATTTGAGCAGATCCAACATTCGCGGTCTCCCCTTTGAGGTCCCTGGTGTCCTGAAAGATCTTTAGCGTAGCAATTGCTACTGTTCCCCAGGCTTTCATCCTGGGTCTGCTGCCGGATTATGTAGGACCTGTGCAGAACCGTGTAAAAATGTCACGCTACCCCTCTGCACTGCGCTGTCATAGGTGCATTATGGGATTGAGTAATCTTTACATTAGTTTAGATCCACCTGTGGGGAAACTGCAAATTTTCCCTGATGGCACAGGGCTGGCGTACAGCAATGCACTGTGGGCAATTTAGAGATCTCCGTTAGCCTCACTGTGTATCTTTGGACTGTATGGGGAGCAGATCCTAACTCCACATCATGGATCAGAGGCGGAGCCAAACGGCCAAAGCTAGAGGCGAGAGGTAATAGTGCTACCGCCTGAGGCACACTGCCACCCCTGTACGCAGATGCACTAGCGAATATGGGAAGGTGACACGTCTTCCCAGTATCCAGGAAGGAGGAAATCCAGCTCACACTGCTGAGATTGTGCCGTTATAACTCAAAGTCTGAGAGATGACAAAATACACGAAACCTCCTGTCCACTGTATTTAATAAGCGCAAAATACACAAAATCGCCACAGATCTGCACAATTTCACATTTAACGATGATAAGATAATAAATGATAAGATAAATGGTTTGAGAAATGGATGGATGGACTGCTCGATGTAAAAATTCACGTATCGATGGTCTGAGTATGAACACATCGATACGTCACTGTCAAAATTCACGGTAACCTTCTCCTGCTAGAGTGAGTTCTGGCCTGACCGTTTCCCAAAATCCCCCACTAGCAAAAAACGAATCAAATAGCAATATACAAAAAAAGGGATGTTAGTTATGAGATGACTAGAAGGTTGTTGTGTGATGTTTCTGTAACATTTTACATAATCACGGCTTCTCCGGTTCTTTTTTTGGCCAAAACCTGCAGACAGAGCAGTTACATCACTACTGCTGGATTAAAAAAAAAAAAAAGGTCACTCACGATTCAGCCAATCAAATTATCCTTGTTTCCGGTGCTGCCTGTACGTGTGTCCTGACAGGTGCCTGTGCATGGTAATATTGCGGCTAATTACAGACGAGGCCCTCATGGTTAAAACTCTGGGGTGACAGCCCCGCTGACCGCTTTATTGTGCTTGAAAGTTCTGCAGAGAGGAGGTCTTCCTGCTCTCCATGGTTACGCGCCCGGCCTGTCTTTGGTTCCCGCCTTCCAGCAAGGTGACATACGTGAGCTGCTTTCTGAATAATGACACGCCAAGCTGCTTGTGAAGTGCGATAACGTCTCGGGGACATTTTTAGATGTGGTTCTTTCGACGCCAGAGTTGAGTCAGAACAGACACCGAAACTCCGGCTGAGGTTCCCGAGGCCCCGTTAATGGGTTTGATTATAGTTCTGGGTTTTTTTCCGTGGCAGAAGCTTAATTAAAAGTTTCAGGTTAGCGATAAATGGCCATATTACTATGCCATTCTTTATACTCCGCAGGAAATATTATTTGAAACTTTTTAATGAGTGAATTCTACGGCCTAAGTTTTCTGTGGACTTGGGGGTTCTACTCTCACCCCTTAGACTGTCCTTATGCCTACTTACCCTTGGGGGCGGGGTTGACCCATATGTCTACAGACAGAAGCGTAAAGCCTGTCCACACACTCTGTTGGGCAGCTAAAGCCTTTGACCTTGAACGTACCCTTCAGATGCGCCAGTGTATAGGAGGCCGTGATTCTGCTGAGGGAAACACGCCGCTTGATGCCTTCCTTATGTCACATGACCTCGGAGGCGTATCACGTGACCTGGGAGGCGTTTCACTCATCATGACATCTTTTATCATTTTAATATTCTTATTAAATGGACGTTTCTTTACCCTAGCATCTTGAGTCTCTGATGACAAACCTTGTATGATTTAAGCACGCAGATATACGATTGTTTATTTAATTTGATTTGAGAATACCAGCCCCTTATCGAATAGTAATTGACATAATTTGACATCATTATATGGTATTAAATGATTGACGCTTGTTATTCTTATATAAATCTCTATGGAAATGCTTCAGTTATATCTGTATACGCGTGTGTCTGGCCGCTGTAGGGGCTGCTGGCTTAATGTATGGTCCTCTCGCTGCCTTATCGGTCCCCTGGGTCTGCAGTGAAGCCCTGTGCTAAGGGTAATTGAATGGCGGCAAGCTGAGGTGGTCCTGTGCTTGTCAGAGAGACACGGGGGACGCTTTGGTGAAGCGCCATGCTAAAGGCTCGTGGAGCTCAGAACACCACTCAGAGTGTGCATTACCAAGCTACTATTTTATAGCCTTTTTATTTGTTATTTTACTACAATTAATATTTGTATTATTATGTTTTGGTACCATGGCGCTTTTAAATTCTTGAATCTGATTGGACATTAGGGGTGTTAATTTTCTGTAACTGCACACATAGTGCCAACCAAGCGAATCACGATAAATCAATGTGCTACTGTGATCTTTTATCCTAAATAGCTTTACGTGAAATTCCAGATGTAGATCACAATTGTGATTTGTAAGAGTGAAAGTCATTTTGGTACAAGTGTATAAGCCAAATGTATAGTAACTGTGGTATATTCATTTATTTATGCCCACAGGCCCAAGGACGTGACTGATCTGCCGAAGCTGGGGCTCAAACTAGCAACCTTCTGAATACAGGCACAGAGGCTTAATGCGCTGAGCCACATGCTGCCTGCTGGTGTGTGTCCAGCCTGCGTAAGGGGCTGGTATGCGGCTCAGCCGGTTAGTGATCAGAAGGTTGCATTTTGCTGTTGGGTTCTCGAAAAAGACCCATATCCCCGAGTTGCTCCAGGGACTTTCTGACCCAACTTTCTGAACCGTACCTCCCTTTGGATGGAAGTGTCTGCTAAATACGTACTGCTAAATGTAAACGGATAATACAGCAGGAAAGACAATATTTTAGATTCCAGTCTTAGGCCAAGATAAAATGGATTTACGTGGTGAGATGATCCCTTCCAGCTGCACTGCTGTGTGATTCCTCATGCTAACTTTACAGCTTCAGCGCATCTCGGTCGTTCGTCACTGTAGACCCAGGTTACTCTTGGAGGGAGGTATTGATTAGCATAAACACGTTTGTCAAAGATGAGCACATTGTGGGGGGGGGGGGGCATTTGTCATGTGCGGGATACCCATAGGGCGGGGGCAAGGGGCGGCGTTTACGCACTTGATCATGATCTAATTAAATATGTGAGGAAAGCCCCAGTGATGCGTGCCGATTGTTGCCGTCTGCCTGGAAGAGGAGGGCAGCTGTCAGCCGTTGCCTGGCTGCAGAATGGGGGTGTGGGAGGGGGGACTGCATCTGGGAGATGAGCTTTATAAAACGCAGGCATGCATTTTAAAATGTGAATTGAAGAATGCCATGTGCTGCTTTTTCCACTGTGCAGAAATGGCGTCTGAAAGACTGCGGTGCTTCGGACTGGCAGTAAGACACATGGCTTTGAAATGGGTGAATGTGCAGATTAGCTTCTATCCATTCATCTTATCCAATCAGGGTCGCGGGGGCTGGGACACAACCTGCATGGGAGGCCAGTCCATCAAACCACGCAGAAACATACACAAGTTGCTGAGGTATGTATGTGGATGCCACCTGCCGCCTGGGAAAAAATGACAAAAACCATCCCCTGCAAGCCTGGGGGGGGGGGGGGGGGGGGGGGGGCGGGGCGGGGGGGGGGGGGGGGGGGGGGGGGGGGGGGGGGGGGG
>JAODKC010000080.1:2336424-2348980 GCA_026777985.1 Mormyrops attenuatus | reverse complement strand
AAACATATACCCCCCCCCCCCCATCACCCCCCTTAACCGTGTCACTCGCATAATTGTAAATCTACCGATTCTATTATCATTTTAATCCCAGCCTGCATCAGATCTCGACATCGCTGCTGCCCTTCTTGTATTTCTCCCCATCAAAGTGAAAGGGCAGGTGCTCTCTAGTCTAGCATTCACTGGCGCAGTCACGGCCACACAAACTACTGTACAGCAGCAGACAGACCTGTGGTCATGTTTAACAACAAAAGAAAACAAGACGTATGACTGCTGACATTAAGCACGTATGTCTTTTTCAGCTGCTATCAGCTATTTAAGTTATGTATCAAGTAACATGCGGAAATGGGTTTAAAACAATTACAGTGCCGATAGACTTACTTTGGCCTCTTTATGGTAAGGATTAATATGCACCTGTCTGTAAAAGGTAAACCACAAAATAAGTATCTCTGAGTGACCCTTGAACAGTTTTTATGACTTGCCCTCAGACTATGGACTTTTGAGAGACACTTATTAGCCTAACAGCATGATTCCGAACTGCCGGAACAAACCAGCCACACACACTCACTCACTCACTCACTCACCATTAATTTCTATTGGGGAAAACCCTAATCCCAACATGACGACCTTAACCATAAGCAACCAAACAATGAGATGAGACTTTTGGCATTTTTAGTTTTTGGATTGCAGTCACTGATCTTTGTGGGGACCTGAAATATGGTCCCCCCAACTTCAAAATAACAGATTTTTATTGCATTGTGGGGAACGTTTGGTCCCCACAATGTAATATGAACATATTCCACACATAAGCCCCAACCCTGGAGGTGTGAGGTGCCAGTGCTGCCCGCTGAATCACTGTGGAGAGGCATGTTATTAAGTTATTAATTCAATAAATAGTCTATCTGCTGATTTAATTTGATCTTTAAATTCTATTAACTTGAGGAGTGGGATATCAGGCAGAGTGCAAGCTGTGCTGATGCCGTGATACCTAACAGCAAATCCAAGGTGACACTTCTGTTGTACCTTTGAGCAATGTAGCTGTAATATACCATGTATATGTGCTGGTTAAAATGACCGACTCTAAAGTGACCAGAAGGGCATGTCAGAGATTTCCTCTGTGTATTTCTGTAGTATGCATATCCTTATTAAGTTTTGCTTGTTGGGTGAGAGGATCAAGGCAGACGCTTTACAGCAGCCGGGGCTGGCGTTATGTTAGTTGGGTGAGGGGGTCAAGGCAGACGCTGTACGGCAGCCGGGGCTGACGTCGTGTTAGTTGGGTGAGAGGGTCAAGGCAGTCGCTGTACAACGTGTTCCCTGTAATATAACGGGTAGAGAACTGGGTGCTGCTGTGAATCTTTCATTTTACTTATAATGAGTAATTTGCATATCGGTGACGATCGTTTGTAAACACAGACCGGATAATTGCAGAAATTGTAAAGCAGACTGTTGACGCTGCTCTCTAATTGGATTCGTTATCGGGGGCGGGAATCTCTTACCAAGAGACTCTGTTGGTGTGACAGAGTCCAGGGTAGTTGTGAGGTTGTGTTCTGTGACATGAATTACAAAGAGAGGCCTGATAACCAGACCCCCCTCCCCGTTAGGTGGTCCCTGCATATCAGCATAGAGAATCAGGCCTTGTGGCTTGTTTGGAAATATGCCGTCATCCTGTGTATGTGACGGCCACTTCCTTGCTTTTTAATAATTATGGTTTCTCTGCAATCCCACTTTTCTGTGGGTCATACATTTTCGGGGGAAGAAAAAGACTTCTCAGTCCTGTCTGTCAAGTGCGGACGGGGTCGGGGGGGGGGTGTTGATGAAATTGCCTGCAATGAAATCGACGGGTAAATGTGCGTCTCTGTTCCCCTGGTGAATATAGTCATAGGATTAAATGAGGCATGCTTTGAGCTCCACTGCACAGAGCAGCCATACTCGATTTAACTGAATGATTATCTTCACATATTGTTGTTCCAACTGATTTCCCTGCCAGGGATGATTATTTTTCATTCATTAATAAAAGATATTATTTCTGAGCCAAAAAGTTGCATTCTTACATATAAATAGACACACATACTCTTTTTGCATGGCAACTGAATGTAGTTCCTTTGTTTCAGGAAAGCACATGTCTGTGTAGATGCATGTATGTCAGGATAATTGTCCACATTGTCCCAGGATACTGTCTGAAATGTAAACTCTGCTTGTGTTCATCCACAATTCCCCCGCTGCAAGTCTCCCTGTATCAGACAAGCTCACCCCTTCTCTTCTTGGGATGCCAGGTAAATTCACACCACACGATGGGGTTTCCCCAGTGACACCCGTGTTTCCTCATCTATTCAGTCTCTCTGACTGCCAAACTCATTCCTCTTTCTATTTACTCCCATCTGCTAGTCTAGTTTCTGAAATTTGCTGTGTCATTTAATGTAAAATCGAAGGGTTCTTGTGCTCCCACTGAGCAGCAGGTGGTTAGGTGAATATGCAGCCTGAAGTCATTACAAAATGTGTCACCCAAGATAGTATTGTTGTTTTTCTTTGTTTATTTTTTAATGCATGTTGCTGTCTGGCTCCTGGATAGCCTCATATCTGAATTTATGAATTGCATGTCAGCCAATAAGACAATAGATGCACAGTAAATGCTTGACTGCCCTTCCCAATTTAATACAACACTGAGGGGCAAATTCTAATAACAGAATGTAATGCAGTGTAATAGGACTGGCAATTATGCAGCTTCCTGAGTAGAGGGAACTCTCTCTACACACCACTAATAACCTCTCCACTTGTAATAGCAGTACTGGCAGACGACTGCAGAATTACTATAGGGTACTAATCACGTACAGTCTGAACAGGCATCATGAAAAAGGCTGTACGAAGACATTCTCAGAAGATTAGCGAAGAAATACTATATCTTACTGCTGCATGACAGGTGATCAATCTCGTGGCTTCTTGCATTGCCAGTTTCACAGCACATGACTTAAAGAATAATCACTCCTTTTCTCCTATGGCTGTCTTCGCTGACAAGCCCAGAAATCAATACCCGAAAGTTATAATCAGGAGTGAAAAAACACACAGCCAAAATGACATAGACTCTGCACAGCCGACACTCGATGTTGCTGAGCGCAGCGCAAATTATGCTTTTAAGATGTCCACCGTTATTGACCTGGTGCAATTTCACGATCATAGAAATCCCACGTTCAGTGGTATCCAGTGGCATGTATTCTGAGCTTGCTGGAGATGTTGGTTTCTGAGGGTACATTGGGGAGAGACAGTGAGTGTTTCAAGGTTTTTTTTTTAATCATTGTGTAAGGCCAAAGCATGGTGCTCTGGACTCTGGAGGTCAGTGAACTTGCGGTCAGAAAAAGATTACTTTCAAACCACTCAAACAATTCTGTTCTTCAGCTTAACTGAGTGAATCTGTCACTGTTAACACTGCTGGCTCTGTTGGACAGTCTCCCGTCCAGGGAAGACCTGTATGTGTGTGCTTTTTTGTTTATTTATAGGCAAGAGTTCTCTAACAAATATCTTGCTGACAACAACAGACCTTGGAAGTTCCACCTCTTGGCAACAATCTAAATAATGATCCAGTATTGATTGTGCAAAGATGTGTACGACTGTTAATGCTAAGCATTGCGTTGTTTATGTGTATCTCTCCCAGCGTTTTCTCCTGTTATTTGTTGTTACTGTCAGCTGCTGTATTTCTGTTTATTGTCTCCTATTTATTTGTTTGGCAGGAGGCTCTCAGGTGAGAATTTCCTTGTACTGTACCTGTTAGACGGCCAGACAGGTTAATGACCACAAAGGTGGCACACAGTGAGGAGCGTGTGAAGGAGCTGAAGGTTACTAATGAGTAGTACGTGGCTATTTAAAGAAGAGACTCCTGCATCCTTTTCAGAAATGACCATTTCAGTCACTTAACCTGAGGACTTCAGAGGTGCCAATTGTACCGGTCTCTCAATTTAAACACTTTCTTCTGATTACGTTTCGTCTGACCCCTGTCTGTTCCTTTGTTACACTCAAAATATTAACATTAATGTCTTCTCCTCTTCAAACCTCACACTTCTGACAGAAAAGCTTTTCTAAGTCGAATTAATTTCCAATTAACTAATCAATGATGATCATGATAGCAGGATTAGGATATCCAATTTTCTACCATCAAAAATCAAATCTCGTTCCATCTTTCACAGGGAGTGAAGTTACTCCAGCTGTGGAATCCTTCCTCACAATTCACTCCTTCTCTTGATTAAGAATTTCAGACCATTTTCCATTCAGAAAGACTCAAACTTTCATTAACGTTCTCTCCCAAAGGCATCTTCTCGATGTCCCTCCTGGAATTCTGCAGTAGTATCTGTTAAACATGTAGGATTTTAAATGAGCTGTTGGTTATTCATGAAAGGAGTTGGAGACACTGTGCTTGGGCCCACGACTGGGGGTAACCCTGGACCAGACCTCTGGCACTGATGAAGGACACGGCTTGACTTGGATGTGGGTCGGAGGAAAAATGTTCCACTGAAGTTCAGAAGTATAAATGAAATATTCATGCTAATTGCAAACTGAGCATCTATTCAAAGCCCTTTTTACTCACAGTCTAATGTTTTAAAGCAGCTGCTTTGTTCTATTGTTTTATCCTGTAAATGTGCAGCCATTTCAGCATGTATGTGAGTTTGCCGCTTGGTTGAGAGATACATATCTTGCGCTCATTGCAAAAACACGCAGAGACCCTGGGAAGGCCCTCCCTCATGTCACTGTCCTACAGCAGTAATTCTCATCAGACTGGATGGTGGTGCTTTTTAGGAACCTTTTCCCGAAAGGACATAAACAGGATAATAGGAGGAATATATGAACTTGTGTGACGAATGTCTCAGGGAGCAGTAGTGTGGGAATGATCCAGGGTCTCCCCCCATCTTGCCCTGACAGGCTGGCCGAAGCCCCCCCATTCTGCGTGCGGGGCGAGTCGGAGCTGCTGTATGCTGTGGATGTCTTGTTGTGAAAATGTACTATACGTATAAATAAAATTGAATCAAATTGAATTGAATCATCTGCTTACGAAATGGCTGGCCCTGGTGGGCCTTGTAACGAGGGTGTTTTTAGTGGGGCAGATATTATTATAGGGAAGGGGACCCCCCTCCCAATACATAAACACTGATTTGGGGCAGCTGTGTTCTTCCTTCAGTTCTTGCGTTCCTCTTGGTTTTTAATGCGGCTGCATTTTATAAGCTTCTCTTCGTGTGTTTGATGGACCCTAGGAAGGGCTCCCGCTGTGTTCCTTTTGGGTTATACGTTCACATTAATCATTCATGTAATGTGTCTCTCGCTGGAGTATGCATGCATGAGTGTTCGACCCAGCCTGCCTGGCTTTTCATCGCGTGCAGACTTGCTTGGAGACGGCGGTCAGGGTCCTGCGGCCCACGGATGCTCCGTGCCGCCAGGAGCAGTTCCTGTAGTGCTGAAGAGTTGGTAATTACTAATTCATTTCTAAATTTGAAATGGCCAGTTTCACACCAGCTCCACACTCCAATCATCTCCCCGCTCATCTCCTCTACTCGCTCAGTCATTGGCCTCTTTCTCGTTTTTGACCTGCACGGTTTTTTAAATGGTGTTTTCTCCCTCGTTTCTGAGCTTGCAGCAAACACGTGCCACAGACAGGCTGACATTTCCAAAGGTGCAGGAGAAACTCTGCTGTCGGCTGTGGTCCATCTCAAAAGATCAATTTATCTCTGGCTTTCAGTCTGCTGCTGAACCTCACATCTCAGACAAACTTGGTCTTTCCTGAAAGTAAAAATAAATAGTCAATAGATTAAGTCTTAAAAAAATTTTATAATAAATCAACAATTTCTTTGTGGACTGATCTTTGAATTTTATTGCTGCCTGGAGTTGTTCATAGCTGACACTAGGGGTGGGTGGTATGACCTAAAATTATCATGGTATTTTTCACTTTTTTGGAAGGTGACAGTATTATATCACGGTGTTATTTTTTTCAAGTTTTGGGAGGATTAGCATGGGGGTCGTTAAGTCCGAGTCTTTTACCCAATCTTCCATTAAAAAAGAAAAACGTCATGCCCCAGGTAAACTGATGTGTTAAACAGCTAGAATGGGGCATTTCATGTGCCTTTATGTACATTACAGTATGTGCATGTATGCATTATATTATATTAAAGTACACTTTAATCGCTATTACAGTTGGGTACGGGCGGTCTTATTTCGAAAAGATATTAAAAAGTAACTAGTAATGATTTTTCATTCATTTTATAATTGTCAGAGTAACAAAACAAAGCCGTTTCAGCCGAAAACGGTGCATTTTACAGTTCATTTCAAATAAAGCGCAGGATTTCCAACTTTGGTCAGCATTTACATGTACATCACAGTATTTTTATCTTGAAAATATTCTGTAGGGTTTGCAAACTACCCCAGCACTTTTGATGTTGCTAATTTTATTTTTATAGTGGAATAATATATTTTTGCCGTAAGGTTTCCTGGGTGAGCGTGTGTCTGAAAATCTGAGCGTCACGCCAAATGCGTAAGAGTTGGCAACCCCGGGAACGTAAGTTTTTTAATTGTTTCAACTGAGTTGATTTGTATAAAAATAACATTGATTTGTACAGCTCTTAAAAAAGGTAAACTTTGAAGAACATGAAATCACTAATAATCTACGCCCATTTTTTCCAGAATTTTATAAAATACGTTTTGAAAACTTTTCAGCTGTAGTATTTCAGGACTGAGCAGCCACTCTATTAGGAACATTGCGGTTTTTTGTTAGATTCGTTGCTGTTATTGACACTAATAACACATTAGCGCAAATAAAAGGGCCGCACACACCGACTTACGTCTTGCTTGGAGTTAGAGTTTCACGTTAATTAATGTGGGAAGCGGGTGGTTCTAGTGTGAACTGGGTAGTTGTGCCTTTCACCATGCACCATGCAGCGGCGCATATATATGCTGATTTAGTGAATATGTTTCATTTTAATTTGCTACTATATATATATATATATATATTTAAACATGTAACCAGGTTATTTTGTATAATTGTCAGAGTATATATTGATAAAAAATTCACAAAACGCAGATAAACCGGTTACATATACCTTATAAGGACAAGTATTCAGACAAATGAAGCTTTGAAGGTATTAAAATGCTTTATTTCTTATAAATACCAAATGTTGTATAATTAGGCTGTTGACCTCTCGCGGTTTTAACGGTAGAGTTATAATCCATACCGTGGCGGACAGTCACACCAGAGATTACTCTGACTGCGGTGTACCCCCCACCCATAGCGGACGCATCTGTTCCCAGTGATGGACTTATATGCACGTAATGGTTTGAATCCCAATAGTTTATTAAGGTGAGAGCACAGTGTTGGAAACAGACAATTGAGATTCAAATATTTCTTGTTTGGATCAATAACACCTCAGTTCATGTTTTTATTTGTTAATTCTGTGTCTTACAGAGATCAGCTTAAGCAATTGCATTTCTGTAAAAATTGATCATAATTACACAAACCACTGTGTTCTTCACAATTCTGATTCGCTTAAGCAAAGCAGCAGTACGTATTAAGTTAACTATTGACTTGTTCTCCTATAACATGACTGTTTATGCTCTGATTGCCTTCATCGTAGTCGGTGTCATCCACACACCGTCTGTGTTTGACAAATCAAATGAGCCATCCTATTCCGAAGGATAGTGACGCCATGACCCAGTGTGACGGAAGAACCCATTCAAATCTCGGTAACCTCACTCTTATGGAAGCCCTGAAGGGCAAAACACACCAACAAATTCGAAAACACACCAGCAAAAATGAAAACGCCAGCAAAAGCGAAAACACACCAGCAAATATTAAAACATGCCAGCAAAAGCAAAGACACGCCAGAAAAAGCAAAAACACACCAGCAAATTCGAAAACACGCCAGCAAATTCGAAAACACAACAGCAAATACGAAAACACAACAGCAAAAATGAAAACATGCCAGCAAAAGCGAAAACACTACAACATTAGTGGCACTGAAAACGGAAATGGTATGTACCCACTGATCATCGCATGCTTGTTACTGATTGGTCAGGGAGCCTGTCAGTCAGCGTCCCAGCATCTTACAGGGGTAATACATGAAGAAAGGGAAAATGTAAGCTCTGTGAAGTTGCCCCCCCTACGATCGGCACAAATAAAAATTCCATCATATTTGGATAGTGCTACGTTTGTGCCCATTTGTGTTGCAAAACTTAAGATTTGTGTTGCTTTCGTTTTAAAGATAATAGCTATTATTGTTTCAAGACGATTACGTAACCCAGCCCCCCTACAACAGTATATGGACATGAAACCGAACGGTTCCTTAGTACTGCGTTTGTGCTCGTTTGTGCCGCAAAAATCGCTGTCCTATCTTTTATAGTTTTTGAGATATTATTGATTATTTACACGGGTCACCAAAAGTTCAGCCAGCCCCCCTACAAAGGCGTTTGGATGTGAAACCGGGCTCGTTCGTTAGTGCTGCGTTTGTGCTGCAAAAAATAAGATGTGCTACTTCGTTTTAAAGATAATAGCTATAATAGCTGCATCCAGCTCCCCTGCAACAGTATATGGATATGAAACCGACCGGTTCATTAATTCAAATTCAAATTTTATTTGTCACATGCATCATCATACATAGTACAACCTGCAGTGAAATGCTTATTGCAACTGCTCCAATTAAATATTGCTAAAAAAACTGTATAAAAAGAGATGAAAGAGATTAGATATAGTACTATCTATACTATATACAGGGATGTACAAAATATATATCTGCTATGTACATATATTGCACTATAGAACAACATTGAACATGGAATTTACAGAACGATGGGGTGGCATAGGAGTATGGGGTGCATAATATAATATATAATATAGCCTACAGTATTATGCATTGGGGGGAAAGGAGTGATGATGTCAGTCCTTCACCATCACTCTCTCGCATCGTTAGTGCTGCTTTTGTGCTTGTTTGTGCTGCTTTTATTTCCTAGATATTACAATACGATCCAGACGTCACAGCCCTCACGACCGGTTTGAACGTGACACCGGGCTCGTTTGTTAGTGCTTCGTTTGAGCTGCAAAAATCACTCTTCTAACTTTCATAGTTTTTGTGATGTTAATGGTTATTTACATAGGGCAGCAAACAATCACCAGCGCCCCTATTAACAGCGTTATTTGGGCTCGCTCATTAGTGGTGTGTGTCCATTTGTGCTGCAGAAACTACTATTGTCTTTTATATACAACTGTGGATTATTATATTTAGAGCAATTGTAAGAATTGTTACCGACAAATTAGGCTTTATGAAGCAATTGCTGTAATTTCCAAAAATTTGTTTGATCAGTGCGGCATGGAATGAAGCTTTATTTGTAAAAGTATGCTTTTTTCCACTCATATTTCTTACATGTCTCTGTATGTACGATATGCAATACCTGTGATTTTGCTCACTGCATCCATCAACTCTGTTTTACATTAAAATTGAAAATGTTTCCTTATTGAGAAGTCTGTGGTTTATTTTATGTAAATTAAATGTAAAAACCAGTGTCACACCAAATGTAGTAACTGACCAATTATGTCTCAAAGTAAACAAATCACCATGATAATTATGTTGCACTTGCTACATGTAAGAAACATGAATGTGTGAAAAAATGTGTTCAATAATTGCTCCTAATATTTAATGATATTATAAGCAATGACGACTGAAATATAATCCATTTTGACCGAGACGTTGCTATGTATTTGTCTTCTTATCATCGCTCACAACATACACATATTGTTTTACAGATGCCTAGGGTACCAAAGGTTCCAAAAGAAGAGGTTGTTAAAATAATTTTAGACAAAAGGTGTCAAATTGTGAAGGATGGTAAAATTGCAATGCCATCAGACTCAGTGTGGAGAGAGCTTAGCCAAAACCGGAATGGTGTTATGTCCTCCAAGGCTCTTTACACATTAGTGAAAAGAAATGGACATAATTTGTGGCAGCACCTTGGTTTGGAAAGTTAATGCATGAAAAAGGAACCTGATCAGAAAGCCCTGCATGAAACACAGACCAGCTCCAGCTCAGCGGCACAAATGAGCACAAATGCAGCACTAACGAACGAGCCTGGTTTCACGTCCGAACGCCTTTGTAGGGGGGCTGGCTGAACTTTTGGTGACCTGTGTAAATAATCAGTAATATCTCAAAAACCATAAAAGATAAGACAGCAATTTTTGCGGCAAAAATGAGCACAAACGCAGCACTAAGGAACGGTTCGGTTTCATGTCCATGTATACTGTTGTAGGGGGGCTAGGTTACGTATAATCGTCTGGAAACAATAATAGCCATTATCTTTAAAACGAAAGCAACACAAATCTTAAGTTTTGCACCACAAATGGGCACAAACATAGCACTAACCAAATACGATGGAATTTTTACCCCTGTAAGATGCTGGGACGCTGACTGACAGGCTCCCTGACCAATCAGTAACAAGCACGTGATGATCAGTGGGTACATACCCTTTCTTTTTTCAGTGCCGCTAATGTTGTAGTGTTTTTGCTTTTGCTGGCATGTTTTCATTTTTGCTGTTGTGTTTTCGAATTTGCTGGCGTGTTTTTGCTTTTGTTGGCGTGTTTTTGCTTTTGCTGGTGTGTTTTCGAATTTGTTGGTGTGTTTTGCCCTTCAGGGTTTCCGTACTCTCGTTAAATATTTATTGTGCTAAGAATTTCAGAATTTAGGTATTATTTAGACCAGAAGGTTACAGCTGAGCCTTACTGGTTACACTGGGCGTTTTAGTGAATATCTTTTTTGTGCAAACTGTAATATTGAAACCTAAGTCTACTACTTTGGATAAAGATGTCTGGCAAGTATATTAATGTCATTATGAAATATTTATAGAACAAAGTACTTGCAGTACTTGTGATTGCAGATGTGCAGGTTCAAAACTCATGATGGGGGGTTACTGTGTGCTGTTCATTGCTACCTAGTTTTTGGGGAGAGAATTAAACCAGTGAACAGCGCACAGTAACCACAGGGGGCGGGATTATCACAAGCTGTCAGTCAATCGGTGACTGACAGCTTGTGATTATCCTGCCCCCCGTGGCTTTCATTGGATGAAATCCAGGAGTGGTCCGTGTACCTGTGCTGGGGCGTTACGGTACGGCTCAGCGATTCCCATCAGCGTACGTACCTCCCCTGTATTTTCTGTGCCATCTGTAGCTCTCACGCATTCTTTGGTCTATCTTTCCACCAGCATGAATCAGTAACGACCAATCCGCTAGTGTGCTGACGTAACCCCACTTTTAAGCTGAACTCAGAGGAAGTGCTTTTAGGCTCGTGTTTGCCTTGAAGAAGATGAGTGCACTTCAGAACGGCGACGAGGAAGAGAAAGAATTGATTAATTGTGGTATCTCCTATGGAAACATCCAAAGTGAGCATGCTCTGTCCAGCAGTAACAACGGTCCCTTGCTGATGCGGTCAGTTATGTAAGTTACTTGCTAACTTGCATAACTGCCTGAGCTGAGGTGTGTTTCACAACTGTGCTGAAGGCAACACATGAACATGCAGTCTTTTGTTCAGATATTTAGATATTAAATATGAGCTTCTGTGCGATACGCTGGCAGTATTAAGGCAGAATGTCAGGTTGCTTTAGAGAAAGGCCCCAGGCAGATAAACAGCAGAAGGTGAAGCGGATATGTCTTTCAGCTGTGGTTCTCTCAATGTTTCTGAAATGAGCATTTCCATAAAGCTGCGCATATATATCGACCACCCGTTTCGTATTAATGTCCTGTCATAAATGATGTAGGCTGGCCCATCGTTCACATGGGGGCGGGGCGGGGCGGGGTGGGGGGCTGTGTCTTTTCCCTTAACAGAATGTAATCATCCTGCATTTCCATCCACTGAAGGCAACCTGTATTTTCAGGGGGAAAATAGACACATACAGAAGCAAAAAAAAACACAAAATGCTTCTTTAAATATGTCAAAGACCAGAGTCTCTAATTACCCGTTACATCATTCAGTCCCGTGTCTTCACACGTTGGACGGGTTCAGTTTCCACAGCAACCGTTTCCCTCATTTTATGCTCCAGACACACACGATTAATAGGGCAATCGCAAGGCACTCTGCACCTGACAGTCATGGCTGGGGGGGATTCCCAGACTAAACTTCGTGATGCACTTAGATAGAGGCCCATTTTCCATGGTGGATGATGGCACGGTCACCCATAGCGTGTTCCTGCTTACGAAAGGTTTCCCAAAAGCAAGTCATAGTCAGAAACACGTAATAAAATAAGCATTCCCTTTTAGTGTAGCCTCACATGCTGGAAAGGGGATTCAAATGGCTGCGCACTTTAATGCTGTTCTCTGAAGTTCTGTGCGTATCTCAGGTCTTTGTATGAATGCGGTTTTCAGTCGTGCGCTTGGTGGATAACAATGCATGTTCTTACAGGAATGGAAAATGTATTAGGGGAGCCTGAACATGGCCACGATGAACTTGGCCATCTTTGGGACTGTGGTCATAGTTTTACAGTGTAGTGGGGGGGGGGGGGGGGGGGGGGGGGGGGGGGGGGGGGGGGGGGGGGGGGGGGGGGGGGGGGGGGGGGGGGG
>JAODKC010000080.1:2311406-2336324 GCA_026777985.1 Mormyrops attenuatus | reverse complement strand
CCCTCTCATTTGCAGTATGGCCCAGTTACTGTGAAAGGGAAGGAGGGAGTGTCTGGCTGTTGGTCTGAGAATCAGCTCACTGGGGTGTTCCTGTTCTCTGTTCCTCTTCCAAGAGGTGCACCCTGTGTGTTTGTAAACGGCCAAAAACCAAAACCCTGTACCCTAATGAACGCTGCAATTCCCCTGGTTTCCTCTGGTTCGGGTGTCCAGTCCCGAGGGATTTGGGATACAATCCCGAAGGATTTGGGATTCCTTCATCTGAACACCAAGCAGGGCACGAACCAGCTGGGCACAGGAGGATGGGCACTGTGGATTTTCCGAAGGGATCAGAGGTCATGAGCACTGATATCAGTTCAGTGTATCCATCACTGTCATTTCTGCGGTGTGTGTGTGTGTATTTCTGTGTGTGTGTGGGGGGGTGTGTGTCGATGTCCTCTTCACAACAGACACGTGATAACTGTGGCAACATCTTACACTGAAAATATGGACAGGATGCGATATTCAACACTGACCTAATTCTATTCTGAGATGCTCACTCCTAATGGGTGTGGGACCACAAAACATAGGCCCTTTAAATGTGGGAGGAGTCAAATATGAGCATCTGGTATGTGTTGTCATCTCTCAACAGCTGCACCTGCCCATTCATTTTTCAGTATTTAGTAGAACAATGCAGTTACTCCAAATGCATTGTTGCCTACTATCCACATACAGGGCTGCATTTGGGCTGTCTGCTGATTCAAATGCATTTCCCAGTCCTGTCTAATGCAGCATATCGAGCTCATCACTGCAGAAAAAAACAGCCTTACAGAAACAAGATTTTCTTTAATAGATCAAAAAACGTACATAGAGTTAAAAACATTTATTTCCATGTCTGATATAACAAAACTGCTTCACCTTAATTCTTATTCATATATTATAATAATAATCCCTTAATCTCACTTATAAAATAGTTTAATTTATTGTAGGTACGTTAAACTAGGACATATCTAAAGTGCAAAATCATGATCGCAATGATATATGAGAAATAAAGAGTGCACATCTTCATGTATTCCGTTAATACCTCTAAAATGTACATTTGCAAATATAAAAGAACAGCGTATTGAAAAACAAAAAGGCAAACAGAGATAAATCATAAATAGCCAAAAATCCTTCTTTCTTCTGTATTTAAGATGAAGTACAATAAATAAAACACCCCTATAGCAATACAGCACAGTATCGTTTGAGAACAACGAACAGGTAACTGCCTTTAAAAGACGCACTTTAAGAAAACATGGTGCAGACATAGTCTTTTGACCTGTAAAGGTGTACCAGTTATCCAATGGTCAACTTGTTTGTGTTCTTGTGGAAAAAGAAAAGAAAAATCTGGGAGAAATACCAGTTTTGTGTTCATGACACTAGAACTGCACTTGAAACGTTGTAATCCAGCTGGGTGTACCATTGTAATGTGGAGGCTACCTCTATATTACCAAGTGTAAACATGACTGGCTGCACACTGAGTTACACCCTTACGCCCCCTAGTGGTTACAGCGAAGGCCGTGAGGAGAAGATTGCGACAGAAATAGAGGCTCCCAACCTGGGATCCGAGCCCCTAAGACCTGGCGTGTGAATGTCGTAGAGAGTAAACACTGAATGTGCACTCGGAATACGGCTCATTTTAATGCACCATTTGAGCCTACGACCTTAGCAAACTGCAGAGAGCACGTCAAGCAGGCCTAGTGTATAGGAGAGTGTGAGCAGGAATAGAGAGCTTGTTACTCACATTTGCAGTCCTGACAGTGGCTTTCAGATCTTCCCATCTAGCGTGTTTGAGGAGGTCAAGGTCATTTGAGGAGATGCTCAAGGTCATTCGGCATAACGAGTGACCTTGTGGTGATTTAATCTTGAAATGATCAGGCAAACTGTCACCATGAAGTTCTTAGTCTTGAAATATTATTTCTGAGTAAGTAAAATTGTTGTCGCTGGTTAGAACTTTATTTCTTTGGTCTGAAAGTCCGGGTTATTTTAATTGTTGAACTGTTGTAGCTCATTTTCAGCCGCGTGAGAACACCTTAAAGTCACAATCACAGGCACTGGACGCCAAAACCTAAAAATTGAGTACAGCAAGGAGATTTGTCCCCATAGTCTGACAAAGCAGATCTTAAACTGGTGAATCGTTACTCATCATCGTTGTTATCATGACTCCCAGTCAGAACTCTTGGCATCGATAAAATCACCTAGACTTTTTCAGCAACTGTCCAAACTCACAAACTTACAAACACAAAATAACCTTCAAACAAACTCACTGGCACATTTGATAAGTCCAAGAAAAACTCTAAATTCATCTGCCACTAAAACGGGTTAAACCCCCAGGTTACTGAGGCCACTGTGCCAAACTTGAGACGATACCCATCATCCTGCCGAAACCGGAGTGTAATAGATCATGGTGGCAGGGCTTTGAGAGAAGTCATTTGCATTTACACAATTCTCGGTTTGTCAGCTACCCTTTCAGACTCATTTTCACTTTGTCTCTGCTAATTAAGCTCCAGACAGTTTCTCTAGAAGTTGTGCGATGCCTTTGTTGAGAGAGCTGTGCTTTACAATGGCACTTCTCCATATGGCGTTGAGTTCCGAGAACTCATGGAGATTAACTCCACAAGAACGTCGAGAAGCTAACCCGGGCGACGTGATTGGCTGTCGTATCTGTGGCATCGCTTGATGTTGGATGTTAGATGGGATGGTGACACCTACGTTCCGGAACCCACTTCTATCTTAAGGAACAGTCGACTTTTCTGGCGGCTTCACCCTAGCTCTGTGAGTGACATTTAGGAGCCAGCCCTACCAGGCGGGCTGAAATGAAATTTTCCAAATGACATTAATTCAAGATAGGTGGCTGAGCTAGTGGAAGGATGGTAATAGGACACACATGACACACACATACTGAGGTGCTGCACCTTCTCCCTGAACTGGACAAAAGAACATTAAGTCACTAGCAAAACCACAGACAGTGGTGTGTTAGAATGACAAACAAACAGACTTGCTGATATACTAGGGAGGAATCAGCCTGTCGCACGTCCCCTCAAATCCAAAACCATCTCGGTATAGCAGCCAGGGATCATGAAAATAAAGCCAAAGCGAAGCGACAGGTTCCCCTGAAAGTCATCATAAACAACAGGCCTGCCTCAACTGAACCGTGGGGGTGGAGGGAAAGAGGAGGGAAAATGAATCTGTCGGGCTTGATTCCGCAGACTGATTTCTTCTCTGCTGCTACATATCCAGCCACATTTTTAGTGACCTGCGTACTATAAATGACCATTTTTTCTGCAGTTATGTATGGGGATGGCTATGCGCTGTCAGCAAAGAAACTGCCATGCAGCGTCAAACAATCCAGCAACACTTTAACCCAGTGAATAACCTTACCGTATGCTGAACATCTTGTCTTCCGCACAGTGACACGTTTGGTGAATTGAATGCTTAGAGGTAATTATTTCTAACTAATACAGTGTAATTTCTTATGTCCTGTGCAGGCAAACCCTAAGGCAATGTTTCTCCCATTTACATCTAACTGGAGCAATCTTCATGAGCAAGGTCAGCAGGGCGACTGGCTACAAGCAAATGAGACTCGAAAGAATGGATTACATGATCGGGAAACAGGTGCCACAAGGAGACAGGGACCCTCTGACTCGATTGGATGGTTCTTGTGCTCATTAAAAGATGTATGAAGGGAGATGGTTACGAGTAGTAGCTTCAAGCGAAACCAAGCTGGCAGTGGGTGCGATTATTACACCTGATTGCTTCCTATGGGTCGCTTTAGTGGTTCCTGTTGGTTTTAACCAAACGGCGTTTAACAATGTACGATTATTCTCCCAACTACTGGCATCAAAGCCTCTTCTCTCCTTCAAGCAGAGGGGTGCTCAATTGGCAGCCGACAAACCACATCCCGGTCAGCGAAATCTACCAAGGGGGGGACTCCGGGAAATTTTTATCTGGGGCAATGGACCTTGGGTTGGTGTTGATGATGGAATTTAGACCTTGGGGAAAAATAGCTGACGAGACTAGATTGCTAATTGCACGTCAACACCCTGGTGTCTCCCTCAGTGACATCCCTTGGACACCTTTGCTGCTTGCTGGCCAGTGTCTGGCTTCTCCCTGTTTATGCCACGCCATGACATAATAATCTGTAGATTGCAAAGCACAGTTCTATGATCATTAAATTAAGGGGCTGCGATCTAAAGGCGTTTGCTTCCAAAGAAACGGAGCGTCACTAAATTCAGTCTCTGAAAAGACATGAGGCAGTGTGATTCGCCTCTTCATTCCTTACTGCACCATGCAAGTCTCCATCATTCTAATTCAGCTGTACATATGTTTTAAAATGATTAGAAGAAGCTAACGGTATTAAGTAGCTTCCTTTGAAAAGTACAAATCTAAACATACGTTTTTTGCATTCGACACACCAAAATTTTCTTCTCGTTTGAAGAGGTGATGTTGACAATGTCAATTCTATCTCCACAAGTCTATTTCCCCATACCTGCCCCCCTTCAAGAAAAGCCTTTGTGCAGTGTTAGGGTTTGCTACTAAATAATTTAGTAGACAATAAGAGAAAATTTGAAACTGCACAAAAACAGATGGGCAGGCAAATGTGTGGAACAAATCTGCTGGCAATCAGCTTGAATGATCAGTCAAAACTGGCCCCGTTACTTTCTTTAAGGTTCCTCCTCTGCTTCAGCAGATGGCTACCCCTCCTGAAGAAGGCACTGAGGATGCTTCAGAATGTCCCTCCTATGACTGACACGCCGGTTTTGACTGATTTCGAATGACAGAGATTTTCCATGTAGAGTTAGTGTCGCTACAAGTCAGTGTTCTGCTCTGTTGAGAATGTGTAGATAGTTCTAGAAAAGATGGCAAGCAGAGGACCTTTATTTGAGTAATCACCTTACCCCTTCTTTTATATCTTCTTAGAGGAAAGCGTACGAGTGTTGGTCATGTGACTGTGCATTTTCCTGGTACCTCGAAGTACATGACAAGTATTCTTGGTAGGATCCATCTGGATTTACCAGCCTGCTCATGGATAGCACTTCCTGATCGAATACGGGAAGGCTAGTTACCCAGCTGGTCAGTTCCGAAGGAGTATCGATGTCAGGCATCACTCAACCACAGTCTTTATAAGAAAGTCGTGTTACCCAAGAGTGATTTTTGTTTGTGTCCCCATCCCTTTCCTGCCAGTTCTCTCCTCCTCATCACTCCTAGGTTTGGAGGGAACCTGTGTCCCAGTCCTCTTGGGCAAAGCCTGCTAGAGGTAGAGGTAACCCACCCAGTAAACGACATTGAAGAGCAGGAAAGAAGTGGGGAAGAACACGCGCGAGTAGGCGTCCAGTTCCAGGATGTCTATGTGCACCCGGCCCCTCCGCCAGGCGCCGCCCTTACACTCCTCGTAGCAGCAGAAGAAGCTCTGGCAATCCTTGCCATCCAGGCACTCGTAGAGGCACGCCTCCTCAAACTCCTGCCAGTACATGGCGTTGTTCAGCGTGATGACCGTCGGGGACGGTGCCACGTCCAGCACCGAGTAGTTCTGGAGGGTAGAAGTTACAAGTCGAATCAAACTGAAAGTCGCTTAAGAAAGAAGGTAGTTGACTTGTCATATGAGGTAAAACGTACCATATTCTTTAATTAATTCCTAATTAAAGAATTTCTAATTAATTCCTAGCTGTAAACCTTATTCAGGCCTGCACCAACTTCCTGTGATAATCTACATTCTATGCAGGTATGTTGTCAGCTAAAATTCAAGCTAGGGTTTAAGTCAGCTGTACACATAGTGAATAAGAAGCTAATGTGATGTCAGGGTGGTCCACGCCGTGCCTCGTTTTTCATAGGCCCAGTTTGAGCACAGGACAGGCGTAGATTGACACCCTAAAACGAGGTGGCGACAACGTGGGAATCACATGGCATATGCACCTTCATGGTGCCCCCAGCAGGTCTCCCTAGCTCTCAGCCTCGTTTGACTTTGGTCTGCACCATAGCGGCAATACATCATGGTCATCTGCATAGCTTTTAACTGAAGGAGCCCCAGAGGAATGAGGTGGTCTCCTACCTCATCTGCATTCCGAGCTAAATTAATCTGCACTTCCTGGGAAAAGGTGCTTCGTACCCTTCATCCCGAGGGTCTGCACTGAAAGTGCTGTGTGTGTCTCAGGTACAGTACAGATTTATTTATATCTGAACTGCTTAGCTATTATTCACCCAGGTTATGACTACAGGTAGGCAGGTGCTGGGCAACGCCCACCCAAGCCGATCGTCTGCCTACCCAATAGTAAACGTTAAATTAATAACTTTTACCATCACCACCCCCAACCCCAGGGTTGCCAACTTGCTCGCATCTGGCATGACGCTCACACTTTTCACGCAATAAATCTTTTGGCAAACCTGCATTATTCAATTATAAACCTAAAATCAGCTACATCAAAAGCATTGGGGTAGTAATAATTCTGTTACATACATGTAAATGCGTGTGTGTGGAGACTCGTCTGGAATTGAAAGTGTCACTCCAGCCAGCTGACCGAGGTCGGCAACCCTTCCAACCCAACTGAACATTGCCCACCCATCAGACCTAAATGCCAAGACGGTACCGCCACTGTTATTCACCATGTCTGAATATTTAGGCTACACTTATGCTTTTTTAAACAGCCTGGTAAATAGCAGAAAGTCATTATTGTCCCTCCAACATATTTTAAGTGAATGGTTGCACTTCATTTGGGCTGTTTATGTAAAGCACATTAGCATCTAGAAAGGTAAACCTGAAAGCTTATTTCTGTCCCATTTTGGCTTTGAGATAACTTGTGAAAGCAGCAAGCTAGCAAATAAAAATCAAGCCAAGCTTTCCATGGCGATGATTCATTCACACCGACCACTTGAACTCTCATTTGACAGGAAAAAAAGAATGCGACTGCGGAAAAAGCACTAACGATATGAGCCGCCATTTTTGTATTTTAGTCATTTGCGCATCACATTTTCTGTTAGCTTACCGGTTACAGCTACTTGTCTAAGCTCCACTTTATCCCAGACTTACATTTATTCACTTAAGCTGTGGTTAAAAGTGTAAAAGCCCGGATCATTCTGAGTGCACGTAAACAAACTGTGAATTCGGGACATCCATTCTGAACCTACACATCAGGGGAAATTAACTACTTTCAATACACTCTGGGTATAAACAAGTCCAGTGACAGATTTTCATTATTTCAGTGTGAGCTGGTTTTGAAAAGTCTTATGAGCTTCAGCGTTCCTGTAAATAAACATGCAATCTGATTCGCTATATCTTGCGCCTTAATTCCACCTGCGACAAGAGAGAATTATGCACTGAAGCGGGTTTGGCAAACACGCTACACGGCATATTATCTGGTGGATCTGGGCTCCATACATTCTTTGTATACCGTCTATGCAGATGCTCCTCGACCTATAATAGGATTAACTACTGATTAACACATCATAAGTTGAAAATATTGTAAATCAAATATGAATATGATGTGATGTGACATACTTGGGTATTTAATAGACAGAACGGGCTTGGGAAAATTTTTGTTGAAACACAAAAAACCCAATGTACGATACATTGTTGCAATCACTAGAGAGACTGGGAGCGCGGCAGCGTGGGTGAAGCCATCAGCCTGCATCAGTACAATGTATCATACGGCATATTGCTAACAAGGGATCGGGTCAAAATTCAGTATATGACAACTCCTGAATGTGCATCACTACAGGTATCGCATCGTCGTAAAGTCGAAATGTCGTAAGTGGAACCCTTTTGCCCTGTGCTACTTGCATGGACTCTGGGCCCCCAAATCCCATGTTGTAGGAAAACAGATGGATGAATGGATTTCCTGAGGCTGTGATTTACTTCTGTGTATGAAGTTTATAGAGCCTCCTGCTGGATTAATGTGTTACTGGCAGATGTGGTGAAACGTGAGAAACCACACGTGGACCAGCGGAGGCTTGGGAAAACGTAGGGGGGCAGCAGACTCTCACCGATCTCTTGGTCTTGGTGCAGGTTGGCTTGCGCGCGCTGTAGGAGTAGTAATTGAGGGTGGCGTACTCCATCAGGGCGGCGAACACGAACAAGAAGCACACAGTCACAAAGAGGTCCATGGCAGTGACGTAGGAGACCCTGGGCAGTGAGGTCCTGGCCACTGTGCTGAGTGTGGTCATGGTCAGCACGGTCGTTATTCCTGGAGAGAAAAGCAGCAGATGGTCACATGACCACAATAATGATGTGATTCGTTATTAATGACTGATTAATGATAATGAGAGTAGCAAAGAAGAGCAACAGCTCTCTGGGGTCATCTGACTGTGTGGTCGGAGGTGGGGGGGCATTAAGAGGGCAGCTATCTCCTGCAGCATTGTACATAAGGGCTGATGGCAGAATAAATGGAAAAAAGGAAGAATAGCACAAATTGTCTCTGGGTCCCATAAACGTTCAGAGGAAAGATGTCTTTGCAGAGAGATGCTCCCAGAAGCTTCTCACAGATCTGAAGAAGACGATGGTGCATGGTCTACATCCACAGCTCAGTGCCGCCACTCTTTTCCTCCGTCTTATTTCGGGTGAAATTTGTTTCGCTGATGATCCACGTTGCCACATGTCTGGCGTTACGGGTGGTGGGATTGGAGGAGGCAGGGTTAAAAAAAATAAATACAAGAAAAAAAACTGCAAGCTGAACCACGGCTGAAGGCAGACACACGGGCGTCTCTGAGGCGGGGGGGGGGACATGGGACTGTTTCAGTGGTTTCCATGGAAACAAGCGGGGCGCATCTATTTTAGGAGGGTATCGCACACCCAATTCTCTTTCCTCAAACTGCTGGCCACGGTGATTGGCTTCACCTGTTTGCCTGCCTTTGGCTGACAGAACGAGACACACACACACAAAAAAACAACTTGTATTTCTGCAAGAAATCCTGGATGCACAAAACAAAGAAGACAAACATTCCTACAGGGGAAGGTGGGAATATCAAGTGCTGCTTTTTTTTACATGTCACCCCCGGCAAGGCTGATAGAATGAGCGGCCGTTTGTGAAGGGCGCCATATTGGAAAAACACGAGGATGACACCTAATTTCCTGTCTGCCTCATTTCCATGGCACCACAGAGCTGGCAGTGAGAGGGGGAGACGCCTTACTCCAGACACACTCCCGTTGGTATTCGTTAGCACCTCCGGGGGCCCTGCTTGTATGGTAATTTCTCCCGAAAGGAGCCGGCGGGGCTGTCAGCGAGTGTGGACGCCGAGCCAAGGTCCGGGGGATGTGACAGCCCGCCAATCCTCACCCGCTGGTGCTGACATTTCTCCCTCCGTCTAGGCGAGCTAACGCTTATCTCCTTTCCTCTGCTTTGGATTAAAAGTGGTGTCTGAGCACAAATATCCGTTTTTTTTTTTTTTGCAGTCATAACGACTTCCTTTGTTCAGGTATTTAATGGCATTTTCCTCCCTTCATCCAGACGCATCTCTCTCTAACACAACAGGCCCGCTGGCTCTCTGACTGTAAATCCATCGTCAGTCACCAAGAAAAAAAAAAGAAAAGGCAAAGCAGAATTCTTCACGCCGAAAATCCCGAGGGCCAAACATGAGCTGTGTGGCTGGGCTTCAGCTGAACATCCTAACACAGTAAAGTGCTCCTCAGTAGACTGGCTTCACACTGACATCCCAGTGACAGCTCACTAGAGTCTCTGGCTTCACCCTATAGTTTAACACCATTGTTAAGTATGAAACCGATGCGAAAACAAGCACTGCTTTGAAACAGAAAACAGAGAAAGCACACCTTCAGTCTGGGACTATAAGGAACAGCATGTGGCTGACAAGGAACACAAATAGCCAATAGGTAATAGTCCCGCAGCCGTCAGCTTCTCCCCGATTACAGTCACACTGCTATTGTGTCCGGAACAAAACCAAACAAATGTGTCTGCTAAACAAATGACTGCTCCTGCATTTCTGGTCTGAGAGTTTGCTCTTTTGAAGTGTGAAGGTGATGGCAGCTCTTAAGCTTGAAAACTAGCGACCAGCTGGTTTTCATTAACAGTTAATAGGTATTATTATTATTATTATTACTATTTTGTTTCCTGGGATAACACAAGAAAAGAATTTAAAAAGTATATCAGAATTCTTATTCGGGACCAGATACAAGTAAATAAAATGTTGCCACATTCTTCCTGCATTTAGATCAAATTTGCTCTCTAAAATTTTGCGGGAGCCGATAGGCTGATCTGGGCTTCTGTGGCATACAGTTCATCAGATTTGATTGGCTGATGAGCTGCGTCCTGAATTGACTGCCAAACAGGTGTGGGGAAGTGAAACAACCACAGAGACATGGGACACATGGACCAACGCAGCGAAACGGCACGATAACTCATAAAATGGGGAGGTAAAAAAAACAAAACAAAAGAAAGCAATTACCTTCACCGACATGCTCTTCTGGACAAGCAGAGGCGATGAGATTTTATAAAAGAACCATGAAAACATAAAAAAAAACAAGGTAAGCGGAAATGGGAAACAGGCTTGTTGACTGACAACCACTATTACAGGCTGAAGTGAGCCAGGGAGAGAGACAGCCGACATTCATCATCAGCGCGAAAATGCGGAAGACTGGCGCAAAACTCACTTAGCGGGGACCCTGCGGACAAGTCTGCATTTCACACATTTATTATGGCCAAATTTGAATAAATAACATTATTTTTAACCTCCCTTATTTACCTGTTTTTTAATTTTTTATTTGGCATACAAAGTATGGCTGTCGGTCCCGGGCAGACATACCCAGAGCGGTTCGGGCTGGGGTGGCGTCCTTTTTGATCCAGAAGGACACCCAGGACAGCACCACTGTCAGGATACACGGGATGTAGGTCTGGATGGTGAAGTAGCCCATTCGCCTGCTCAGGTCAAAATACACGGTCATCACCACGTAGTCCCCTGCACAAGATGAACAGATGCAACGTCCGGTCAGAGGTGGCTGGTTAAAGCAGCCTCTGTCTGCTGTCAATCACTTCCTGGTTCAACCAATGGGACTTAAGAAAAGTCATGGTAGAAAATCATCACAATGAATGAACATGCAGTGAGGCAAATAATTTTTTTTGTGGTGCTTAATATTTATTGTTTAAGATTGTAGTCTTTGGTAATCCTCTGAATGGGTTCTTAATTAAAACTATTACAAAACTCTTGTACACAGACAACAGCTTCTAAAATATAGAACATATTGTTCAAATACATGAGACACATTGAATTGTTTTGGAAATGGCGAGGCTATTAAAAATTACATAACCGTATAGAGATAATAAAATCACTCTGGAAACATGATAAGCCTACAAACGGTGGCTTTTCAGTCTAAACTACGGGCTAACAAATATATCACATCAGATACCAAGAACAAACAGAATCTGAGCTACAGACCCCTAAGGCAAAACTAACCTACCTCAGATACTGAACTGATTTAGGACACCTGCTTATCAACATATGTACTCCCCAAACATCAAGGGAAAAAAGGCTGTATGCCAGAAACTGTAGTTACCAGGTGTTAAGTATGTGCTTCATAAATTTTTTTGGTATGTCATTTTTGTGTCCTGTAATCCTCAGAAGCATTCATCTGTCAGCGACATAAATATCAAATGTGGAACGCACACCGTAACTCCCCTAAATGAAGCCATTTGCTCCATAGAGGTTTACAAACTGTCGGAGTGATTTGTCTGACAGGTGGACACTCACTTATTCAGCCACTGGCTGCTAGAATGTGCCGCCCTGCCGTGGCAACAGTGAGGGACATGCCGCTATCCTGAACTTCAATCATGATGAAATGGACTCGCTTCACTGCAAGAATCGAGGGAAGGATTCCTCGTCTTACGGCTCAGATTACGCATCCTGCATCCGATGGCAAAGCCACAAAGAGGAATGTGCTATGTACAGCACGGTCGAGTCAGTTTGAGAAGAGTAACGTTTGCAAGGATTGACCTTGGAACCGGGGTCTTCAGGAGAAACATCGAGGAGCCGATGAACCCATAAACTTGTAATGACTTTCAGCAAGGACGTTACTTATAGTCTGGCCCATTTTTGCATTTATGTATTATTTTATTTTTATTCAAGTCCTTTGTGACTGCAGAAGGAAATACATTCATCTGACATTTAGTAGGAAACAGTATTTTTACTTCACTCATCCCCTGACTTTATTCCTCGGGCTGTTATTGATGTCAGAGAAGATGATCATAACGTGTCTGAAATACAGTGATGTATCTCAGCTCATCATGGGCAGGGGGACAGACCTGTGTGTCGGCCTCTTACTGGTGCGGTATGGAGTTACAGTCCCCCTTACTGATGAACCCAAGGATTTTCCTACTGGTAAATTGGATGCACCTCCTAATTTAAATAGGTGCATTGCGATGGCTTCCCACTGGTATACTGGGAAATGTAGGGATTCCTGCTGATTAACTGGAGAAGTTTCCTACTGCTGCAAAGGCTGCTTTCTGCCACCTGGTCTGCCCACAGCCCCCTTCGACTCTGCTCGCGAACACGGTGGCCCTGCACTCCATGTCAGTCACACCACGGTGTCATCTTTTAAGTTGGATATGTGCCAATTTTCTCATGGACAGCCATGTTTCTGAATCACAGTTTGGAAATTAGTTATTTACGTATTAGCACAACTCACACTTGACTTCCCGTGGCTCATCATGGGCAGGGTAACAAGCATAATGGTAAATAATAGCACATCCTTTAAGTGTAATATATAGTAATATTACATTCATCCACCTAAGATGTGGCCCCCTGTCCAGAATGAGTGCTTGGAATATGGACGGATATATTGCTTTATATAGTAATATATCATGTTCACCAGGGCATATTAGAATATTTCATTTCACTTGAAGCCTGTAACATATGAGCTTATAAACACACCTATCTGCCTTGTGACCTTTTGACCTGGGAGTGCACTATAAATCCAGCAGAGAAAATGTCAGCTGGTCCCCTGGTTTCTGGCCTAAGACATTTACATGGTTTTTAAAGAGCACTTGTAGTCATGACAACAATGATTAGCTCACCATGGCTAATGCCATAATTAATGTCTTAATGACGATGTTGCTGAAAACGGCGCATGTTACCAATGGTGACGTTTTCGTCTTACCTGCTGATGTTTTCACGATGTCTGTTGTGTTCCGTAAGCCCATGAAGTCAAACTGGTATAGCCTCCAGGATTTCTGGTCCGCCGCCTCCACGGAGTTCTTCCGCCACTTGTAAATCATCTCATCACGTGGATATCCGTCTGTAATTATAAAGTGTGACCAGGACGACTCCAGGTGGGACCCCCCCACCCCCGTCTTTGCAAAGGCAACATCTGTCTGTTGCCAAGGGCCAGCTAGTGAAACCTCACTGTCAGTGATATTGATTAGAATTTGTAGCATAATTTCAGAAACCCTACAATTGTGTTATTGACAGAAAACAAAACCATTATTAGCGGTGATGGGCAATACAAATTCATCACAGAGGCTAAAATTGTCAGGGGGATGTTTTAATAAAGCAAGCAGCTGTGATTAAAGGAATTCCATTAAGATCTTACTTTCGTAAGAGTGCAATGAGCACTGTTCTGGGTGACTGGTATCTGTAAATTTAAAAGACAAACTGATATATGCTGTCGGTTCCTGGTCTCCATCCTTTAACCATTAGGAAATTCACGCTCTTATTTTTCCCATGGAAAGGAATTTGGTGGCGGGGGAGGAACATGATTCATCGACAGGATCATGATGGATAGTTCAATGGAGAAAATACTGCATTGCATAGATTGATGCTGTGTTCTCACACAGGCAGCACAGGCAGCATGGTGGGTCGCCGCTGACAGTGCCGACTGAGAGTCTGCCTTCCCAAGGTCAGCAAACGTACCGGCCGGATCTGTCACTTGCGGTCACTCGAGCGGCTGACAAAACACTCGCAGATATTCACCTTTATTACTCTGCTTGCTCAGTGGTCCATGTTCACTTAACGTTCCCCAATAAATGGGTTATCAAACGGGATGACGATATCTTATTATGTGTGGCCATAAGCTGGTAATGAGAGGAACAGCACTGCTTATGCAAACTGAGCCTCACAGACACACACACTCAACTTGTGCACAAAATATTCAAGTTTCAGTATATAAACACATTATTTCCATCTCCTGGATACCAGCCAAGGCACAGTATACATGAATAATGACGGTGTGGTGTGGCACAACTAATTTGTATTAAACCGGGTTCAGATTCTTGGAATTAATTACATGTGACTCACAATAATTGCTTAATTAAAAGTTGCTATTCCCAGAGACAAGCTGGTGAAATGAAGGCAAAAATGATGACTTTAGGGTAAGAAACCAAGTTGTGAAAAACAATTTTGACCTCACACCCCCCTCCTAGATCATCACGCATTCGCATGATGAATGTCACCGATCGGCTCTATGTGAAATTAGCCCAGCGGGGGGGTAAACATACATCGTGCTTCGGGGGAGCAACTGAGCTGTAAACGCAGTGCCGCTCTTTAGAGACGCTCCCTTCTTGAAGGCATGCAGACGTGCTTGGCTGTCTTGTGCTCGACATCTGCTCTCCCTACACAATAAGGCACTTCAGCCAAACTCCCATTTCCATTTCAAATGTGAGAATCACTCCTCCCCATCTGCCTGAGTGCTCTTTAATTGTTTCTTTTATTTGTACTGATTCTGAGTGATTTATGTAAAGTAGCATTTTAAAAATTATAACCTATTTTAAAAATTTCAGGTTCTGCACCTTGGATTTTAGGTTCTTCTTTTGCTACTTAATTACTCAGAAGCGTATCAGCATCATCATCATCACCTTCATCATCATCATCATCATCATCATCATCATCATCATCACCACCATCATATTCCCTGGGCAAAGTCCAAAGTCCAAGCAGAAGATTGTCTTTTCTTTACTTGTGATTTGCTTAGCTGACACCTATGCGTTGTATTTATTTCTTGACTAAGACTACAGTATGAATTTACGGGACAGATTAATGCACAGGATTATGCTCCAACATGGGGCTCCATTCAGCAAGCTCCTGTACCACTTCAGACACCCGTGGCCGTCCTTTTTGGTCTGAAATTCGAGCCATTACCTAAAAGTGTGGTGACTGTCATTACTGGACAACAAATTACCGAACACTGTACACTTCCTGTTATTCTGCGTATGAGAATGCAAACAAACGTGCCTGTTTCTCATGATAAAGGGGGAAAAATCCTCTTAAAGGACACGGTGAAAGCAATCTTCTGAATTCCCCTCGTGTACCGAATTCTTTAAGTTAAAGCAGAAGCTTGCCAGTTAACGACAGCATTGAAGATTTGTTTAATCTCCGTTTGGAAATTAATTATGATCAGTCATGTCAGGTTTTGCGGTTTAATTGCATTCAACACTGTTTGAATGGAGTCATTTTTACCAAGAAAACAGAAGAGCATCGGCGGTGAAGCAGCAGCCTGAGCTAATCAGAAGACTCTGCAGGGGTATTTCTATTGTACCTTTGGTTGTTTATTAACAATGGTCCATTTTCTGCATGCTGCAAAAAGAGCTGGGTAAAGATGGCTAGGTAAAATCTGATAGACCACTGCGCTTCCAGGTCGACAGGACTCCAGAAAACCCTGGAAATTACCTTTTCCAGGGTACACTGGGGTGTCACCCAAATATTAGTTTAGCAAATAGGATTTACTAGATCATCCCAAGGGGAAAAGAAAGACAGATAACTTAATGTATCGCTTATCTATGTGCTTTTAGAATGTGTATTTTCTGTTCGTGGCATGAGGCTTCAGTCCAGACACATAGATGTTACTTTAACTGGAATGTCTCCATCACATGCAGTGTGTGTCTGCCCAGTGCTTCTGCCCTATGCTACCTGGGAGAGTTTCCAAACCCACCCCACTCCCATAGTGACCAGAATTGGATGAAGGGGTTACAGGGAGGGGCAGATGAAACAGTTGTTCCAGTTGTATAAAATCATACCAGTGTGATGAGCAGTGAACTGCTGGTGTGTGAGATGCTCGGCCGAGCCGGCTTTGGATGGATAGCCGCTTGCCAGGTGGATGGTGCCTTTCCCACCTAAAAAGGTTGGACGCACCAAACAGGTGGAGACCGGTTTCCCTGGCACCGTGAGGGTCAGGGCAGCACTGGTATGTGGCATGATTTTATTTAGAATTTTAAGCCACCCGTCTCATATTCTGCTCTCTACCCCAGTGACATACACAGTTTTTTGTGAGGGGTGGGTGCTCGGCTAAAGGAGCGTGGCCGAATGGTACCTTTTACCCGTATGCGGCACAGATTATTGCAAAGAAGCACTAGGTACAGCAAAGGGAGAGCAGAAGGGGAAGGCGTTCCTGCATTCTCTGTGAACTGATCATCTCCTTCTTAAAGGCACAAAACTTTTGGCTGGGAAGAGAGACAGAAAAGTCACTGTACAGGAACACACTCACACAGACAATGAACCCAATGTCTGTTGTTCATTTGGAACACTTCACAGAACTACAGACCAACCAAAAGTTCAAGAGTCACGAAGAAATAACGGCAGAAAGAGCTACTCATACCTATGACCTGGAAAAATTATGACAGGTTGTCAACTTCCTGTAATATACACCTGCATTTACATTTCCAAAATCTATTGAAATTTGACATGTAAAAAACGGATATTAGCTTCTGACAGGCATTTCATTGCTGAACTACAAAGGAATGACGGCAAAGGAACATTAACTCATCTTTTGCGTGAGCGTTCAGAGAAGCGCTTCAATTCTTTAACCTCAGGTTCGGGTTTTATGAAATTACTTCCATTGGTACCTTGCTAATGAAGTGAAATGAGCCCTATTGTGTGAATGAGCAATATCAGAGAACACAGAACTGGCAAACTAGTTAGAAAATGAAATGCGTTTTATCTTCATAACACACCCAAGGCTTCGCCTTGGGTCACCAAGCAACGTGAGATGGCAAGCCCGGAAAACAGCGAGTGCAGCATGCGCACAACGGGCTGATACGCTGGGGCTCTGCCCCTTTACGTAATGACCGATTGCGGGGTCAGTTTCCAGAGCCCCGCCTCCCTGGATTTTGCTTGTTTTACTAATATGACCAGGACGCCGGAATCTTTCAAAAGACCCCCCTGTTACTACGGGGGAGTCGTGGAATCTGGAAACCTCGATAGGGTTGGGATAAATCAGCGAAATGTAACACAAATATGCAACGTATCTCATTGGTTAGGGAAACAGACAAAGTGACCTAGCTCTTCAGACCAACTATGTCCTTTCGCAGGGACGTGATTTGTCCGCATCCTTCTGAAGGCGGGAACGGCCCTCACCCACTAATTGCTTCATCTCAAAAAAAACCTGAGATGGTTAATCTGCAGCGTCAAATCCTGTTCGTACAATGTAGGGTCGTTTGTTGCAAGATTACTTTGTTGATCAAGAACCTGGCATGTTTTCTGAAGGTTTTCAAAGGGAACATTTGTGCAAAGCGTTTTGGTAGCATTTCCAACAAGGTAATTCTTGAAAGAGTTCTGAAACCTTCATAAATCGCAAGCTCCGTCAAGCCATCAGACTTTCCTCACATTGGCAGCTGTGGTGGCAGCATAACAAGCCAAATTACTGGAAATGTATTATGCGCAGAAGCCTGTTTGTTCACCACATTTGGTGACCTGTCCGAAGCCTCCATTCCCCATCAGCCCCACAAGCCAGGCTTCTCCAGCTGGTAATTGAATCCCATTTATGTAGCAGAGTACCAGACCGAAGATGTTCCCTCTACAACCTAGAACATCATTTATTTCAGTTTTGCCTTGTTTTTACAGCCGAGATCCTGTTTCATGTTGAATTCATCTTCATAATTTCGCTCCCTGTCAGAGAGTGATCTGAGAGACTGGCGCAATCATGGCCCCCAAATCCCACAAAATCACAGAAATGATCCGCCATGCTCACGGCCCAGCTCTGCTCGGGGCTGGGATGACAGTCTCGCTCACACACCTGCACAGTGGTCCTGACAGGCTCTTTCCTGTTAAAATGGAAATAAGGAAACAGCAACATTAGCTTGTCTTAGTTTTCAAAGACCGGACTTGTGCATGTAACACCAACACTACGTATCCATCCTGGAGTACATTTCACAAAACACAAATACCCACAATGCATTGCACATGGCCTGTGCAGTGATCAGAGGCCTGTGCACCCCCCCACGCGCTCGTTAAAACAATAAAAAGGCTTTTCTGTAACCGTGCCGTGAATTCTGATCAGCCTTTCCTTTCTTTTACAGTGTAGTCACCCCCTACACCAATTAATAGGCTAAACCCAGTGCCCTTCATCCTCTATAGCAGTATTGAAACTAACATTATTTCAGTAATAAGCCATATTAGGCTTAGTTAATGACCCAGCCTGCATAAAACTTACTGTAAAGTGATAACATTTTAGGCGTACACTCCACACCCAGAACATGTGTGTTCTGAGTGGCCCAGTCCACCTCATTACCATCTGACCTTCTGGACTTTTGATCCAGAACAACTGGACACTTCTGCTGTGTAATTATCCAGCGCATAAGGTGAGGAGGCTCTGTGAGAAGGACCTGGGCAGTGTGGGAAGACCAAATGAAGGCAAGGCAGGAGATGGGACCAAAAACCAACAGGATCACCATAGAGATAGAATCAAATCAGCATCTAAGCACAGGGACACAGACTCTGAGAGCTGCCATCTTGGCTTACAATTCCTGTTTTCCTGCACCAGAACATACAGCTAGCCCAGAGATACTAGAATTACCTTGTTTGGATGGTGTAGAGCTGTGTGTGCCGTGTTACTTCTGAGTGTGTGTGGGGGGGCGGGCTTGCTGCTTTTTTTCCAGCAGGGAAATGCACCAAAACAAAGTCTGGGGCTCAGTCTCACCCTGATTGACTGAATGCTGGTTGGACTTTTGGCTGGTTCTGGGACAGAACATCAACGGGAACACCGGTACTGTTTCCTCGGGCTTGGAGTTTGAACCTAGCCGTATCAATGTGGCTGCAGATGGGCCCTGAACAGCCGCCACGAAGCCCTATGGATCTGCAGCTCACACAGTTCAATTTAAAAACAAACGCACAAACAGAAAAGCTAGAACCATGGACTGTGTTTCCACAGATGGCTTGTTTATATTCTATGACTACAGGGTCTGACCTGCTTATTTCAGTGCATTTCTGCAGCTGAGTTACACGCAGTGCAGAAAGACAGATTGAAAAGCATGCCGGGGCAAAGACCTTTCCTTTAGAGAAGACCGTGGGTATCAGGCAGCCCAAAAGCCGTAAGTAACAAGCGGTTTACCCAATTAAAAAAGCACAGCTGTTATACCACCTTCAGCAGCATAGAAGTAACCGAGCGTCTGTCGCTTTGTGCAACATGCTAATCTTCATATTTACTGTTTGTGTCATTAAGACTTGAGAAATGCTGGACACAGGGACTGACTAACAAGCTTTCCAAGCAGTCACACATGGTGAATGGAATACTGTTCCTTGGCTGCTTCTCCCAATGCCTATCCTTGTGGTGGCGGGGGCTGTTAGAGTACCCCTCCCTCTGTCTTCTTGACTTCTTCCATCCTGAATTTACAAGGCAGATCAGCATTTTTGCGGCCCATACAGTAACTAGTTTAGTCAGGCCAGTAATGTTTCACTGAGCCATGTCATGTGACCTGAGGAACAAACTCATGGGGATGGCACACTCAGCCATGTCATGTGACCTGAGGAACATCCTCATGGGAATGGCACACTCAGCCATGTCATGTGACCTTAGGAACATCCTCATGGGGATGGCACACTCAGTCATGTCATGTGACCTGAGGAACAACCTCATGGGGATGGCACACGAAGCCATGTCATGTGATCTGAGGAACAATCTCATGGGAATGGCACACTCAGCCATGTCATGTGACCTGAGGAACATCCTCATGGGGATGGCACACTCAGTCATGTCATGTGACCTGAGGAACAACCTCATGGGGATGGCACACGAAGCCATGTCATGTGATCTGAGGAACAATCTCATGGGGATGGCACACTCAGCCATCACAGGGGTGTCATGATCCCATCAGCCCCCCTCCTACGGTGCAGAATGCCCGATAAGCATTACTTCTATTCCTTTCCTCCTTCTCCCTTCACATGTTCACCCTCATTAGGCAAAGAGTCAGCGACTGAATGCCACAACATTTCATCCGGTCACTTGTGATGAACCCTTAGGTGCTTTTTGTCACTCTGAAACAACCTTTGAAAGGATGGGGGGGTTGTGGCCTGAGGGTGGTGGCTGCATTATTATTACAAAGAAGGATGGGCACCCCCCTTCCGCCCCAGTCCTCATCCACAACGGTAGAGCATGTTAAACAAAAACAACCAGGATAAGATGATGAAAACTGATACTGGAAATTTGAAGAATTGGTTTCGAATGGCATGTTATTCCTTGATCTCTTGTCTCAGAGTCATCTTCCGATTGTAGAATGAAGGCTGGACTGCACCTCTGCTATGGTAACTGACCGCAATAAGGGCCAACAGGACAGAGCTCCTACGGGGGGGCGAGACTGTCTCCCCAGTGCAGACCTTAAGCTTTAACACTGTGAGGAGGCAATAAGAGAACCAGCATCTCTCTGCATAGGCGACTTTGGGAGGATAATTGCCCTGAAGGAGCCGTTGCCTCCTGACTGAATCTTTTGTTTTTTTCCGACTTAATAAGCCTTGATCCTCAAGGGGTATTTGCCTGCGCCCTTGTCCAGTGGCCTGGGACTGTTCTCCTGGTCAGTCAGTTCTGTATCCCGGCTTATGTAACCTCACTGATTAAAACTACACTTGAGCCATCACAAATGGAAACCATCAACTAATCTCTCTGATTCTTACCTATTGGACCTACTGTCCCACGTCAGCTTTCTGACTTTCTCAAGCAGAACAAACTCCGAGACTCTCAAATCTGGCTTCAGGGCTGGACACAGGAACTCCCTGAAAGCTGCATCTCTGTCATCCGTCCTGATCCTTACACCTTCCCGCAGCCTTCAGAAATGAATCAGGAGATACACCTGACTACCCTGGACTTGACATCATGGGCACTTTTCAGCTATTAACTTGCCTACCAGGCAGATCAGTCAAAGCATCTGGGTGCTGGTGCCCAAGCAGCATCAGCTAACTTGTCCAAGGCTCAGTCCTTGGATCCCGGTTCGCTCCAGTTATCTTTCTGGTTAATCATCTAGTAACGGCTTCTACTTCACTTCACTACTTCTGCTTCACTTCTACTACTTCTGTACCCAGCTGCTCCTGGCCTAGCTCCTGACAAGGGTCTCTGCTCATGTCTACACATATCCTAACATTACTGCCTGAGTGAAAGTGAATTTCAAGATCCAACTGTTCAGCAATATCTCTATTCGGATCCCACAGCTGGCCTCTTGTGCTTGCTGAATGCTCTTACTGTTGAGCAGTCTTACTGCCTTGTTGTGTTTTAAGGTGTCATAGCTTTCTGGACAGTCCACACTGTAATGGGCTTCTATTGTATGACGCAACATAAATATCTGCTAAATGAGCACTTGTGGAGAAAGTGGGTCCTGTATATTGCTGGATTCCCATTCCACTGAGCAGATCTGGCCTGCAGCAGATGGTGGAGGAAAGTCCAAACTACTTTGGGTTCTCATGCTCCATCACCAACCTAGTCTAGACCCTCCTAGGACTTAGGGGTGCTTTGCACCTGGCTTCCTTTTTGGTTACCCTCAGACCTCACCTGGAAGGACCAGCCTGACTATGTCCAGTGGGTTGAAGATGCCAAATGATGATATGATCTTGGAGTGGGAGGCTCTGACCATCAAATGGGCCATCCATGAGCTGAAGCATTGTCTCGGGCAGCCCTTTACCCTTGTCACAGACCATGAACCCCTGGGGTGGGACAGTCTTCCTCAGGGCAAATGAAAGCCTGAAGGACCCGCTGCCTGAGCTAAAATTCAGAACCAGTAGTTGTTGAACACAGAAGAAATGGGCAGGAATAAAGGTCTGAGTGACTTTGACAAAAGCCAAATCATTATGGCCAGACGACTGGGTCAGAGCATCTCAGAAATGCCAAGCCCTGTGGGTTGGTAGCTTACCATCCAATATATCCCAGACCTTTACAAGCACTGTTTTCCCTAGATAGTCTACATGATTTGCTTCATGTGGGGGTGGCCATTATGTTGCATATCCCCTGAATATTTTTGCTTGTGCCCTTTCTCCTTTGCCTCCTTGCCCAGCATCACCAGTAACAAAGAGCCACATGTTCAGCAGTGAATATCTGACCACCATCAGCATCACTGCACTGTTTTGCAACACTGTAGCACACATTGGTGAGGGGGGGGTTGTTGAACTCCAACTGAACTCACTGTAAGCCTGCCATGTGTTTTCAAAGACCAGCCCCAATCCACCAACGATACTGTGAGGTTGATTTACCATGTTTACACTGTCTGATTACTGAGCTGCGGATTTCAGCTGGAGCGATTACAGCACAGATCCTCAGACAGGATATCCTGATCTAAACACTGGGAAATGTGCTTAACCCGGGTTACTTTGCACTGAGATATGAGCCAACAATAGACACCTTTCAGGGACCCACTGCTGCACTGTTTGCAGGTCAGCCGTAAGACCCCCATCCAAATGGGGAACCAGTATCCGTGGTCCACAGGATTAAATGTTCTGATGCTGCTTCTGGACTCCCACTAATTTTCTGTAACTGCTTATCCTAGTCAGGGTCATGGGGGGTCCAGAGCCTATAGATACAACCCAGGATGGGGCACCAACCCATCAGAGGGCACATTCACACACACCTACATACAGTTTGGAAACTCCAATTAACCTCAGCATGTTTTTGGACTGGGGGGGACACCAAAGCACACCCTACAATGAGACAGGGAGAACATGCAAACTCCACACACAGAGCCATGGAGGAGACTCAAACCCTGGTCCCAGAGGTGCGAGGTAATCGTGCTAATCACTGCAGCGCAATGCCCCCCCCATGGGCCTCTTTCAGGTAAAAACATGCAGAATAAAAGAAAAGGCTGCAGCCAGTATGGCACAATGAGCAGGGGTCTGGCTTTACAATACCATCGCCGCCCCCCTCCCTATGTATTATACAATGATGTAGAGTTAGTTTGTCTTGTCTTTTTTTGAGACCTGGCTGAAATTGTGAAGGACGCACATCCAAATGAATCTTCAGAGCCTGAGGCTGATGGGATGTCAAATGGGCCAAATGTCATACGGACGAGGCGCAACAGGCAGTCAAAAGATCACAGCAGCATGGTGAATTTCAGAAAGTCAGGTTGGATAAATGTGGTGGAACCATAAAGCTCTTAGCAAAATGGGATTCATGCACATGGCGTATTTGTCAAAAAAAAAATCATACGATCCCTAAACACAGTCTCCTTGTCTTGGTCTTTAAATGGAAACTAGTAGTAAACAAATTCAGGGCCCAACTTTCAGGAAGGGTGCTGAAAAGGATTTGAAAATGCTGGAAACCAGAAATGTCACCCATGATAAAAGGCACCCAAAATGTCAATGGCAGTCCAGCCTGACTTACAGCTCGAGAAGATCAGGGGACAGGAATGCTCGTCCATCGGGAAGTTGTGAAGCTGCAGCTGGCATTCGGCGTTGATGGTTAACCTGTGCAGAGAGTGAGAGAAAGAGAGAGGGAGTGAGAGAGAGGGGAAGTTAGAGAGAGAGAGGGACAGTTAGAGAGGGAGAGGGAGAGAGCAAGGGAGAGAATTAACTGCATTCCTCAGACCCAGATTAAAGTCTCTATTTATAAGCATTTAAAATAATGAATAAAGGGGGGCAGGAAGGTTTTCCTGGTTTGCATGATTTTCTAACCAGGAAGGGGCATTTTAATAGCTACAGTATAAACTGAGCGAAGTGGACACATCTGACACAAAAAGTTTAACTAATTTACCTTTAATTTAGATCTGACGAAAGTGGTCTCATCTCTCCACCCATAACGGCAACATTCTCCTACCTGCTATCCGTACTCTGGTGAGTCAAGTTCCTGCCCATTCTGTTCAATCCCATGTTACCCTTGGACAATGCAAAGATCTAGTGTAGAGTGTGGACACTGACACATTAACCCTGAAAGTCACACAGACCTCGTGTAAACCCTGGTAACGCTGGTTTGTGACCATGCACATTATCTCAATGGTCAAGCTGACATGGTGGGTGTTGCAAAAATTCTTTGAGAAAAGTTCTTTTTTCCCCACCTGGCGGTTTATAAGGCGAAGATAATGCGTTGCGGAGAAGTAAACAGCTCAGGTCAGATTAAACGTGACGGGACCTTTCGCAGCCATATCATCTCATGCGTGCTATCATGCACGCGCGGTGATGACCCAAAATACCTTAGAAAACAATGAATCAGAACCGGGTCTGTGAATCATTCCTCTGACTCACATCTGGGATTGAAATACAGATGTGACCTAAGATGGCAATGATCATGGTACAATACAGAACAACCTCAGCAACAGTACAGTGATAATAGGTTGCATATATGCAAACTGAGAAGAACTATGGTAACACTTTCTGTGAATGCCTTGTGTATAAGAATCTATGAACAAATTCATAAGGCGTTATAAACATGACTATACTGTGTTATGCCTTTTTAGAAATAGTTATAGCCATATTTATAATACTTTATGAATGCATTATTATGCATTGTGAAGGTATGTATAATGCAGTAAAATGACTGCTTTAAGTAAAGTTTTACTATATTTATCTTAACTGTATTTTGCCAATAGGAGCTGTGAATGAAAACAATGTCACTTGGTGTATGCTGATATAAAGGAGCCTCCTGAATTACTCCATTGAAATAACATAATTCCTGTTTTTTTTTTTTTTTTTTTTTGGGGGGGGGGTAGTTTTTTTGGGCCCACCCGGGGGGGAAAGTTTAAACCAATGTTTTTGTTGAAAAAAACCCCGCCCCATTTATTACGGTGTATTTATTTA
>JAODKC010000080.1:2269444-2288128 GCA_026777985.1 Mormyrops attenuatus | reverse complement strand
CCCCCCCCCCCCCCCCCCCCCCCCCCCCCCCCCCCCCCCCCCCCCCCCCCCCCCCCCCCCCCCCCCCCCGCGCGCCCTATCTGACACAGCCCCTCTTTCCCCACGAGTGCCCCACCCTCGTTTGCGTGACCCGCCAGGACAATGCTGCATCTTGGACTGACTGCGGGAGCAAACCGGGCTGCAGGAGCCACGGATCGGGGCTCAGTAAAGCCGAATCGAGCCGGCTGATCTAGCTGGCGTCCTCAAAATCACACCTACTCAAGCATCAACATGACGATTAAAGCAAAATCATCCTTCATGATTCAACTGGCCCACATAACTGTAAACGGTTCCCTTACACATCACTGCTGATTCTGCACGAGTAATAGTGATATGCCTTTTTACCTATAATAATTCAAGATGGACTCACCACACAGTTAGACATACTGTATCAAACCCAGAGTAGCTTGCTCAATGACCAGGACCTGCTGATTATGCCCCATTTGAGGAAAGGTTTTCCTCCTTATATTTAGGAATTAAATTGTGAAAATAAGTGCTTCTTTTGTCCATGCAAAAAACTGTGCCTTTGCCTCAGACCCTGACAAGCCCTATTGGTTTAATATTGCATAGTTACATGGATAAAACTGAGCCTCACATACTCCCCGGCTCCCGAATCTTTGCTCCACTGGGTTTTGTAATTAGCAGTTAGCACTTGAGTAATCAGTGGGGCAGTGGGGCCAACTTCCAGAAGATTCAGCTGAAGGTTCGTCAGGGAACGAGAGGCGTACCGAGTCAGTCGGGAGATGTGGGGGGTTTACCAATAAACACCTGCAGATTTAATGCCAACAGGAGGAGAGATCCCGACAGAGCACAAAGACTGATACTGAAAACACATTACCTGAGCTGACTCGTTCTAATAGAATATCCAGCAGTTTGGAAATGTTACCTTCAGGACCCCAAACCAGTCCGTGCCCAGACCTGGGATCCAGCCCAGGTATTTTACAGGAGTGGTCATTTTTTCCCAGTAAGCCTCACTAGTTTATTAGATCCATCTTTGTAACATTTCCTGTTTGATCCAGTTAAATACCAGTTGTTTTCATTAGTTCCTTGTGAGTTAGTACTTGCTGAACGTTATTGATCGTTAGTTACTATTTGTTCAGCAATTCCCTGCCTGGTTTTGTGACTCTTGTTCTGCCCTCCTCTGATTTTTTGACTGATTGGCTGTTGATGCCTTTTTGCCCTGAAGTTTTGGATTCTGGTTTTGCTTTGGTTCTTGAATGACCATGGTTGGCTCTGTCCATGGGCCTTTGCTAAATTGCTTTGAGTAGAAGCATCGGCTTAGAAGCTGACTATAAGAACGGGAGCAGCCAGTCAGCTGGCCCTCTGCTGTGGGTCATGGGCTGGTACCCAGGACAGGTGACAGGTGATCATGGTAGCTTTAGTTAAATGTCCAGTGCTGCATGCAAATAACGTGCAGTGCCGTGTGGCCACAAAGTTCCCAGTGGAAATGTAAAGCCACTTGTTTACAGGAGAATGTGCTTACAGGTGTGCTAAGAAATGAAAGGCAGGGGAGGGGAATGGTGCCATAATGAATGTGTCTTATCAGGGGATTCCCTTATCATATCGTTCTGGTAGCAGAAGCAGAAGTAAAGCCACCAGATTGCTGCAGGAGTGGCCTTTCATGAAATCTCCAGGGATATTGTTGCGCCCTATTAATGACTCACATTTCAGCTGTCTGTTAATAACCGTTCACGGAGTGAGTGCGTAGGCACACTGAGAAGAGAATGGCGGGTCTGAGGTCTTCCGTGGTCTTTGGGAAGCTGGAGACGCTGATTCGGGACTGACATGGGGGAACAAGCAGAAGATCGTCTCATGCTGCCTGCTTGCCATGGTTTAATCAGCTTCCTGTCTGACCAGACTGACCTCCAGCAATGCTGTCACAATTAATTACATACTCTTCAAAGAATGACAAGAAGACACTGTCCAGCCCTGCTGATTACAGCCTCACTGTCGCCATGCAGGGATTCTCTCTGTGGTCATTAGCGAGTGCGCTCTGTGTCGGCTAATTTAGATCCACTTTGATGTATGATTCCCACACCTAGAATTGGGTGAGATAAAAGCAAAGGCATAATGAAAATGAAAAATCACAATGTAATCGATAAGCACCAAGAAAGATACTTTCTGGTGGTCAAAATGAGTGTAATTAATTTCTGTGTCTGTAAAACACATTGGTTACCATGCATCAGTGATTCTCAATCCAGTCCTCGCGCACCCCCAGACGGTCTACGTTTTCATTCTCTCTCAATTGCCTAGCAGTGGACAGTCTGGGGGTCCACGAGGACTGGCTTGAGAAACCCTGCTGTACATGTTTTGCAACCATTTAGTTTCCCTGGCTCCACATAATTCGAAGTTGAAGGACTCTGTGAGGCCTTTTTCAAGTCTGGTGCAGAGCAGCTCAGTGAAACGCCAACTGTCTTCTTCAAAAAGGCTGTTTTAGAAACAGCTGGATGGGACACCCGACACTTTTTAAAAGAGGGGTGTTACACTCCGTGGCCCACGCCCACTTGCTGCTGGACAGTGATCACTCTACTTAATGAAGCATTTTGCCTGTTGAATGTGAAGAAGCAGGTGGCAGATGACAGACCACAAAGGGTGGATGGGGGGGGGGGCATTGTTTGTAGAGGGAACAGTATCATTTATCAGTATTATCAGTATTATCAGTATTAATTGGCTTCTGCAGAATTCCTCAACACATCTAGTCAAAAAGTCCTACGGTCCACATACGGTTAACATACGGAGAATGAAGATGTCCTCACTCCAAGATTGTCCTCTGGATGTGCTCAGGGAAAGTCCCACCCCCTCACAACTTAACATCAGCCGAGACGCCCTTCAGCCGGCCACCAAGCCGGGGGGGCTCCTGCCCTACTGATGGGCCTCCAGTTGTGTACTAAGCTACTTTTTTTACCATGTTGGAGGAAACAAAGTCTTTTGTATTTCGCAAGCAATGGGACACTTATGCTTGAGAAGCTGCTTCCCAGTTGCTGTTCAGAGGGAGCTTAAGAACACGCTGCACCTCCCCGACTCAGACTTTACGACAGCTTGCATGAGTCCTACATTTATGATACAGGAACGGTAGAAAATAGAGGGGAATGGATTTATCATGGTTGCCACATTTTCCCAGTCCCACGCAAAATCAGTGTTTTTGTTTTGTTTCAAACTTCCACACCGCCAAGTCCCCCCATCAACTCCTTCCATCATCTCCTGATCTATGTGGGTCAATGGGATTCAGGTCTTTCATTGCTGAGTTTTTCATATTATTCCCTTTTGTCTTCCATCCTGTACAGCAGTGTTTCCCAACCTGGTCCTTGGGGACCCACAGACAGTCCATGTTTTTGCTCCCTCCCAGCTCCCTATCAGACAGGCCACATTTTTGCTTATTAATTAAATTGTGGTTCTTAATTTCCATCAAACATTTGCCACATTTCCATTCTTGATAATGACTGAATTGTTTATACCACACCCAACTCAACAAAAATGTGGACTGTCTGATAGGGAGTTAGGAGGGAGCAAAAACGCGGCCCCTCTGTGGGTTTTCAAGGACCTCATTGGTTTCTCAAACCTTGCTGTACTGCCACAAAAGTCACAGCTCTGAGTAATTAATATGCATTTTCCTTGATTATTTCATCTGCAAAACTGCATTAGACTTACTGCAAGCATGCTTGCTGGCATCCTGTAGCTCTGTGCTGTGTGTGGGTGTGTAAATGCTGAGCAAATGTGTCTCATATAACCTCCTACTTAGTTAATAATGCCGAGAGGCAGTGGAGGGCCTTTTCCGGCACGGAACCTCAGCCGAGACTCATAATCCTGTTTCTCAAACCGTCAGCTCTGTCCAGTTGTTGTGCCACACTTTCACTACTAGCAAACCTGATTATATGAATTAACAAGACTGGTTGGTGAAGCAGAAGGAATATGGAAACCTTGGGGTCTCTGCAGGAATGCTGCAGACCCCCTGCTTTGATTTGCCGCTGCAGCTAATGCTAATGTTTTGTGTAAATGCTTCAAATCAGGGCCGGCATGGTGGTGCCATGGTTAACGCTGTTGCCTCACACCTCTGGGACCAGGGTTCCATGTGTGTGGAGTTTGCATGTTCCCCCCGTGTTGCGGGGTTTCCCCCTGGTGCTCGGCTTCCTCCTCCCCCACAGTCCAAAAACATGAGGAGGTTAATTGGAGTTAGCAAATTGCCCGTAGGTGTGAGTGTGCACTGGGCTCCTGGGTTGTTCCCTGCCTTGCATGTGTGTGCGAATGGTGTGTGAGGGTGCCCTGCGATGGGTTGGCGCTGGGATCCTGAAGCAGCAGCATGGAAAAGGACCTCACATCTGAATAAATCCTAAATGGTAATCTTTCCTCATTCCGGCGAGCATGACCAGGACACGGGCTTAGAGGATGGGTAGATGGAAGGATTAATCACCATTTCAGTGGTATGATGAGTGTGGCAGTTTATTCAGCTCGCTATTAAATGTGGCACATTTGTGAATGCTTGTAACTTCACATCCCCCAGAGGCACAGAGAAAGACTCCATCTAGCCAAAATCTGCGAAGATGGCCAGGCCTCAGTCTCGCTGTGCCATCGTGGCAGCTACTGGTCTCACATCACATCAAATCTTCACAACAATCTTTTGCTACCTTGCAAAAAGGCTGTGAAATGAGTTCGTCTGAAAGAAATACTTGGGGTGGCAGCTAAATAATTCTCTATTGATTCAGCAGCACTCACAGCCTTTATATATAATTCAACGTCCCAGAATGCACTGCTGCTACTCACACTGGAAGGACTGATTTTTGTTGTGCATTCTTGTAAGTATAATTTCAGGTGCTGTTACAGCAGCCACCAAACTGTAGTCTGTAAACCATATGTAAACCAGTATAACAGCTGTAGAAATGCACTGGTACTGGGCAGCAGTGGACAATATAGCTGTCCACTTCAGTGTCATAGAAGAGAAAAGCTGCATGTAGAGTCTGGATGGACCATCCAGTCCCAACCAGCAATGGGTAACCTGTCATAGAGGGTGGCCTTGCCTGTGTTGTTCAGCAGGAACCTTTGACCAATCACAGCTTCCGGGCCTCCCCTTAGCGATGACATCATCTCTTCAGTATTTAGATGAAATCAACACTGCCTGCACAAAAAATGTCCTGAGCTCTGAAATGAAATTTCACAATAGTAGATTGAGTTAAACTGAATCTGCATTGCAGGATTCTGCTTACTGTGCAGGACACGGCAGATTCAATCCGTAGGGCTGCATATGTTGTGATATCTTTAATCCTCATTATCTGACACCCTGGAAGATTACCCCTTTGTTATATTATTACTATTGTACCCCAAGTTTTTTTAAATTTATTTTTGAAAGAAAGACTATAAATTGTTCGATCCCGGGGTCGAGTGTAGGTCCTTTCTGTGTGGAGTTTGCATGCTCTCCCCGTGTTCGCGTGGTTTTCCGCCGGGGGCTCCGCTTTCCTCCCACGGTCTAAAAGCGTGCAGAATAGGTTGATTGGTGTGTTTAAATTGGCCCTGTAATTGTGTGAGTGAGTGTGTGTGTGTGTGTGTGTGTGTGTGTGTGTGTGTGTGTGTGCCCTGCGGTGTGTTGGCGACTGCCCAGGGTTGGTTCCCGCCTGCGCCCCATGTTCCCGCGATAGGCTCTGGTCCCCCCATGACCCCATTTGGGATTAAGCGGTTACATGGATGGATGGATAGATGGACTATAAACTTCATGTAAAAAAAATGAAGAGGCCTGTGCTTCTGTAGATTCCCATTTTGGCTATAGCACCTGGTAAATGTACTGAAAATGTGGATGTTTGACTGTGGATATGCAGAACAATTCTGCATGAAACACAGACAGTGTCAGCTACAAAAAGAAAAGCCTGTGAAATTACTGCCCCAAAAACAGACCCGTTCTGCCTGAAGGAGGGACCCAAACGACACGACTCTAGGATCGTTAAGCCAGCCAGAGTCCCCCCTCTGTCTGTATCTCTGCATCCCTGGCCACCTGCAGCCTGTGTAACACAGATGAAGACGTGTGTAAGTGGAGTACATGCAAATGTTGCAATTTGCGTAGAACTTTTGAAGGTCCCCTTTGATTTAGCTAGATCCACAGATAAAAGCAATGGGGTGTGATGTCTAACGATGTGAGGAACCTTTACTGGCTGGCCTGTAAAAGACTCATTGGGAGGTGAGGCCAACACCCCACCCTGGTGTAAAAGTTGAGTAATTTTTAATTGTGGGGATTGCCTTCATGCAGAAGAGATGGCGTAGTCCCCAGTTTTAAAGAGCATGCTACTGATTTTTCCATTTGCTGTGGCCATATGCTCTGCTATCATTGTCATTTAACCCTAATTCTTTACTGTGTTGCCAAGTTCATGTATCTTCTGTCATAAATGACAGAACTGAAATCCCATCATTTCTATGGAAACACCATTCACTGCAGCATATATTTACTGACAAACCAGTTACAGATAAGCTTACATTTAGATGTATCGGTTCTTAGTTTGATTAGGTGCTTTAACTGTCCCACTAATCGCTGTCGCACCCATTTCCTCCGCTAGCGAGCAAGTGGTTCTGCGTGTGCCAGCCCGGCTCAGGATGGATCGGAACAGCTCTGCTATGAATAATGGCTTTTACCACCACGGCGGATTTGCATTTCTATTTAAATAGGCTGGTAAATGTTTTGCATCTGAGCTCGTTTCGAAAGTTTGCCAGTGTATTTTATTTTAGGTTTTAATGGGATCTGTCCTTCTTTATTCAGCTAATAAAAGTTATTTGGTTCATCCTGATAACGTGGCCGACTGGATTATTTATATTAAAAATATCTCATTCTTTTGTTTTTGACAAAACTCATATTTCGCATATGTATAATGATTTTTTTTATTAGAGAAATTATTTATTTAAAATTTATTTATGACACCACTTTTTCAGGACTGAGACAAGGTGCTTTGGAATGCTCTAATATTTAGCTTTGAACAATTTTTAATTCTTTAACCCTTTATTCATTTTCAGGTTTAATGGCTCTTGCCTCAAAGGCGATTCATATTTGGCCAAAAAAAATCACAGCCGTTTGTGCATACATCAGATACGTAGGCACATTGGCTGTGTCCCTTATCCACTTTCATTCTGAGAGGATACTTCGCCTTTGTGGCTTAATTATTTGGCCAGCACCATCAAATTATTTTCGAACCATCCACCAATGAGCTTGAAGACTGTCCACTTAAACTTCTGTGGAAAAATTACATTGGTGTTTCTTAAAAGCATCTGATGGCTGAACATAATCTTTCGCCACACAGGGAAGTCTCAAAGTAAATGTTGCAAAACATCTCTAATACCTTGCTACACAGTACAAAGTAATCCTCACAGTACTACAGTCTGAGGCACCATCAGCATTCTGATGATGCCGTGTTCAGAATGGCCTCATTATAAGATCCCGCATGAAGATTAATGGAATGAAAGGTTTTCGTCAAGCTAATGAACTGAATATACTGTTCTTGGGAAATAATCTCTTTTTTAATGATTTTCTTTCTGTTTACACACCAAACTTCATTGTTCCCCAGCGTTCAGAAACAAGCTGCATGACATCGACTCTGGGCTGGGGGCCAGGAAAAAATCTGTTTGGTTACACATACATATATCGGTATGACTTTATTTCTGTTCAGTCTGGACCAGGGCTCTTCAAACCTGGCCCCCGATTCCAAATCCAGGCCGTGTTTTTAGTTCTCCCAAGTAGCTACTTTAATAATTACTGATTCTGATTGGCCACTGAGACTTTGCACCTGGTTTTGCACATGGGTAAAGGAAGGCTGGAAAATCAGCAGTGCTCGGACCTTGAGGACCATGAGTTGAATAGCCCTGGTCTAGACACTAGTTTGGTCAAAGAAACGGCCTGGAAATGTGATGGATCAGGAGCTGCCTTGTTGGAGCACATCTGGACCACAGTACAGGAGCTCTGATGGGAATATACAGCTACAGTTGTAAATGGACACAGATTTGGAATTGTTTCAGGTGAAAGCATAAGGTGCAGCACACCAGCGTCGGTCCCTGTCATGCAAATGTGGTTAGGGTTAAAGGCACAGGCTCAAACACTCTGCATTCAAATCCCAAGAAGGGCGCAGCTGTTGTACCTTTGAATAAAGCATTTAATTTGAAACATCCATCCATATTCTACACCCATTCATCCTATGCAAGGTTGTGGGGCTCCAGAGCCTGTCCCAGGAATTATAAGCACAAGGCAGGGCATAACCTAGGAAGGAAACCCCATAACAACACAGGGAGAACATCCACACTCACACAGAGAGCCAGGGCGGACACTCGAACCCCTATCCCAGTGGTGTGTCGACAATACCAAGCACTGCATCATGCCGCATCATAAACAGAAATGTCCTGTTTTATAAATGGGTAGAATCTGGGAAAAGAGTGTTGGCAATAAAAACAACAACTAGGCAAACTTGGCATGCAAGACTAGGCATGCGTTGGGCTAGCTGCGGAATCAGGTCGTGGTGAGCAGTGTAGACACGCCGCCTTCTGAGCTGTTGCATTTCCTCCTTCTCTCAGCTTGTTTAAATGCAGGCAGCAATGAATCGATCTACACCGTGTTTCCACAATTTTGACTTGTGTGTGGGAGGCCCCCGCCTCCGACAGCGCCGCCCCCCTTGGCCACAGAGAACTCCGCTGGCGCTGCCCCAACCACCCATGGAGTCGGCACATCCTTGGCTACACACTCGTTGCCTAGGACACAGGGTGACCCAGACGTTTAAAAATAGCCATTGCCATGCAGCCACGCCACGGCACACACACGGTCACACAGCCAGCCCACGTTGACGAGGGAGACGCGACCTGTGATTGGCTGCCTCAAAAATGCTGCATTTGAACTGCAGACGAGGTGCTCTGCCTCCTGCTACCATTATGGTAAACAGTAAGTGAGAGAATCTGGTATTAAATCTGGTACAGTGTGTGGGTGGCTGCTTGTGCATGGGTAGGGGGGAAGTTGTGGGGGGAGGGCATGTGATAAAGTATCCGAATTGAAAAGCCGTAGCTCTCAAACCTTGGCGACGCTCACAGATTACATGATTGAGTTCCTTCTAACTTGGGGGCTGTATGCAAATCTTCCTTGGATTGTGCCAGTTAGGAGGGAAGGCTCGCAGTGGTGCCAGTGGGGGAGGGAGATGAGAAAAACAAATGAAGCCAGGCCGCCCCCACCTGCCCTAAGCCAGGGTGCTCTGTGACACCAGAATAATTAGTCCTTTCAGGGATGAGCAGTCACTGTTCAGTGAAGGTGCTGAGACCCCCACACGTTTTAGACATGAATAAAGGTAGGCGAGACAGATTCAGTCACCCCTCAGCCTGAGTCTGCTTCTCAATCATGCCATTACGCTTCCTCAAGAAGAATTACAGCACCTGAAACTGAACCCTTTCAAGACATCATTATACAGACAGCACAGCCTGAGATAAATAATGTGGGAAGACATTGAAAGCGTTTTGATATCCAGTGACTGTTTTTACCAGTCCAGAAACAAAAGGATGGTAAATGTGATTCCACACGATGCAGGAATGTATGTAAATCGATTTTTAGGTATTTTTAAAATTCAGACAGTACAGTATATGACCATATATTACAATTAGACAAAATGGCGTATTTCAAGGGACTCTCTGTTGTCAGATCTTTCATTAATAGGTAGTCACAGATGTAGAGAAACTAAATAATGAAATAGCACCCTGTGTGTCACAAGAGAGGGGATTCCAGGTCTTACCACCCATTTTAGCAAGTGTCCCTTTCCAGTTTTTAATTGTTTCATTACTCATGTGACTCAGTCAGTCCTAAGGCCTTATGGGAAATGAAGTAACAGAAGCTTTCTTAATTTCAGCAGCACGCGTGGTGTTTTTAGGAAGCTGAATTATTATTTCATTTAGTTCTTTCCATAATATCACTTATAGTTATATAGTCATCCATGTATTGCTGCTCCCTATCTAATAACATATGCCAGAATGCTATGTATTTTTGAACAACGAATAAGACACTCACTCTGAGAAACAGTGTTCTAGGGAGTTTGGGTTTAAAGTGTTCTGACAAGACTGCGGAAAAGAAATCCATCTGGACTCAAACAAAAAAATGCTTTTAATGCCCCCCTTTCTTGGGGAAAACCTAAAAGCTGCAGTAAAAGGGAACTAAAAGCTCAGTATACATTTTTAATCTTAATATAATAACAATGCATCAGCGAAATGGGAAATGCAGACTTGTTAATGGGATTGGCGGCTTCAATGCACCTAAGGCAGTACTAAGCTGCATGCCCTCCTGGTTCTGCAGAATACAGCCGTGCTGATCTGGAGAAGTTGACGTCAGATTTGCGGAACGCACCATCACCTTCCTGTCGCCCAGTTTCTGTTTGCTGGTTCTCTACAGATTCCCAGGCTCATCTGTCACAGCAGGTGAACAGACGACTTTAAATAGCGCCACCGCGGCCTTTGGGGACATTCCATGGGCGGGACAGGAGGGTGGACTCTTAGCGGGAAGGAGGCAGGAAACATCCTCAGCATTGTACCCTAAAGAGGCTCCTCCGTCTACCTGCGGCTGAGGTCATTCATCTTAGAGAAATGCCAGATAGATCTACACCTTTTCTGCCTCCATGCCTATCAGGGTCTATCGATCTATGAAGACCTCCCCTCGCTGGGGGCGTCTGTGTGTCTTTTGCGTACTGAGTACAGTGCACCAGAACCGTGCCTGATATTTTGGCACACTTCAGACGACATCTTCCTCAGCACGCTGCACTGTAGCCCCAGTCTAGATTTATCTGCCACACATGATCAATCACCGCCTGTTGCTGTGTGATCAATCTGCACACTGGACTCACTGCACACTAAAGCATCACTCTTGCCAGGTTCACAATGTCCTCGAGGTCTCTTGATCTCACAAACTGTCCCCCCTTAAAGACAAGTCCTAGCTGAGGCCATCTCAGCTTGATCTGCTCGAGGAGGGCGGTAGGAACTGTGCTTTCTGAGATTTTAATTTGGGCCCTGGTGGTCATTAAAAATGCATGAAATCGAGACAACTGGCTGAAATATGGAGAGCATATTTGAGTCATAAACAAAATTATTCACCCTAACTGATACAGTATCTGTCAATTTCTACTTCTAAACTCATGTACCAGCTGACCAGAGGGTTACTTCCTCCTGTTCATGGACAAACAGGAAATGGGCTGGGAGATACAAACATAACTCTGAAGAAGAAAACAATGTTTTTCTGCCAGAAAGGCAAAAAAAGGCCTCTCATCTGGATTTTATCTGCTTGGAGTTACCGGGGACTATCTCTAAGAATGAGAGACAGGAAAAGCCAATCAATACGGGGCTTCTCAGTCACCTGACGCCCCCAAGACAACTGTGTCTCCAATGATTCCCACTCCAGCAGCCTTTTCTTCCAACAGCAAATCTACTTGAACTTTAGGTCTACATTAAGCTGACCGTACCACCCTCATAAAACTTGAGTCATTTTAAACATTAACAGTATGTAATAATGTTAGTCATTTTTTGACATTAGCAGTATTTAGCGACATTAGTCATTTTTTGATGTTGGCAGTACGTAGGATTTTTGACAACGTGACGCATTGGCGTCTGCAGGTTTTTCGCGAAGCACTCAGCACATGCAGTTTCTGACATGAGCCTTTGTTTACGTGCCGCATGTCAGCTGTTATAACACTCATCCGTGGCGTTTTTAGCTGCCATGCTACAAGCGTGCATAATCTCACGTGGCACTAATGGCCAATGAAAAGCTTTGTTTGCTTTTTCAGTGTCTCCATCGACAGGAAGTGCAACACCTTTGATAAACTTTGAAGTTACTTTTTGGAGGCAAGAATACTGCTGACACGTCCCTGTTCTTCTGGAAAACCGGGGTTGTCTGCAAGCTGTCGTTCTCCTGGTGAGAGCGGCACAGTGTCTTAGAAGCTGCTCTCCTCCTGGGCTGTGAGTTTGAGCGCAGATCCAGCTCTGGGAGGGTTGGTCTTTCAGGGGGTTGTGCAGGTTTCCTTCCACATCCATGATGGAGGGTTGAACTGGTATGTGGCCATTGGGGGAGAGTCTTTTTATTTGTCCTGACTTGTCACACGTTGACTCTCCAGGGTGTTATGTGTTGGTGTGTTCTTAGTTAGTTTTGGCCCCAGTAACCTGGATCCCACGCAGACACCATTCCCAGTATCCTCCTCCATTCTTCTCATTGCCCATTCAGCACTTTTGTGTGTTTTCTGCTAAACTCACATTGCTGATTTGTTCCACCTCCATGCTTGTGCTGTGTTTTCCATGTCTCCTAACTGGAAGAGGTCCTGTTCACACCCTCTCATTCTCCCAGCACCGTCTGATACTTCCTCACGGCCGTACTGGTCATACCCCTGACTCAGAGCTGCTTAGGCCTTCAGATGACTCCCCTCCATTGGCTGCCAAGTTCAGCATGACCCTAACTGGATAAAAGAACTGTGCCAGCGATTGTCCACTGAGTGGGGCCAAGGTGCCATCTGGAAGAGAGACTTACAATGCAGCTAGCAATCTCAGGCCCCATGCCTACAACTTATCATTCACTTGAAATGGCTACAATCTACTGGCGAGGTCTCATTGGTGCATCCATTTGCTGAAGTGAGGAATGGTCTAGCCCGCTTTTTGTCCCCATAGATCCAAGCATTAATCGCTTAGCCAGGCAAATATGAGTGGCGAGTTCTAGCACAGTTTTAAGAGCAAAACGGGTGGCCTGCAGGGCAATGTGTGTAAGCATGTGTGCTTGTTGAGGGAATAATGCATTAGGGGGTGCCATGGAGCACGGCCTGCTACCCTCAGCAAGTTGCACATTAGAGGCCCCTCCATGTGACTCTGCATTGATTGTAGAATGCATCTGAATGGGGGGGGGTGAAAGGTGAGGGGGCAGGGTGTGCTAAAGTCATGTCCACTTGTCTGTTTACTTTTGAAAAACGTAGATATAATACACACACACACACACACACACACAAAAAACCCTATATGTGTCTTATCACAACCCTACATTTTTGTAATTATAATCTGATCACCATTATTTGATGCCATGTGATGGACAAGGCCTGCATCAGTAAATCTCACACATAGCAGTATGTCGTCCTGCTTAATCATGACACGTGGATTTCCTATTCACACCTATAAAAAGCCCCCAGCCCCTTCCACCATGACACTGTTATTCATTGATATTTGCCTCATGTGCCCAGCACTGAGGATAATTACCTGCATTTACCTGATTTCCTGTTGAGGCTGTCCTTAAACAAACTCACACACCTCTGAGGGGTACCTGCCTTTTCTCTAAACTCACTGCATGACAGAAACCCAGCCCTCTCACAAAGTGATACTCAGCCTTTCTAATCATCTCCTGTAATGTTGTTCAATAAAAAAAATACAAATTTTGAACAAAATGTCCAGGACTGAGGCCCGATCTTTCGAAGTGCACAAGCTAAATACTAATATACACTTAATTAACCACACTTACCTATGTGGTTTACCTTTCACATGCCTGGCAATATTTCAAACCCAATAATTTAATAAATACATATATTTTTAAAAGATCGGTTATAGATGACTCTTAAATACTTGATTTCCACACCCAGCCTAAGCAAATGAGTAATTTTTCTGACAGTGTTTGAGAAAATAATATGGCATAATTATGGTACTAAATTATAACTAATATTAACTAAATAGAAAATAGGAAGGAATAAAGAAAGCATCTCCCCTGTTAATGGCCTACCGCAGGTGGTGCATCTTATGTCCACACACATGCCGTCATTATCTAGTCGAACAGGGGGATCTTTCTGTTGTAAAAATGGATTTTTTCATAATTTCAACCACGCCACTCGGGCCAAATCAGCTCAACGGCAGTCATATCAGATGTCCCATCCGCACATGTTTGTTTACTGCCCAGCAGGACTTGAGAGCACTGAGCCATTCCTCCCGCCACAGGCAAACAGACATAAATAAATGAATGAAGCAGTGCCTTCTGGGTAATCCCAAAACCCCGGCAGCTCAAAGACGAGGCCTCACGGCTCTCCTGGAGTGTCCCGGCAACCCAGAACACAGGGGGCGCCACAGCGTGGGTTGAAACGACATGCAGACAATTAAGCTAAGACGCGAAAGCTCTGGGACCATTGCTGACAGAAACGCCAGCATGTTTCATCCCAGCAAACAGAGCTTCCGGCCACATGTCAAATTAAGTTATTCTCATGGTGCTCAGGTGAAAATATATTATTGCCTTCTGAAGCGGGGCGCCTGTTTTCAGACAATGACATGTTTTTTATGGCTGTTTTGTATCATTTACTCAGTACTTTGGACTGTTCATCTGCTGAAACCACAAGAGCAAACCATCTCCTATAGAAGGATCTCGCTTGTGAATTCGGCAGACCGGAGCACAGCATTATTAAAAGGTGCAATGAATTCCTTATACTTTATTACACCTGTGACATTTCTTCATAAAATGTCATTTTCATTGAAAAATTATTGGATATGTGGTTCTTCTGGAAGAGCTTAACAAATCCAAGTGCAGCCAGCATGTTTATAAAATATTCTCATCGCTTCGAATGATACAATGTATTAAACCAAGATAACAATGTTTGGTGAACTGTGGATAAATGTCATTCTGCATATATCTTAAACCCCGCTTTGTGTTTGGCAGGCGGGTCCTTTCAGTAGATCCTTGACCCACCTGGAGACCTGCTCGGATCCCACAAGGCCTCACGAGATGTGAACTGAACCTCCGGTAGCCCAGCGGGGCACACGCACTCATTTGGTTGCTGCGGGTAAAAGCAAGAGCACACTTACCATGTTGATGGATGAGACTGGGCCGATGCTGTTTACGTATATGTCCACGTCTATGACTGTTGGTTTAACTGCAAAAGCAGGAGAGAGAGACATGTTAAGTGCAAGGACACACTATAGGGGGCGCTCCCGTGTCTCTGCTGTGAGAGGAGAGCCCCCTCGAGAGCCTCATTAGTGCTGATTCACACCCGCCGCAGCCCGCCCACACCCCACCGCCATCCCACGTTCGGTTTCACTCATCCGATTGCTACCAATTTCCCAGATTTCACGCATCGTTCATATAATTACCTGGCTTGAATCCGAGTCTCTGATCACATACTTTGCCGAAAATGTGGAACATGGAGTTTTCACTGAGGAACAGACTCAGAGACCCCCCCCCAAGGAAATACGAGCTGTCAACACACATGCGCAAGCACAGAAATATCATGAAAGTAAACTAAATAGTAATAAATTGTTAGATTCTCCATAACAAATCCAAATACAGCAATGAAAGACACATTAATTTACATGCATTAGAAATTCATAGGTGATTTTTTTGATATCACATGTCCAGATTATGAGAGGGAGGACCTGGGTGAGACCCCCATGCGGCCAGCACTGTTGGGAGGCAGAACCTAATGTTCCTCAATGTCCTCAGCCTTGAAAAACACACATAATCACAATAACACCCTGACTCATAAATTGAGTCAAAAAACTGTTTAGCGAATGTTTTTATCCAGGACAACTTAGAATTGCTACAGCCAGATATTTCACTAGAGCAATTTAGGTTTTATAACCCCGGTAAGGGCCTGCAACCTTCACCACCGTGCCATCAAGTGCCCAAATCAGTACATCGATATTATCTCACCAGACTTCCTAAACAACAATGTAGCAAATTTTCAAAAGGAAAATGCTATTAATACAGGTCTGTTTTCACTCTCCCTAAATCAGGACAGACAGATATTGAGCCAGTGGCAGAGAGAGACAGACTGCCCCATACCACTGTTTGTGCCAAAGCCTGTTACCGCGGTAAATATACAGTGATGACTGTCTACACAATGCCAATCTCTCGGTGACTCATCTGATATTTGAAGGCTGATGAGGAATATACAATATGTTTTGCAGAGACAATGGCTAGAAGGGAGGGCTTTCAGTATGTGAAATACTGAAAATATACTGATACTTTAATTAATATAATAACATTAATGCTACTAAACTTTAAATACAACCTACGCCCCTAAGGCAAAAAAAGACTTGGGTGAACTCAGCTGGGTGAGTAAACTAATTAAAAGCCTTATCCCTCTTTGATGACTTTTGAGTTGAATGAATCTTCATGATGAAGCCCTCTGGGTCCTTCCTATTTACATTCATGAAACAATGGACTGAAATATTCATTAGTATTATTGTTTATAGTTCTGCGACAACCCACCCACCCCCCGCGTGGTGGTTCCCTGCTTTGGGCAGGGAGGTGTATTCACTGGTACTGTGTAATGCTGTGTTTGGGTGTGAAACAGAAGACACATGTGATGATTATTCAGTTCAGCCATATCTTCAGCGAGGGACATTCTGGGATGCTGTCTGGTCACAGAGGACTATTGGTACCTAAATTCCACAGTCCCACTTGCAAAGAAAACAGACACTGACAGATGCTGAGGAATATTTTAATGAGCCAAATAAGGGTCAACCGGACTGAATTTGGGAAGACTCACAGTTTGATGACATAAGCTGCATTCTCTACTAATAAGTAAAGACCCTCCGGCAAGATGGGATCAGGGTCTCAGTCACCTCACATTTGCAGCACTTCAAATTCATGTCCGGTTATTCATCCATGAAGTCTCAATGCACTTTCAGCGAGAGTATCCATATATAAACTCGAGAGCCCTCAAAAGCCTGGTATAGGTTTAAGGCCACCTTCACGATATGATCACTTTGTCTTCATTGTTTTGAGTGCTTCAGTCTGGCAGGAAAACATCCCTTCAGCTGTGTCAGAAAAGAAGCCCAGATTTGCCCTGACCAACGCATGTGAAACAGCCACCTAGGCTCGTCCAATCATCAGCATTTTTATTTCAGCGTGTAAAAATCTATCTAGTTACTCACTGCCAATGCTGGCTGGATACTTAATAATGCAGAAATGTTCAGCAGCTGTCCAAATCTCAAACGCCAGCTATTGTTATCAAATTTCATAAGCATTAGATGGTTCGGTCAAATGCAGTCATTGCTAACAAAGACCACACCGAGTGAATATGCTGCTTTGTTATTGATCATTATTGCGTTTTACCGTGTACAACAGCTGCCCTGGCTCACTCTCAGCTCAAATCCCACTCAAGGCTCTTAACCTGAATAACAGCCGAATAACTGCTCAGTTATACAGAGTTTCCCATCAGCGGATTCACAGAATGAAATCAAGTTAGCCGATGCCAGACGGTGTCCTGAGCCAAAGGGTCTCATTCTGAGGCAACGAGAAAATCAAGAAAGTAATTTCAGGCTATAGGAATGCGTTGCGATAAACGGTCACTCTGGTGCGGATGGGAGATGTTTCACTGACAGATCGCATTAGTCGCAATGCAGGGACGGGGTGTGTTACTCAGCGGTAGCAGCTGAGCAGACATCACTGTGTGTGTCTGGGCTGCGCGGACAGCGGCAGCTGGACCTCTGAAAGAGAGGAAAGCTCAGGCAAATTTTTCGGGTGGTGTGAGGCACAGTGCTGCCAAAACCAAATCAAAGATCGCCAAATAAATTACAGCTTTTTCATTTCATAGAATAAAGCTTGGGTGCATTTTAAAATTCCATTCATACTTACAAAGCACGTAATGGGATCATATTAAAGATTTTTTTCTATTTGTATGGAGACGTATATTCAGCTGAATCTTCCCAGGATTCTTGTTTGTTTGTCTCGTTTGTCTTGTTTGTCTCAGAAGTTTTTCTTCATTAAGAGCAACAAAGAGTTCTTTTCAATGACACATTAGCAGCTGGAAGCTGGAAGATGGATGGATGGATGGATGGGAATCTGCCACCAGCTCTGATAATTCTAATAGAGGCCAGATATACTCTACATGTGCAATGTAGACATATTTTTTCTCTCTATCTTACTGGGATCCGTTTTGTATTCTCATAATTCAGGAATGTGTAGGATTGTGCAAGATTCTGCTACTAAGCTCAATGTCTGTCTGCACTCTTACGGCATCATACTTCACATTCCAAAAGTCTTTCATCACTTCCACCTCCTTCCAGCAAAAAATATCTCCTGGCTTCAAACGCGGGCACCTCTGTTCTTCAGAAGCGCTCCAGATGAACCTCCTAAAGGCTGATGAGATCATGTGACTTCAGCTGGTAGGGGTGACTGCTATTCCTGCTTTGGTTCTCATTGTTGGTGCTTTTGCTCATAGCCTTGCATTGATTTTAACATCCGCTGTTAGTATGTGCCATGAAAAGCCACTTGAGCTTGTTATAAGAAAAATAAGCAACCTAGAGAGACAGGTAAATATAAAATAGGCATCCATTTGTCCTATGCAGGGTCACAGGAGCCCATGCCAGAACCTACAGGCACAAGGCAGGGAACAAGCCAGCATATCCCAGAACCTACAGGCACAAGGTAGGGAACAAGCCAGCATATCCCACAACCTACAGGCACAAAGCAGGGAATAAGCCAGCATATCCCACAACCTACAGGCACAAGGCAGGGAACAAGCCAGCATATCCCAGAACCTACAGGCACAAGGCAGGGAACAAGCCAATATATCCCAGAACCTACAGGCACAAGGCAGGGAACAAGCCAGCATATCCCAGAACCAACAGGCACAAGGCAGGGAACAAGCCAGCATATCCCAGAATCTACAGACACAAGGCAGGGAACAAGCCAACATATCCCAGAACCTACAGGCACAA
>JAODKC010000080.1:2232825-2269344 GCA_026777985.1 Mormyrops attenuatus | reverse complement strand
GGCAGGGAACAAGCCAGCATATCCCAGAACCTACAGGCACAAGGCAGGGAACAAGCCAGCATATCCCAGAACCTACAAGCACAAGGCAGGGAACAAGCCAGCATATCCTAGAACATACAGTACAGGCACAAGGCAGGGAACAAGCCAGCATATCCCAGAACCTACAGGCACAAGGCAGGGAACAAGCCAGCATATCCCAGAACCTACAGGCACAAGGAGAACAAGCCAGCATGGGGCAGCAACCCATCACTTCCCTCAATTTTTACATAGCTGGAGACAGATGAGATCACAGCCGCAGGATGCACAAATAAATATGGAAGCAAAAGTGGACACAAATATAGATATAAACAACCGAAAAAGCCATTTTGAAGAGCACTATCTGCTTAGAGGGAGGCAGATGGGTTACACAAAGAATCAGACTGATCACTAACCCCAGGCCAGCAAGCAAATAGCCCAATAAAGCGCAGTTGGTGCTTGTTACGTTGTTTCCCTGTTTAGGTTTAAAAAGCGCCAGCTGGATGGATGTGGGGGGGATAGATGGAATGGTGTGTGAGCTCGGCCGCAAATAGGTTGCTGGGTGCGTGGCATTATATTACATTAGAACAGCTGTGATTGATTTAAGAGCTTTTATTCTCATAAAGTCTAAGATTTAAGAGCCTCTTGAAGAACACGTCTTCAAAAAATACATTTTATTTTAGAAATAGTAGCCAAAAGAAAAACTTATCTCAGTAGAGGGTGCTGTTTGGAATTTAAATGTCTTATTCCTACTCCAGGCCAAGCCACCCTTGGTCTTGGTCTGAGATTAAATTATGCTAAAAGAAAAAGAGGTGTTTCTATGCCCTAGGTCACAGTCCTTTAAAGGCAAACCTCGCACAAGCTCACCTTTAAGCCTTTTGGGAGCTCAAAGGACTGACACCTTTAAAAAAAGGGAGATAATCGGCATGTGTGGACACCAAAGGCAGCTGGAGTTACTGGGTCAGTGTGGAGACCAGTCATATCCCAGCATTCACCTCCGCCTGATGGTGATGATGAAGGTGCCATTGGTCACCCAGGCTCTCACTCTGCATTCCTGGTGAACGACTAGTCATCAGCAATTTATACCCAGGATTTCACGCTCAACTTCCAGTATCATTTAAAGCTATTTTTGGGGTCTATTAGTGTTGCTGCAGTGCACAAACCATACTTGCATGGCTGAATGTACCTCCATCAGTACACCAAACCTGCCTTTAGAGGTCTTCTGGTTTGGGCTGAAGCAGGTCCTGGGCTCACCGGAATCTCTCATGGACCTTACTCTGGCCTCCAGTCCACATCAGGAAGTCAGTATGTTTATTCAAATTAGTGAGAAACCTATCCATTTGACTCACAAAATCCCTAACGTGTTAGAAATATGTATAATCTAGTCATATTTTAATAAATCTATGTAAATACTGGTTTAAAAATCCTTTGATCTTGTCCAAAGATTGTAAATCCCAAAATCCTTTTGGTTTCGGTCGCTGACATTCAATCACAAAATAAATGACCCTACTATAAACAGCTCTCTGAACAATAGAAGACATGTGGTCAGTTCGATCGCACCAGGAAAAGGTCTAACAGCATGTAATTTCGGTCTGATGTAATATACAAGACATCCATTACTGAGCCAGTAATGTTAAAGCACAAAGTAGAACGGGTGCAGTTCCTGCTGTTGGCCTGTAGATGGCAGGGTCTATGCCAGGAACCCTAGAACCTGTTCTGGAGAGGTGTGTTCTGAGACATGCTTGTTGCCCTAATATTCACCTGTCATCTTCCATCCTTTATCACCTTTCATTTCTACCTCTAACTGATCCTTTGCTCACTGATGATTTTCTTCCCTTTGCTAGAATGTTCCACCATGGCTGCTGTCAGTCATTTGAGTTGACCCCTGGGGCGGCTCAGAGACATAACCCCATCTGCAAAGAGGTTACTTGTGTCATGAGAAATTAATTAGGGACCAGCTACCCCTTTGAACACATTGGAACACAATGTAAGCGAGTGCATTACCACAGAAATGCTCTCTGTGTTGGTGTCAAAAAAGACAAGCCAATGACTTGCACCAAGAACTCCCAGCATCCTGAGTCGGCTCAGTTCAGATGCATGCAGGGCACCTATGTAATGTGATTGTGGATCTTCTGGTATTCTGGTCCAGCACTCCACTGTCAGCTCTGTTCTAAACTTTCACTGCAACAAAGCAGCCAATCAACAAGCAGCAGGTGGATTCCACTTGATGAAGATGATTCCCCGGTGGACGGAATGTGTTGTGCAACACAGGCCTCTGAGCAAATGCAATTAAATAATGATGAAGGAAAAGACAGGGGCTGAGATTCTGATACCACAGACGAACAGGAGAGACTTTGTCTCATTTTTCTTTACTAAAAATGGCTTTTAACGTGTGTTTTTAAAAGACATTTTCAGTTCAACGTGTATAAGACTTTCTTTTGTATATTGCTTTTCCACTCCTGATTTAAATATCACTTCTGCACCTGCTGAAGATACACAAAACATTGTCTGTGACAGCCTTCCTTAAAGCCAGGTATTTGAGTTTAATCTCGCTACATATTTCAAGGCAGAGTTCCCAGAGATGTCACTTCAGATGGCAAACAGTGACGAAGGAGCCCTCAGTCCTTATCTTAGCTGTGACGGAGCTGAGTGTTGATGGAAAATGAAGAATTCTGCTAGATTTTCGAAAACTTATGAAAGTCCCATTACCACGAGGTTTTCAGAAGAGAAGTCTGCAACATTTGGATTTGTCCCAGAATTAGATCCAAGCTAATAAATCTTTAATGTCTCCGAGGAGGAAACAGATATAGAATGATGGGAAAGGAAAAACTGCACTGAAAATGGAGGGGGTGACAGTGCATTTAATTACAATCCTTCGACAATAGAAACCCCTGGCGGGGCCCATGTAATCTAGGCGAGCAGTGTTTTTATGGACCCTATTCCCTGTAACCATGGGTGACCTGATTTACCTGTGACAGGGGATGCCAAGGAGACACCGGTGGCAGTTAGAGACGCCAGCTTCGGACCGTTTCAATGGCATTGCAGCTGCTGCCAAGGAAATGTGCCGCGTGCAAAATGTCAGCGGATAGAAAGGATCGCGCTGGCATTCTGCCTCAATGCACTGGGGATATGGAGGACTCGATAAAGACTTGGAGGACCTGCGTGTTTGAGTTGTGGAAGGAGAACACTTCCACGCTTCACAGAGCACACACGCACACAGACTTGGGTCTGGTGGTAACCGGCACACCTCCTCTGTCAAGGATGCTTTGCCAAAGAGCAAATCAGGAAGACTACAGAGGATTTAACGTGTTCCAGGGAAATGGAGAAGACATGTACTGGACCAGAAAGTTCTCTGCAAACTATTTAGATGTATCACCGTGGGAGGAAATATTCCCCTGTGATTTTACACATTGTTAGGGTACAGATAGCAACCGGATTTGCCACTTTGGCCCGATTCATGCACAGTAACAAGAAAATAGATTCCTGGAATTATTTCCTGCTCAATTTGCTAGATATGTGTGGATGCTGATAAAGAAGCCGACGCAGAGCATGAGGCCGGGGAAGATATCTGCAATATCCTTGTCAAGCTGTGGAAGATCAAGGTTTCCGAAGAGACAGCGGACAAACGAAAAAAAATCGCAAAAGCCAGCTGTGCTGTTTGTTTCTTTGCTTTTGGTCCATTAACAAATAATGGTTTTACACACATAATGAACTGTTAAAGTGATTGTCTATGCTCTGAACTCAATTCCTCTCCTCCTAAAAGCAGCATTTCTGCCTGGGCCTCGGTTTTGCAGTGGTTCCAATACTCGAGTGACAGGTTGTCGGTTTTCAAAGGCTTTAGGTAGGTAGCTGAGCCGAGATGCAGGTAGACCTACCCATTACTAACCAAAGGAATGGATTTAGAGCTGCCACTATCGACTATTCTTATTTCAATTGATCTATCGACTAATTTATTGATTAATCGATTAGTCTAAACGATTGTTTTCTCCAAAAATAAAACACATCAACAATTTTTATTTAATTTCTCTTTATTTTAACTATTGCACTGTGCACTCCAGCGTCACAAAAAATGAACAAAACATGTGTCATTATCTTTCGCAGTATTGTGTAGGCATTAAGAAAGTTTCTGCAGAAGCCCTTAAAAATCATTTTTGAAAAAGTCTTCAGCTCTATATTCAACAGTCATCAATTCAGATGTCATCAATAACTGCAAACAAACAAAGAGGGCTCATTTCAGCAAGGAGTGCATCTCTAACTGGAAAAAAGATCTTTCTTTTATATCCCTTTTCAAAGTATAACTGTTGGATTTTCACATTAAACAGGGCAGCATGTTTAGAGTATACTGTAGTCAAGTACTGGAATTTAAGTTCTCTAAGAAAAACAGACAGACAACTGTTTGTTTGTAAAACAGACATCTCCAGCAAGAAATACAATCAACAAATAAACAAATAAGAGCACTTATTTTAACATCAGCAGCGCAACTCCAACTAACATCCAAAATTTCATGAAACTCTTTTTCAAAGCAAAAAAGGTAAAGTACAACACATTTACAGTGCAAGAGACAACCGTATCTATCTGATGGTCAAATTTCTGTGTTATAGTGTAAGAATGTCAACATGTCCACGTGTTCTGGACTTAGGCTGAAGAGAAGAGACATTCAGAAGGTGCTGATGTGGCAGGTACACATAAATAAGATTTCGCAAGAGAAGCCAGACAAGGAAATTCAATTCAATTCAATTTATTTTTATATAGCGCCTTTCACAACAGAGTTGTCCCAAAGCGCTTTACAGGGTTGTGTTGTGATACATGAAACAGAGGTAGAGGGAGATACAGAATGAGGAAAAAAGGAAAGAAAGAAATTGAATAAAGAAAGTCAGATGACAATGGAGGAGAGGAACCAAAACCTCCCAAGTAGGGAGAAAAAAAACCTCTGGGGGTCCAAGGTCAACTGGCTGCCCAACCCCCCTGGGTAGAAATCTTGCCTCATTTGATTTCCACCACTGCAAATGATCTGTGCTTTTAGGCACATACCGTTCCCCAGAATACCTGAGAATCTCTTCTCTCACTGAATGACTCATGTTAACATGCGGTCATTTTGAACTGATCGCGGGGTTGCAAGATCTGTAATTGTTATGGTCCGAATTATCCCATAATACGCCAAAACTGTCTGAGCTAATCAAAGTATTAAACTTTTGTGGCTACTTACTGTAGCATATGTAAATGAGAAATAGCTTCATAGATAAATATTATCCACAGGTACTCACACTCCTCAAATATAAAATCCAACACCGCAAAATCTGGCAACAGTCAAGTTGGACGGAGCTGAGCTGACGGAGCCGGAAAACGGTTGCCGCATTTTGAGAAATTAAAACAACTTAATTCATTAAAAAAAAATAAAAGATCGATTAAAAATATTGATGTCGACAATTTTCTTGTGTCGACGTCGTTGGCTACGTCGGCTAATCACGGCAGCTCTAAATGGATTATAAATTTAATCTTACGAGATCTGAGTTAATAAATCTACACAAAGTCCACATTTTCACACTTATATTTTTAGGTTACAAGGGAGGTCTGGCAGACATTTGTGCATTCAGTATAGTTCTTTGTAAATAATCATGTAGCTGTGTAACCAAGATACTTAGATAACATGAATAACTTTTCAGTTTTCTCACCTCTGTTTAACTATGTGAAAAATAATTTACAAAAATGGATGCTGATGTTTTTCCTGAAGGGTATGGGAACACGAGCGTGCGTCATCGGTCAGCGTGGACTTGTAGGCAGGATGATTAATGGCAATAGATTGTAGGAGGAAATTGATTTTGTATCCATCAATATCTAGGTGACAGATGGTCAGATATGAAACAAAAACCCTCTACAGACTGGGGATGGTGCGACGCACCTCGCTGCTAGGCTCGGAAGATGCTGTCTCAAGTGGTACGTTCATCCATAGGAATGGAGAACAGTGGCAAGACACTTTTTTTTATACAGCACATTGTCATTCAAAGTATGTTAAAGAAATAACAGAAGAATACAAGACTGCAGGTAAAAAGCATGAAAAGAAAACGCTAAAGATAGGGCACAAAGTGATAGAGAGCCGTTGAAATACAAAATCTGTAATTCTGCATTTAGAATCATATATTTCTCTACAACGGACACTCACATTTTTATAGTATTTATAGCATCTACAGTATGTAAAGTATTATTTGTCCAAACTACTGTGTATTATTAATTATTATTATTATTATTGTTTCTCTTGTTATTCATATTATTCTCTTAGGTTTTATGCATAGACGTCTTTTTATATGTGTGAATCTATCTACCTATCTATCTATCTATCTATCTATAAACTATACATCAGATAGACATCAGAAATATGGATGTGAAAGTTGCTGGTGAAGGGAAAACAGACATAAGAATAAGGTCAGGTGATGGAATGCGGCCCGTGTTTAGGGGAATGCAAGACAAAGCCGGAATTCTGCAGGAAAACAACTGACAGTGAAGATGGAGTCTTGGGACGAAGCAGCCATTGTCACCCGACCTGGAAGGAGAGCAGTGAAGATGCCAATGGCGAAACTGCAGGCCACATGGGTCTGGGGAGTCTAAAACAGTGGCATGTATCCCGCCTGATGATTAGTCAATAACGACTCACCACCTCACGACATTCAGCTTCTGTTCCCAGCTGGGACAATGAGCCAGGCCTGAGGTCCCTTTCCTCTAGAACGCCCATAATTACTTTGGATCCTTTATCAAGATGGAGCAGCAAATGGTCCCCCCCATCCCCCCCACCTCCCGCTGCTCACTGCTTCAGCCAAATGCTGGATTACAAGCTTCTTGAATCACGGTAAACCCCACAATCCCAGTGTTATCAGGGTATGCCCTTTCTAAAACGGAAACAGGCCTGAAGCTTATGGTCTTGTTCCTTCTGGGCATGGGGATGAAACAAAAAAGCAAACAATGTGTGGAGAAAAGAAAATTAACCATATATTTCTCCTTTGTATCCTGCTGTTTTGGAGAAGCTGTACTGTACCCTTTCTTGGCTATGCTGTACTATACCCTTTCTTGGCTATGCTGTACTATACCCTTTCTTTGATAGGCTGTACTGTATTGTTTGTTTGATAAGCTGTACTGTACATTTTCCTTGATAGGCTGCACTGTATCGTTTCTTTGATAGGCTGTACTGTACATTTTCCTTGATAGGCTGCACTGTACCATGTCTTTGATAGGCTGCACTGTACCATGTCTTTGATAGGCTGCACTGTACCATGTCTTTGATAGGCTGTACTTTACCGTTTCTTTGATAGGCTGCACTATATGTTTTCCTTGATAGGCTGTACTGTACCTTTTCTTTGATAAGCTGTACTGTACATTTTCCTTGATAGGCTGTACTGTACCTTTCTTTGATAGGCTGCACTGTACATTTTCCTTGATGGGCTGCATACTATCCTGTTTCTTTTTCATTAGGACATGGCAGTCATTTTGTTTAATAGGAAGCTGTACCATACCATCCCATATGTCCCTACTGGAAACCTTCCAGCTCTTATACTGTATTTGGAACTGGGTCAACCATAGTCCCCACCTTATTGCCTACATATGGAAGACAGCCGGTGTGTCTCACCCCCAGAAACCTCTGAAGAATGTGCAAAGTCACAGGCCACTTAGAAAGTCAGGAAGGTTCAGTTGTTGCATGTGCAGTGCATTTCACCATTAAAAGGATGGCATTCGTAGAATAAGGGCTTTGATTTTTTTGTGTGTGACTGGGGGAGTGCGATACCAGTGTTTCCTAGGTCGATGGCATTGGGGTGTCACTAAAATTACTTGAGTCACTGAAGAACTGGAACTGTAAGCCTGTGCTAAATGATAAACTAGCGCCATCCTGTCACTGTCAAGGTGATGTGTTTCTGTCCATAGGCTATTAAAAATGACCTACCCAACAGCTTTATCAGCCAGCCGCATCCATTTTCCTTGCACTTATTTCCTGCGTTATTCGCAAGGCATTTGATGGATTAGTTATTGAATTGCTCTTTACATTGGTCACCAGTTGATTTCTCCTATTTAGGTTGTTTCCTGTTTATCTAACTCCTGCCTCAAGCACTAATTTCCTGTTTCATAATACTCTAAAATACTGTGCAGCACTGCATATGTATTTTAGACAAAAACAGGAAAGTACAGAAAAGTAATAAAATGCAATCAAGATAAGACCATGCACAATTTTATCAAAATGATAGGAGTTGCTCTAAAAGTAAAGCATTTATAATGTTCTGAAGGTGTTTTTCCAATTTCCCAGATATTTTTTTCAACATCCTAAGCTGGAGGTAACATTTCAGAGGGAACGTAATTGGCTATTCCATTGCAGTTCATTACATGGCCAAACAAACATCTGTTTGATGATTGATCAGGCCATGGTTTCATGTCAGGAAGGGAATAACTGTTCTGCTTTTAAGCGAAGTACTTGAAGGGTGCTCCTTATTGTTTTCCAGCATGTCATACCAAATCAGAGATTTACATGACATTTACATTGTGGTGTACTGTGAACATATATTTGAAGAACTCATAACTCATTGAACAGCTTCCTTTGTGCCTTCAGCCATTTTCAATAACCACTTATTCTGTCACACCGGTCTGGAGCCTGCTCCTGGGAAGAATTTGATGCAAAGCTGGGTATTCAAGGGGGCCGCTCCATCAAAGAGTTCTGCTGGCCTCGCCTGCACTCCCCACGGGAGGCTTCTCTGGGAACACTGCGAGTCATTGCACAGTGGGTGGAAACCCACGCTAGTGCAGGGAACAGCTCCCTACACACACACACAGCGCTGGGGAGGAGTGAAACCTGCAGGCCTGGAGGTGTGAGGCAGCCGTCTGTGATCTGGACAGGAGTAACTCAAGAAGAGAAGGAAAGATTTGATATGCTCTACCAAGGCAAAATTGTCTATGTTGTAAACAAAGTTGAATGGTAGGACTTCGGACGATGTAATGCAGGTAAAGTACGTGTACTACAGCTGTATTGTCTAGGCACTGCACGTTTTTGCTAAGGACCACTAAGAATAAACAACGTAAGAATAAGCACCTTTATACTAAAAAGCTGCTTCCAAATTGTATTTGGGAATTCCTTTCTGTGTTACCACACCCCTAGTCTAGTAGACAGCGCCACGGTAGCTGCAGGCTTACTGATTTCTGAAGACTTCAAGAAGTGGAATCCAGCAGTAAAATTATTGTAATCAAACAAATCAGCAAGCAAGGGGTAGAAAATGATCGCTGCCTCTACTGGTCCGTGCGCCAATCTGCAGTCACTCGAAAGAATTGGTGTCAGCGAGAGGGATGAGATTTCATTCAGTAAAGAAACAAAAGGTATGATTTTGACAGTCAGTATTTCTTGGAGTGGACTGATGGTCGGCTTTCTAGGAAACAATGTAAGTTATCAAGAATGCACTTTGGGCATCTTAAATCGTCATGATGTTTTATGAAAAAAGACATGCCACCATCTCTGACTACAACTGCTAACACTATTACTGTGAGCCTACGGGAGGTGATTTATCAGCAAGACGACATCTCATGTCCAGCCGTGTGCAGATTGCTTGTTAGATATCGACGCCAAGCTGAGTAATACGGACCTGTGACTATAAAGAAAGTCAGCCAGGCTGGATGTGGGAGTGGCCAGGACAGGACACTGTCATGCAGCAAGTCGTCTGCCTGAATGATGCCTTGTGTTCCTCACCGCAGCGCTGCTCTACCTCCGCATGTCCACCTGCCGTGTCCTTTCTGCAAGCTGTGCGTTTGTTCACTCTGTCTTTTTGTTACTTGATTGTGCTCCTGTAACCCACCATGTTTTGTTCATGTGGCTTTGATGGCTCAGTTTTGTCATAAAATCAATCTTCCTTCTGTTCCCTGCCCCTCAGTGCCTGTGTTCCAGGCCACGGTTGCCCCCTAAGCAGTTGCAATGGTAATATTTCCTTCACAGGGCCAAGCCCCTTGTGACTGTTTGTGGGAAACCACAATATAATAATCGCCCATTATGATGTCATAATAAACCAGCCTATCAAAAAAGGGTGATCTGTCTTATGACTCCAACATAAACACCCAGCCTAGCCATAGACCAGGGCTACACAGTATTCTGATCCATAACACTCAACTAATCATTTACGTGAAACTTCTAATTTAACTTAAATTTTAAAAATTACTCAAAAAGGCTAATTTCACCATGTGGCTCCAGTGTGTGAGAAATAGATTAGATTAGATTAGATTAGATTCAACTTTATTGTCATTACACATGTGCAAGTACAAGGCAACGAAATGCAGAAATAAACAGCTTTGGAACGATTAAAGACTTTAACCTGAGAAAGCAAGGAGCAGGAACTAGACTCCTCTCCTCTATTTCAGGGAAGAACAGCTGCATTCAATTCAACGGGCCTTAACATGGGGGCGTGGGGGGGCGGAGGAACAGAAGGGCGGAGGAACCTCCAGAGCCCTGTGTGATTTGATGTCGCCTCCATCACCGAAGCGGATACCTGCATATGCTCAGCCTGCTACAACTCACGGTATTCCCATTGCTGAAGGTGTCTCATCATAAACCCACTATGTCTTCTGCTTAACCTGAGGACGCCTGGCATGTCCCACAGCCAGAAAGAGCCATGAGCACGTGTGTGCAGTCCATGGGCGCAGGGAGTCAGCAGTGCCCAGGCGCAGGGAGTCAGCAGTGCCCGGGTGCAAGGAGTCAGCAGTGTTCAGTCCAGGGGCAATTCTAGGGTAGAATCTTGGACTGTAGAGTCAGCTTCCAGACAACCCTGGTTTCTTTTGTATGAATCTATATGAAATTTGTACAACAATATGAGACAAATTATAAAAAGATTTTAAAAAGAGTTTTCCAGGGTATGCTGAGACATAAAGTGTGGTGTCTGAATCTGCCCTGAACACGGTCCTCAGTGGCCTGTGGTTTGGTTGGTGACGATGCCCCCAGTTTGCTCGGAGTCACACTGCCATGGTAAACAGATCGATACGGACGCGGGGAGCTGAGGGGCTGCCGCAGAATTGCTCTGACATGCCGTGGGCCAGGGTGCCAGTCCCCATACGCTCCGGAGAGCTCAGGAGTCACTCGACATGACAAGTGAGGCCGGCCCCCTCGGTTCAGAAGTGCTGGGTGCGGTTTGCACAGGGCTCTGCCGCAATGCGCGCAGCCCCGTGCGGCCGACCCATTTTCTTGGGCTCCTCTTTTAGCCCGAACAGAGCTGACATAATAGGGCCAGCTCGGCAGAGCCATTTCAGCGGCCTGCTCCTGTTTTTCCCGCTAATCACCCAGCGCTTCATTCATCGACATTCGCAGAACAACCCCGCGACCACGGAAGCTGCCATTCACTTATGGCTTCCCTGAGGGAGTGAGGCCTAACCCCTTAGTGTCGCCACACGCCACCGTCAGGAGATACAAGCCCTCTGCGCTGAGACCTTCAGACCCCACCGACCGATCCCACCTGACGGCACTCTCTGGGGAGTTCAAACGCAGCGTTCTTTTGAGTAAATGAAGAGGAAAATGGAGGCCTTGTTCATAAATAAATAACCCGCTCAAAGGGTTGGCTCTTGTTGTCATGCCTGTAGTGTAAAAAAATAACAATTCTCCTGTGAGTTTTCTGGGAAAAGGTCACAGCCAAACACGGGACCACTTTCTACAACTACTCTTGTTTTACACTGTGAATATTTAGTCCCTGGCACAGAGCCTAATGTCATATTAAAATGTCTGAATTACATTAACCATGCTACTACATTTGGGTTTGGTATTAGATTCTTATCCTCTCTAATCAAATAATGTCTAATCCATTAATCTTTATTGATTTGAAATTCATATATAATTCACTTTATTTTCCATTTGAGTGTTTCTGTATACTTTCATTGTTAAATGTAAAGTCGTCCCTTGGTATCAGTGGGGGATTGGTTCCTGAGCACCCTACAGATACCGAAATCCACGGCTGCTCATGTCCCGCATATATAATGCTGGTGTATCTGCATATAACCTACACACATCCACCGGTATGCTTTAAATCATCTCTAGATTATTTAAAATACCAAATATAACATAAATGCTGTGTGACTAGTTGTTATATTGCATTGTTTAGGGAATAATGACAAGAAAGAAGACTCTGTACACATCACTTCATTCACATGGATTTAATATAGTGCTCGGAGCATGGCAAATTGAAGTTTTGCTTTTTGGAACATATTTTTTGTAATATCTTCAATCTGTGGTAGGTTAAATCTGCAGATGTGGAACCTGTGGATGCGGATGGCCGTCTGTATGTCCATTCACGCAAAATATATATGCTTAACTACCTAATTTATGAAAGCGTTAACTTAATGGCACATTTCACATGTCTGAGGCAAACATGGCTGTACAGGGAGGAGATTAAGCATTATCCCATATTAGATGGTACTGGACTACATTTCCCAGAAGTCCATGGGACCAGACCTTGTGTGTCAGAGCTGATATTAATGAAGTTGCTAGAACAGCGCAGCCCTGGTCAAAGCAAATAATGCAGCATGTACTAAATTGCTTGTAAATCTACACAAGCACATGCCAGTCAGCTGTCTTACCTGGGATACACTCCAGTCTAAACTGGATTGAGGGTTTTTCAAATCATCTCAAATTTCCAAAAGAACTTGTAGGTGCATTTTTATACTGGTGAAAGAGTAATGGATCGGAATTAATTATTTAAGCTAATTTGATTGTTTATATGTTTAATGTCTACCTGTTTAGTTCTGCAGTTAACCACATTGAAATGATATTTTGGGAATATCACCAAGTCAAGAAGTTTAATAAGCATTTACTTAAAGTACCTTCCTATTTTGAAATGTAAACATTTCATGTAAAGTTACATTTTATGCTGTTAATGTTTTGGAAAAAATATTTATACAATATACAATATATAAAAGCAATATAATAAATGTGCAATGAAATAGTTCTGAGATCAGTGCAAGCGGGTATAATGACTGACATTCAGGAATGACAGAAAGCGACATGTAATCCAAGAATCAGAGTCAACACACAAGACAGGCTCAAAAAATAATCCAGTGCAATATATAGACTAAGTCCAAATCACGTTCAGCAAACAGGGTGAGGGAAGAGGCTAGGATTCTGAAATCAGCACAAGTCAGTGAAAAGCACAAAGAGTCAAAGGTTCAGCCAGGAGCGGGATCAGTGTCGCACAAACAGGCTACACTCAGAGACGGTGCATATATTTGCCTTGGGCTAATCAAGAGATATGATGCAGGAGTGTGGGTGTGGCATGGGTGTGGCTACGGGGCTGTGGGTGGGGCATGGGTGTGGCTGCACAGGTGTGGTGGGGTGTGGGCGTGGCTAATGCAGTGAGGGTGATGTATGGTGTGGCTGCATGGGTGTGGGCAGGGCATGGGCATGGCTAAAGGAGTGTGGGTGCGGCATGGGTGTGGCTAAAGGAATGTGGGTGGGGCATGGGTATAGCATACACTCGACTGAAGTAGCTCCACTTGGCAATAAAAGGTTAAAAGTCTAATTCTCTTCAGCCCCCCCACCCCCACCCCCACACTTCCAGTAAAGGGCAGTGTCATACCTTTTATCGCAGTGATTAAAAAGCAGCAGACAATATTCCCAGTTAAAAGTGCTGTTAGATCCTGCCAAAAATACCCTCAAAGTACAGAGTGTGTGGACTTCAGCAGGAGGTAGAGAAGCATCTCTCAGAAGGCATAAGTGGAGTAAGACCGCTGGGCCGTATGTAGCAGGACCCCCTTGACGCTGCCATTACATTTCATTAGCAGCCTCATGCTTCTGTCTAAATTGACCCATTTGTGCTGCTGAATCTGTCATGTTAAACAATGATAGAATATAGATGCAAGAGCAGAGACGGGCGACCTTCAGGTCTCAAGGCCTTGGCCTACAGGTTTCCCTGAAGCAATGCACTGTTTCTGCAAAGTATTCATGGTCTTCACAAGACACTACTGGAAACATATGGTCAGGGCCATCCTATAAGACACCCGTAAACAGGGCAGACCACATAGCATCAGCTCACACAGCAGGTCTCTGCTGTTCATATGCCTTCCAGGACAGTAAGATGTGTCCACTTCATTAACGGAAAGGCCTATGTGCACATTCACACACAGAGACGATCAGCAGCTGAATGCTGCCTTCCTATAACTTAAGATACAGTGGCTGACGAGGCACATGACACGGTGCACAACATGGCACGCCTCACAGCGCTGGAAGGCCACACATGTGAAGACTGGCATCTGCCTGAAAGAAATGTCATCCGGGTGGAGCAGGGGCTTGCCCTTTGCCGTACATATAACACCGCAGAGATCCATTGAGGTGATCCATGAAATCCCCTCGAATTCTGGACTCTTGTTTGTGCTCCAGTATTCCCAGCCTCACCAATCCCTGGAATAGCTTGTACCCATCATTAGCTTTATTGCTCATGTCCACACATGATTATTATGTCATTAATATAATAATGTTTTGGAGCATTATCGGTAGGGGCTGAAGAGAGCCTCTTCAGGGTGTTATGATCTGAAGCTGGGAAACACTCCAGTTTCATTAAATGTTCATTATCCATTTTCACAATATGTGCTACATTCTACAAGTTTTTTGTGTGAATGTTGTTTGCCAATAATTCTCGAGTGTTTGCTGTATGACCCGAAATGAAGGGGAGGGAAAATAAAGATATCAACTCCACAGTGAAGAGGGGAGGCCGCGGTGCTCCCTGGCGAGCAGAGACGGGGCGTCACGCGCAGATATATCGAGATGATGAATGGCTGATGTGACACCGTCTGCCTCTCACGCTGGAGATATCAATGACCGTTTCCTTCAGGAATACGGGCCTCCTTCAGAGTTCGATACTGGATTTGTCCCAGCTGACGTTTTTTTTGTCATCTCTCTTGTGTTTCCTACACGCGAGAGATCAGACTGGGCCGTGCGTTTATCGGTACTAATCACAAGATGCAGACCCGGATCAGCACCGGACACACCAGGGCCTCTGCAGCAGGGCCTGTCTATAAGCTCACTGCTGCGAATAAACTCGTTGCCGTCGACCCTGATGAAGGAAAGGCGCTTTCGTGGACGCATGAAACACACCGTAACCTAGAATATGACAGGCACCTATTCTCATGATTATGATTAAAAATGCGAATTTAAAGCGTGTGCGGTCCTGGTACTTTTTTGGGGCGATGTCACATTATTCAATTATTTGTTTGATCATGTTTTATTCTTGAGTCTTTTTTCTTCACATTCAATCAGCTTTTGAAGCATTATCGCACAATCTAGAGGACAGTTTACAGTGTTATACACTTTAGGTTTCCTGCATCTATTTTACATTTTGATAGATATGTCCTTCAGTAGCCACAAAAAGCGGCCGCGGTCTCCTGCCTACTACGTTACAAATTCAGCCCATCTCTCATTTACCCAATAGGGATGCCAGCTCCTTATGGATCGCTCCGACAAGGAGATGGGAACCTCTCAAAACCACATTGACACTTTTTTTTTCTCGTAGCGGCTTTGATTTACGACGCCAATTATTAAACCGACAGAAGCATCATCGTTCAGTTATTGACGCCCTCGCTCCGTGACATAACACTGTTAGAAATAACTTTCAACGTCATTCTGAGTGATACAGATCATTTTCCACAAAGACGTAATCAAATAAAATCAAGGGTTTCCGGTCCTTTTTAAAACCCATTTGCATCATCGTATAATAACACTGGTGGGTAAAATAGTTTTGTATCATTTCAGCAGCAGCTTTATGTTTCCTTATATAAGTGAAAAATGACTGGAATACAGTATATACTACAGCAAACAACGTTTATAATAACTTTCCATATTATATGACTTTCTATAATCATAAAAATGATAGTTGTATGCTGGCAAACAACACAATTTGCATAAAATGTACCACAGCTGATTAAAATTCATCCATCACACAGACAAAAACATATAAATTTAAACCCAAGCACAAAAACGCCAACTCAGGCAGCCTAACACCAGCTTTAAGTAAAAACCGTACAGATAACTTACCCCCAATATCTGGTCGCAGTTTCTTGTCATACTCCTTCAGTAAGTTATTCAGTATTTGGGTGGCGTCCGTCTCCTGAGTCTTGGGAGCCAGCATTTGGTTCACAGTAACATCCTCATACTCCTCTTCGTATTCAATTGTCTGGGAACTGTAAAAGATTGCAAACAGTTCAATTTACCCCCCTTCTGCTTCCAACAGCATGTATGGTCCAAGCAAACAGTAAACCAGCCAATCTATTAATGACATTTAATTGATCGTTATAAAGGGCTTAACTTCATAATTGTCATTCACAGATGCGCATATTTGCATGCGGTGTGGTTTGTGCCATATCTGTATAAGTCATATAGTTACTTTTTTCTTGCGCATTTGGAACTCATTATACATATTATGCAAATAAGATTTGTAACAGAAAAAACGACTTAAACCTCTCAGCGCAGCTACCAAACATCGGGCTTTTGTGCTGACGCCGGAATCAGCTTCGGCTGCCCGTTTGTTTTACTTTTAATCCATTATGCAAACTTTTGGAAGATGAGATCCTGATTACGGCATTTAGAAAAAATAAAAGGATATAATCCCGAGATTATGAGCAGAGCCTTTCTTACTTTAAAGACGACAATAAAACCTATAACATATATACGTTACCGGTTTTGGGGATGAACAAATGCAGGATGCAAAAGATAATTTAATAAAGAAAAACACTTCTTGTATTGTATTGTTTTGGTCACTTAGACAGCTGTACTCAGCAGCAGCCATTAATCATTATGAGTTAAGTGGTTGTACACTTTTAAAAATGGGACTTAGATAACGTTATTAATTTCCCATTTTTGAAAAGTGATCGTAGTTTTACAACCTGAAATGTTAAGACACGGAAATACATGAAGGCGAAAATGTTACATATGTTTCTGTATTTCTAACGGTGTAATTGGAAATATATTGTTGATTAGAATTAACATACATGAATATGTATACTGCAGCAGTTGAGCGAAACGTTTATATCTGGTGTTTTAACTATTATAAATATTTATATCAGGCGTATGGCTGACAAATAAGCTTTCAGGGATCAAAGATCTATGTTGTGTATAATACTATTCGGGCAATCACTACAAACAAAATGTAAGGGTTTTAGAGCGCAAAAACTTACTTAAACATATCTGGTATTTATCACCTGTAGTTTTCACCTATTGACGAAACAATGAACAATGAAGCATTAAAGCATAATGTTGTCAAATTTTAATGAATATTAACCGTTGTTTTTTTTTCTTGTTTCCGTATTTGTTCATATATTAAATAATATATATGAACGAGGAATGGAATTTTTGTCTGGTAAATGCGTATACATTTTATATGAATAACATAAAACAACCGAGCACACAGGTGAATAACGGTAACGTCACTTACCACGCACTGAGGACTGACAGAAGCAAAACATAAAGCAGTAATTTGGTTGACATATTTGTGGGATGATGGCTTGAAGATGAATTTGTTGCGTCGATCTTTCTTTTTCTTCCCAGTTTCAATTGCCAGTTTTTGTCACTCAGAACCAGAGGAGGGGAATCGCAAATACTTTGTAATCCAAAAACAAGTCATGCATCCACGTCTGACGGGTGTTCAGCATTTAGAGCGCCTTCAACACTTTCACATCGCTATTCAAGTCTCAAAATTTAAGCCAGCCCCTTATGCACCTTACAGTTGTAACGGCCACCTTCAAGTGCACCGCCTGATGCGCGGACATAGTGACGTTTTCTAAAGCTAGAAGACCAACTTCCAAAGTGGGAAATCTACAAACCTCCAAATGCATTCCCCAGAAGCTCGATATCTTCACATTACGTCACATTTTGCGGGGACGGCATTCAGATATATTACCAACAAAAAGGATTTGTCCTATGATCCTTGTCTACGTACAGGATATAGAAACGCCGCCAATATCCCTCGTCGCAGTAACCCGCTTGTGCCGATGACATTTCATTAGTTTTTTGTTTTTTCCTTGCAGACTCCCACGGCTTTTCTGAACCTATGAAATGCAGTTTTCAACTGGACGTGTTAACGACACTAGTCTCCAAATACAAACAGAAATATTTGTTGAATTCATTTCACTTTTACATGATTGTTCTCGAAAATAAAATATGAAAGACCCCAATCAATTAATGAGTTGGTGGGTAATTAACTAAGACTAAGGGTTAACATTTGATTCTCGGTTTATTAAAGAACTCCCATAAGCATATAATATCACGGGACGGTTGGTATCAACCCTACATTTAGGCTACACATTATTTACGCACTATAGGCTTTACGGTCTCTGTGTTGTAACACACAAATACTAGGGATGACCACGCACATGTTTTGGTAGTATCCTGTACAAGTCAATTCCCAAAGGGATTAGGGGAAAGGAATATGATCTTCGTGGATAGAACATGCTAGGCGATCAGATTAACGCAAAAAACAGCCAACTTCAGTCCATTTAGTCATGAAACGCAATAAAAAATTAGAATCCGTGTCAATAAGCCATAATTTTGGGGTATTTTGACTATAAACATCTCTTATTGAATTAAAAATACAAATATATATTTATATATAATTTATATAATTCAAGTTATGTAGGCTATTTATTTCTTTGTTTAAGCGACACTTTACAATTTTCAGGACCATGGACAGAGATGTTCTCCACTAATAAAAGGACGTCAACAACAATAATTACGAGGTTAACGACGTTACACTGCGTTCACAGGAAAAAAAATACTACGGTATTTAAGTATTCAAAGTTTCCAAAAGACCTGCTATATGTACTTACTTATTTCAACGTGGTACTAAATAGCATATTGATGTGTTTGACCTATAGGTTTTAGAAGGATTTGGTTGTTTGGTAACATTACGAATATGAGTAACAAAATATTCTTTTTTTAATTCGATCGTGTTGTATACTTCTGGAATGTAATAATAAGAAGGAACAATGGCAGACGCCTGTAAACTGCTGCTACACGCATGCATGTCAGACTATCCTCTTGTGGTGGGTCGGAGTAATGCTCACGTAGAGGCACAGACGCGGAAGCTTTCTCATCTGTACAGGGCCAAATCGTTATTTCTAAAGGAAATTACCTTTCAGTTTCAGGAGTAACTCAATTACTAATTACTGAATAGCTCAGAATACCGCTCTAGGATGGAACGGAACCCCCAAACGCGATGTATGGTTAGCAAACACCGGGAGTGCGTGCATGGATTAAAGCTTAAACCGCTTTGTTGTTAAAACGCAAGACTAATTCAGAGGAATCTTTCATTCGATGGTTTAGTTTTCTCTTTTTAAAAGCTTCTTGCTGAGTACATAATTACGGTTATATAACAAATAAATACCAATGAAGAATTTGCATCAGAAGAGGAGATTAGTAAGTTAGCAGGTCCCTCGTAGGCGAGGCGTGCGTATACCTACCAAATCCGTCATCGTCTTCTCCACACGGTCTCCAGTGTGGGTGTTTGCCAAGAGGCACGATGTGTTACCAGACAGCAGCTGTCTGGATATAGGTCAAGTTTATCAGCTCTAGTTGAGACCAAGCTCAACCATGCAACCGCCCTCAAAAAGTTTGGGACAAAAATACTCCATTTACCCTTAGATACTCACCTGTTGTTTGGGTTGATGGCTCCTGGTGGAATTTTAATGCTTGAAAACACAAACTCTATGCTCCTGTTTGCTCTGATAGCTCTCCTCAAGTGATTTTTTTCCATATTAAGGAGTAGCAATCTGGTGATAAATATATTCACATTAATACATTTATATGAAGGGGTTTGTGACAAATAATGATGTGTCATTGGGAGAGATGTCAAAACAAAGGGTGACATCACCATAGTACATTGATGAAGTTGTAGTCCCTTAATGCAAAGCAAATATTTATGTGTGTTCTTCTTTGAGATGAAGTATCTGAGCAGAAAATCTGTCCTGTAACATGGTACAGAGTGAATCTCTGAAAAAAAATCCTCTTGAACTTTTCAATAATTTGTCTGTGCAGTCTTGATGGGAAATATCCCTTAGAATTTTTCTGCTATTAGCCTCTATTGTCCAGTGAATCTTTCTTTCACTTTCCTCATGTCAGACTATTTAAAATAAAAGAGAAAGTACAGTTTATTCTATTAAGGAAGCATTATTATACCAATCCTTTGTGCTTAAATGCACAGACACAAATGAAAACAAGGAGCACTAGCCAACACTGATGGTCAAGAACTCCAGTGAGCTCCAGTTGTACACTATCCAGTGGTTTTGAACCGAACCAAAAAGCCCACTAGCACTCCGCAGGTGTTAGAACAGAGAGCATTTGAAAGGACGGCTCACACCAAAAAGCCATCAAACCTGTAGAAGAAACTGGGGCAGCTTGGTAACACTAGAAGGATGCTTTGCCGAATGCCAACCGGACTCCCAGCATGCACTGCAGGAGAATTTTGCAGAATTGGAAAACAAGCAGAACTAACCCTGCGAAAAACAGCTGGATGCCAGATGTCGCTGCTGTGCACAAAGCGGGGTGGATTATCTGTCCCTCCCTGCTAAAAGAGCCCCACCCCGCATTTGCATTTCCTGCAATCTGGGGTGTGGACCAAGAGATCCCCCCACTCTCAGTGAGGCCTCCACTGGCACACAATATCCACGGGATCCTTAGGCGGGTTATTTGCAATATGACAGCTCATGTTAGGATAGGCTGTGTGATAACCTCATGTCCAGGCTGACTTTAACACTTCCTTCTTGGCATGTGGCACACAAACACACATATGTTCAGTAGATGTAGATCTTTTAAGGTCATTGTTAGCTATCCATGGTTGTCTCCTTATTTGGGAGGAGATATCTGGGATTCATTTGGGATTCATTAAATCTCTGGTTAATATTCGATCACATGCATGAAAAAAGTCCCTGTGAATATAGAACATTTTTGGCACCAGTCTGCTTGTCCATCCATGCACAAAGGACTGAAGGCCACAGCCACCAAACATATCATTCATTTTATTATTGCTTTTGTCACATTATGCTCCAAATGAAAGCCGCACATTAGTGAAAGTAACAATGCATGTCTCAGAAAACGCCCAAGTCTGTACATGTCCAAGAGGAGGGATGGGACAGAAAAAACACAAAGGTGACTCTCCTGTATCGCTGTAAGGAGTTGATGAAAAACCCGCAACCCCCCCCCCCATGTTAAGTGTCTAATGAAACTGTGCAGGGCAAAGGGTCCTGGGAGGGGGCTGGTGCTGGATGGGACTTCTTCTCACAATGGATATCTTGGATTAGAAATGCCTTCTTGGTCTGACATTAATTAGCCTGGGTAGCACTTAGAGCCCAATCCCAGAAGCAAGGAAAGGGGGGGTCTCCCCTGGCTAGTCAGGCTCCCCATCCAAAGATCAAGTCAGTGACTGGCTCCCCCATCTGGGCATTGCCAGTACTTCTTGCCTTCTGGTCTGACCAGCCATCAGGAATCCGGCGGGTCCTGCTTCGGCACAGGCGGATTGCAGTGACACTGTTAGGCACCCTTTATGGAGATTTCACCTCGGTCTGAAAAGACCCCATGCCCATTTTACTATCAAGCAGTCAAAGGAGCACTTTAACATCACCAGATAAACTGACTGCAACGATACATGTATCTACAGTAAGGAAAAGCGTTGGAACTGACGTTTAGTAAGCAAATTAGCATTAAAAGGTAGAGCACTACGTCAATATAGAAACAAATCAGGCTAATAATTACTCTGCAGCCTGGAAACTGCGGTGATCAAAGAGCCGCCAGTTCAGTTGAGGAGATCGATTTCAGTCAAAATGCCTTGTCTGCACAATACAGGATAGGCCACTGCGTGCTCTCCTCTGGGCATGTGCCGTCATGTTCCTGACCGCAGAATGAATGTGTGGGCATATGCGTATGTGTTTGTGCATATTTACAAAGAGGAAAGTCAAAACCACAGCCAAGGATTATATGTAAACAAGTCCGGCAAAATTGTACCTAGGAGCTTAATAACAAAGTCATGAAACGTGGATGCTCCTAAAATAATTAAGCCAAACATTGCATGAGGACAGACATGGAAATTACAGACACAGGAGGAAACTGCAGGAAAGCCCAGTGTTACCTTTTGGTGGGGGGTGGGGGCAAGGGTGCTGCTCGCAGGGAGGGGAGCATGTTCCATAGCTGCTCTTTAAGCTGTGTCATTCAGTTTCATATTCTCAAGTCCGCTCTTAAATAAGTGAAGCCGCAAGCCAGCATCAGTAACTACAGCAGTGGCGTTCTGTCGAACGGCGTGGTATAAAATGTTTGCATAGCATTTGACTTGCTTTACCTATGCTTCCAATGTGACCCATTTTTTTCACAATGACTAAGATGTATGTGTCAAATGCTATGTGGCCCCATCACTGGGGGTGTGACATTAATTGGCAATGATGACAATTCACGCTGGGATGAACAGAACGCAGATTCTTCCAGAAAAACGAATCGACTAATATAAAGTAGAAATAGTCAAGGCAGACATGGCATTTCATGCAATTTATGAAAAAAAAAGTTCTCACAACTTATGACTAGAGCAAGTCTTCAGTGCTTGACACTGGTTTCTATGGTAATCCAGTTTGTGGAACAATATGGCTGAAGTTGGGGGGCCTGGAAGCTGTGGAGCTTTATGTGGATGACATAGCCCCATTGACCACCGTCTCTCGGTTGAGGTATGTGGCCCAGTAGACCAGGTTGAAGGTCCCAAAGAGAACCGGGAACACAATCCTGGACATCTTGTCAATCTTGCTCACGCTGTTGTATGTCTTCTTGGGGTCGGGAGCCTTGGCCTCAGCGGACTTCAGTGGCACGGAGGTGCTGTTGGAGATGGTGGCGATGGCTGTGTCTTTGGTGATGTTGGCCGTGTAGTTGACACCTCCGGCTGAACAGGCATTGTTGGGCTTCTTCGATAACGTCAGCGGGTCCTTTTTCTGCAGGAGAACAGCCGTAGCATATCAGCAGAAACTAGCAACAGGTGGATCTCCTCAGTTAACAATGGAAACACAACAGTCTGCACGGGAGAGGCAATCTCCGCAGCTCAGAAGGCTAACACGGCCTCTATCATGATTTTGTTTTGAATAAAGTGTTTTTTAGGCAACTATCTGACATAATGGGACCAAGATTGTTGTAACGCACTGACCTTGTCAGATGGATAAGACAGATTCCATTGAGTAAGAACAAGCAGAAATAAGCTAAATGAAGACACTGGGTATGTAATAGACATGCAATATTTTGACATGGAAAATATATTTACATTATTTGGTTTATATTCATGTGAAGCAAAAGTTTTTAATATACTGTAGAGTGTTAGCTGCTGGGACTGGGAGGTTGCAGGATACCTTATGCTTGTCTTATCAATACTCATCTTTCCTAATATATGTGTAATTGGACGACTTCTACAATTTGGCGAATGTTTCTTCTGTTGGAGACAGGATCAATGAATCTTAACGCAGTACTGCCACTAATGATGTTGACCCACTACATGTGATTTTTTATGTTCAGTATAAATTGTCCTGTCACAGTGTGAGGGAAGAAACCTTGCACTTCTACTCACCGAGAGAGTACTGCTATTCAAGAGCTATGGATGGGGGGGGGGGGGGGGGGGTGAACGTAGATGCGGCCAATCGGAAGTCTCCATTTTGAGGCTATGGGAACTAAGTCCTGGCTTCTGTCCGATCAGGAGTCTCCATTTTGGGGGTGTGCAAACTAACACCTGACATCTGCCCGATAGGGGGCCTCCACTAACAGTAAGGCAACTAACCCTGGACTTCTGACAAATCAGAAATCTCCAAGCTGGAAGGCAGAAACCAACCTTGGGCTGCTGCGCCTCCATGGCCTTCTTGCCATCCCATGCCCAGCTCCTCTTTGTGAAGTAGTTGACAGTGGCGAACTCAATCAGCGCTGAGAAGACGAAGGCATAGCACACGGCGATGAACCAGTCCATGGCGGTGGCGTAGGCTACCTTAGGCAGCGAATTGCGGGCACTGATGCTGAGGGTGGTCATGGTCAACACCGTGGTCACACCTGGGGCAGACCACAAGGGGGCAATATTACAAACAGATGCATGTTTCAGGTGAGTCTTAATGTATACAAACATAATTTAATTCTTCTATGCTGTCGGAGATTTTATTGCTCCCAAAATAACATTTACAGCAGATCCCTTCCTGGGACTTGAAACAGCGCAGAAACTGTAAGTCCATGCACTCACCAAAAATATATACGTGTCTCAGACTCTATATGCACAATGACGCCGTACCTAAACCTTGCTTTTTATTAATGACGGAAATCTGGCAGAATAAAAAATTCAATTTTATCATCTTCACCAGTCGATCCTCATTTCTATTTTAATGAGCATTCAGGTGCCGCTGGGCAGAATCAATCAAGAGAAGACAAACACTGACTTGACAAATGGAGTGAATTATGTCTACTGATCCCGGTTTGGATCGGGTTCAGAGGAATACGTTTGGAATCCTGCTGGAGAGCCCACATCAGGGACTGATAAATCTGAACCATGAACACACTTTAATTTTTAATGATTTAATTAAAGTTCATCTTCGCCGGAATTTAAAGCGACAGTTAAATGCAAGAAGACGCTAATAATTATCGTGTAGGAGAAAGCGTTTCATTTTAGAACAATGACACCATTGTTCTGGTCGATGCTACAATTGCGGCTGTAGTGTCACTGCTGATGTTGAGGGTACTGACCGAAGACGGTCCTAGCCGGCACAGACTCTCGGTTGAGCCAGAAGGACACCTGGGACAGGATGACGGTCATGAAGCAGGGCATGTACGTTTGGATCACAAAGTAGCCGATCTTCCTCTTCAGGTAGAAACGTGCCATCATGACGGTATACTGGCCTGGGGGCGAGAGGACGAGGTCAGAAGGACAAGAAAAAGGGGTGAAAGCAGCGTTTAGGGAAGGAGGGTCATCCTAGATGGAAAGCACCACATCAACCAGCGGCAGAGATCAGAGGCAGACAAGGTTGGACCCAGACAGGCATGGCTGCTGCATCTGCTGACAACATGCAGACAGAGGCCTCGCTTTGGGGCTCATTTGGGGACATGTTTATGAGCCTTGTCTGGAGCCTTGTTTGGGGCCTCGTTTGGGGACATGTTTGTGGGCCTTGTCTGGGCCTCATTTGGGGGCATGTTTGTGGGCCTTGTCTGGAGCCTTGTTTGGGGCCTCGTTTGGGGACATGTTTGTGGGCCTTGTCTGGAGCCTTGTTTGGGGCCTCGTTTGGGGACACGTTTGTGGGCCTTGTCTGGGCCTCATTTGGGGGCATGTTTGGGGGCTCGTCTCTGGGCCTCATTTGGGGCCTCATGTGGGGGTTTGTTTGGGGCTTGTTTGGGGGATCATCTGTAGGCCTCATTTTGGGCCTTGAGGACCAGTTCCAACACTAAGAACAGAAATACTGAGGATGGTAAAAATCCCCGAATATTGTTCTTGCCCCACCCCAAGGGCGCTTTTCCACTGCATCAGGGACTATACTTTTGGTACTTCAAGAAAGCGCCAAAAAGTACGGTACTTCAAGTTGTTGGTCTTCAACTGACGTAAAAACTGCTACCAATGCTGAATGACATCACAGTGCGTGACACTGATCTTGTTGTATCTCTTCTTCCGACCAGATCGCAGTTAAAGCTTTGATCACTTCATTTGTTCATGGATACACTGTTATTACTTTTTTCTTTTGCATCGTTTATCTTTGTCTTTTGGGTTTGCAACTCTTCTCAAAATGGCGTTTGTATTGTGTTTCAGGGACAGGCTATTTGCATAACTGATCGACAAAGAGAGCAGTTTCAAGTCCCACCCCAAAGTACCAAAAAAGTATCCCACTTGGTTTGGCACTTTAGGTACTGGAATTTTTGGTACTGGTACTCGACCATAAGTCAGTGGAAAAGGGAAAGTAGTGAAAGTACTGGACCAAAAGTACAGCACCAGGTGTGGTGGAAAATCGGCCCAAATATCAAGGATACATTGTTTGCATCCTTGCCAAACAAGACCAATCCCATGATTCATTGCAACCCAATTTGCATTCAAGGTATTAAGAAACACCCAATGAATTGTGCTAGAAGGGCCCTCATCACACTCCAGGTCCACAGGTACGGCAGACTCAGCCATTGCTGGGAGATATATTACTCTTGTTCCTTTTTCCTTCAGTTTTTATAACCATGGCAACACATTCCCTAAGCCACCAGGGTATGTTTTATCTCCCCATCTTCACATTGCCTGTGATAACCGGCATCACCGGCGCATCCACCCATCTCCCAACCACTTATCCTTGCCAGGGTCGTGCAGTGGCCTGGAGCCTATCCCAAGCAGAGTAGAACATTAGCAATAATGATTATACTCAAAGTTAATAAAAATAATCATCACCATCATCTTGATCACTATAACCATTATCATTAAACATGTAATTTGGGCTCCTGTTGAACCTCGCCCAACATCTCCAATGTTGACTGGAGATAAATAAAGGATGAATAAAAATAAGAAACTACATTCTAAAAGCACCACAAATTCAGCTTTTGCTAAAAAAGTGAAAATAAATAAACAAATAAATAAACAAGCCAGTCATGGGTCTCCCCCCCCCCTCACTTTCACACTTGGTAATGCGACAGAAACAGCATGAGGGGTATCATTAAGGACTGGGGGGGGGCATCATATCCTGTTAACCAAGAAAAGATTATGGCAGAGCTTCCTGCTGGGGGCTCGCCGATGGTGGCTGCTGCCTTCTACCTACAAAATCGGATTTCTGTGGCCTGTTAATCCCCGGTTGCAATCTGCATCCTGCTACCCCCCGCCCCCCACCCCATGTCAGCCCCGCCTCCTTTTCCTCATTTGCCCGGAGCTACCTCTGACAGGGAAAACTTCACACGTAGTTCCTTCCCTGAGATTGAAGGAAGAGGTCCAGCAGGGGAACTTGCGATACTTTTTAGTTTTTTTGGGCTGCCTGGCAGGCATGTCTTCTTCGGCCATGTGTCCCTCCCCCCTGTGGCAATGACTAGCCCTCGCTTCCCCTGCCCTCCCCCGGGACTGCCACGGGCTGCTTCCTGAGCCTGGGTCACGCACTGTCGAACGCCGGTCACCACAAGAGGATCCAGCATGCCCATCTGGTGGATTTTACTGCTGGGGATCTGCAGCAGCCACGGGGAGCTTCCGTTCATCTCCGAGAACAACGCGGCAATGTTGGTGAACTGGTAAGTGAGGCCGATGCTCGGGGTCGGTGATGCCGAAAGCTTGAAGGGCGCCATCCTGGCTGCGGAGCCCAGGAAACTATCAGAGCTGTGTGACCTGAAGTTTAGGTGGTGGACCAGTTCTACCAGCAGCACTCTGTCAATGGGAGGCATTGTTAGTTACATCAGTAATGAAGAGGTCTCTAGTTTAATCCATTTTATATATAGTCTGGAAAGTAGATCCCACCGTCAGATTTGCTGAAAATAGCCAAGCTGTGGCAGCTTTCCTCAGTTGTCAGTTTCTAATCGATCTATTCTTGAAGTTGGCAGAGAAGGTTTGCACCGAAGATTAAACGAATTAAAGCCAAGCCAATGAGTGCTGCATTGAGAGGTGGGGGTGGGTGACATAATGAGGGAACACAGAACAATCCTGCAAAGGCAGCTGCCTGCCCGGGTTTGAAAAATGTAAATAGTCCAGAGAATCGTGAGTAGGCTTTTCTGGAGTCTCTCGCGCTCCAGTTCTCTCCTAAGCACTAGATCGCACACGTAGCTCGGTGCTCCCCATGCATTTCATAACCTTACAGCAGAAAGATAATGCAGCACTGCTTTATGTAAGAGAACGGAGCAGATGCCTTACAGGGCATGTGTAACGGCAGGGTTATCCAGTCCTGAGCCAGTGACATCAGTCTCAAAATGTACAAACGATTAGAAATTTTTGCTTGGATTACCGCAGAGTCCTGATAGCTGAAGGCTGGGATAAGCGCACCCCCGCCCCCCCCCCCCCGGCAATGTGTAGGCCCTCTTGTTCTCAAATCCTGGAGATTTAATTACTGTCTTCATCTGGCTGGATTGAAAAACATTCCTTTGGATTCTGCTGCTGGGCTGTTGTCTTTCACAGAAGCAGATGGGTTACAGAGCAAACAAACATGCCTCAATTAATATGATTACAGTCACAATAAAACTTTGGAGGGCAAAAACACATATAGAAGCAAATATGACATGTGGCGTGACTCGTGGCCTGACACCATCGGCCGACAGAAGCCTACCCTGGCCAGTGAAGATGGACTACAGGAGCCTACCCCGGCCAGTGAAGATGGACTACAGGAGCCTACCCCGGGCAGTGAAGATGGACTACGGGAGCCTACCCCAGCCAGTGAAGATGGACTACAGGAGCCTACCCCGGGCAGTGAGGAAGGACGGCAGGACCCAACCCCAGCTAGTGAAGACAGACAGCAGGAGCCTACCCTGGCTACTGAAGACGGACAGCAGGAGCCTACCCCGGCTAGTGAAACAGCACAGAGACTGTAAGTCCATGCACTCACCAAAAATATATACATGATGCCGTACCTAAACCCCGGACAGTGAAGACGGACGGCAGGAGCCTACCCTGACCAGTGAAGACGGACGGCAGGAGCCTACCCCGACCAGTGAAGATGGACGGCAGGAGCCTACCCCGGCTACTGAAGATGGACAGTAGGAGCCTACCCCGGCTACTGAAGACGGACGGTAGGAGCCGACTCTGACCAGTGAAGACGGACAGCAGGAGCCAACCCCAGCTAGTGAAGACGGATGGCAGGACCCAACCTCGGCCAGTGAAGACGGACGGCAGGAGCCAACCCCGGCCAATGAAGATGGACGGCAGGAGCCTACCCCGACCAGTGAAGACGGACGGCAGGAGCCTACCCCGGCTAGTGAAAACGGATGGCAGGACCCAACCTCGGCCAGTGAAGAAGGACAGCAGGAGCCTACACCGACCAGTGAAGACGGACGGCAGGAGCCAACCCCGGCTAGTGAAGACGGATGGCAGGAGCCTACCCCGGCTAGTGAAGACGGATGGCAGGAGCCTACCCCGACCAGTGAAGACGGACGGCAAGAGTTTACCCCGGCTAGTGAAGATCTCCTCGGTGCCGGCAGTCTGCCCGATGAGGTGGTACTGGTTTAGTCGGGAGCCGTCCTCGGCCACCACCACGGACTTGGCTGCTCCCAGTGTCCAGGTGTATACCACCTCTGAGACCGGATAGGCATCTGGGAATCACAGTAAGAGGCAAATAGCGGTCTAAGGCTACAACAATCTCACAGGAGTCAAAACAAACTTCAAGGGATCTTTTCATCGTCTTTTAATCATTTCGGAAATCCAGCTAAATACAGAACTTCAGACCATTAGGAGCCTGGCTGTAATAAAAAATGGATGAGTAATGAATAACAAAGTTTAATGGTCACCCATTAGGTAACGCTTAGTCACCATCACAGCTAACCAAGCATCTACCTACCTGACCATGCCAGACTTCTTTTCATGAAGTTTTCATGAATGGATTTACCATTTCAGAGCTTGTTAGTTACAGGGACAGGCAACAGGGCACCCTGCCCCCCCATAAAGATATCCCCATAAAGATACTATGCTGGGCATGTCAGCATAGTGTGTGCAAAAACAACTCTTTCAAGTGCATTTTAGGAGATAACAATAGCCCATAAGCCCCCACAATGGACGTCTGTTTCGTTCGCCTGTTTTTTGGGGCAGGGGCTGAAGTCGGTATCGCCAAATCTCCCAGAGAAAAAAAGAAATGGGAAGGCTGCTTACACTTTCCTGGGGGGTTATTAATGCCTGTGTCCTTCCTGTCAGCCACCTTCACCGTGATTAATAACCAGCTCTGGGAAGGGGGCTGCCCTCAGGTTGGTCATGATTTCAGGACCACCACCGCAAAACGGCAACACTTCTCGAAACTGGGCACTTTTCAGAGCTGTTGTACCCCTAGGCTCTCATTCCAACCCCAACATCTATGAGAATTCCACTGCAAACAGGATTCCCCATGAAGGTCCTCACAGGCCTGCCCTAGTCTGCAGCCACAGCCAGTGGTGAGGGCCTCCAGCATCCCAAATCCCTGTGTCGGTCTGTGGACTGAACACACCCGGCATGGTGGCCACCTCACAGACCAAAAGCTTCAGCAGAATTACATATACAAAAAGTATATGCCACTGTCATGTAAGAAGTAAGCTATGGGCTCTCTGGGTCTTCAGGACAACCTTTGACATGAGGCTCTGGAACACAGTCCTGCACAATACAGTAAGGGGAGGAACAACACCAAAGCAGACTTCATTAACGCTGGATGTTCCCTAAAGCAGAGTTTCTCAATCTGGTCTTCGGGGACCCCCAGATAGTCCATGTTTTTGCTCCTTCCCAGCTTCCACCAGACCAAAAATGTGGACTGTCTGGGAGGAGCTGGGAGGGAGCAGAAACAAGGACCGTATGGGGGTCCACGAGGACTGGCCTGGGAAACACTGCCCTAAGCCCAGTGCACTTTCAGCAGTACACGGTACATTCCTGAAAGGGTATTTAATGAAATTAAATGTCTGAAACTAAGTCAGAGGACTTCTGTGATGTTTACGAGAGCAAGGTGACCAAATGCACAGTGAGTGATACCTGGAAATTGTTGCCATACAGACACAGACTTGCAGTGGCTCAACAAAAAGACCCGCAACAAGAACCATTTTGCTAGAGCTACAGACACAACTGCAGTTGTCAAAACTTCGAATCCTAGCATTCCTAGCATCTGAGCAGTGTTAGTATCCTAGTGTTGTTAACGTCGTAGCATTGTTAATGCCTGAGCATTAGTTCAATTCAATTTTATCAATTTAATTCAATTGCGCATTTTCACAACATTACATTGTCTCAAATGGCTTTACATTATCCCTACCCACAGTGAGCAAGCCAGAGGCGACAGTGGTAAGGAAAAACTCCTTAGAAGGACGAAACCTTGGGCAGAACCAGAGCCGGCATAGGAAGTCAAATGCATCTGAGTGTTCTTAGCATCCAAGCAGTGTTAGCGTGTTGTCAACAGTCGAGCGTTGTTAGCATTCAGGCAGCCTTAGCATCCTAGCGCTGTTAGCATCCGAGTGCTGTTAGCATCTGGGCAGCTTTAGCGTCCTAGCATTGCGTTGTTAGTGTCCTAGCATTGTTAGCATCCGAGCGTTCTTGGCATCCAAGCAGCATTAGTGTCCTAACGTTTTTAGCATCCGAGCATTGTTAGCATCAGGGCAGCATTAGCATCTTAACCTCGTTAGCGTCTGAGCGGCATTAGTGTCCAAGAAGCATTACCTTTGATTCCAAGTGAAGACAAATATTAAAATCACATCTTGTATCGTGTGAGGAACACTCAACACACTGTGCAGTCTGACAATCCCAATTAACCAGAGGAGAAGTTTGGCTTTCACAGGACCGAAAATTAAACATAATTACTTTTACAGCAATTATCTCTCAAGCTTCAGCATGTTATTACCATAATTCTGTTTGGCCTCTGGTGCTTTTCTGCCTCCCTGTTAAGTTATTCTTTTTATTAAAGAATAATTATGTAAGAGTTCTATAATTATGCAATAATTATGTAATCTTCAATTAAGTTTGTTTACTTTTTTTCTTCAGACAATCACTATTGTCATTATGTGTAATAAGGGTCATTTTGTTGGCTACATAAGCTCAAATTATGGCCAATATATTGACTCATAATTCAGCTGAAATCATGTGACGTAAGCCTCTGTAAGACAAGGGGTTTCCTAATGAGTTTTCATGCTCGCTTGTTTTCTCTTATCTCTCAGCTGTCCTCTCTGACTCTCATCCCGCCTTTTTACCCAAACCGTTTCATGGTTCACAGAAAGCCCCCTGCGTCCACATGACCTTCTAACCCCCTTCACACTTTTTAAAAACGTGACCTAAATGCTCAGCCCTCTTAAGTTCAAGATTACAGCCGTGTTCCCTGTTTGAGCCTGAAGTCTCACCTCATGGCCCAGCTGGTGAGCAGACCCTTACAATAACTGTGAATGTTGGGCTTCCTGTGGATGACACAATACCATGCATGTTTTGTAATAGTTTAAGGTCTACAAAATACTGTGCATGAAAAAATTAAGAAACACGTTGTCCTAGTAATACAGGGTTTCTCTCCTTTTTGGCTGGGGGATTCTCCCCCTTCCCCATCATGATCAGGCAAAGTGAACTGTCTGCTGCGTACTGTGGACATGGACTCTCTCCTCTAAGTGTGTTACGCCTGCTCAGCAGAATCCGTGAAGCGCGTGACAGCACACACATGGGAGGAGGAGGGACTGTGCGTCTGTCTGCTCCTGTCCCAGGTCATGCTGGGTATGTGCAGTACAGGAGGTAAATTAATTGGTCATTCCCTATTGGGAGAAAATTCTGGAATGGGTAGTGAATGCATATATGCATAAAAACACAGCAGTGTGCAAGGGCTTAAGAAGTCAAAGAAAATGATGTTTAAATGATCTTCATGTTTCTGTAAAACTCATATTGTATACGTAAAACTGATATGGTGTCTGTCAAAATGTGTCAGCTCAGCCATTTCAAAACCTCTCCTAAAGTCACCCCAATCTTTTGCATCAGCGATCCAACACACCCACTTAGTTTTTGACTTGACCGCTAGCATGCTTCATTTGGCTAGTCGATACCTCATCAAGTTATTTATTACATTTAATTAGTTAATTCATTGAGCTGGTTGTGAAATTTTAGAAATTCCAGAATGGCTGGGGGTCCCCCCAGGAGGGGCTTGGGCCCTGAAGCTGTATTCTTCTAACCATCTGACTTTTTGGACAACAGAAGAAAATCTGGTTCATTTTCATTGTGTCAGTTTGCATATTTTCTAATGCTAAATTGAATTTTTTTCTGAAAATCTATACACTTACTACCCAGATGAATAGCTTGAAACATTTTCTTTAACTGCCAGACTTTAGCACAGTGCTGTATATAGACTTGATTGGTTGAGTGGTGTTGAGCTACAGTTCCCAAACCACTTCTTACGCTTCATATTGTCACTGAGGTACCACCGGGTGCAAGTGCCATACAGGTATATGGAATGGAATACAAGCCCTCTTAATTGCCAGTGTGGAAGAAAGCTTCATGCTTCTCTGGTGTTTGTTCCTGAGAGGGAGTGAGGAGGTTTATTGGGGGCAGCCTTAACATACAGTCCCTAACAACGCCCCCTGGGGGGTGACCTGGGAACTGTCTTACACATGCGTGATGAGCCACCGCTGTAAATCAGAAGCTCTCATTCCGGAATTGGACCGTATGTGGCTTCCCTTTGGGCAGGTGCTCTGTGATGCTCTCTGCTTCTCTTAGACACCATGTGGGAATCCAGGTGTGTGTGTGTGTGTGTGTGTGGGGGGGGGGGGTGACCCATTAATGCCGGCCTGTAGCTTCACTTCATTTTTCATGCTTGGATTCAAAGCAGGCAAAAAACTCGCAGAAGCATTCCTCTCCCTCCCTGGAGGATGTCAGCAGTATGTCGCGACGTAAAATTTTACCTGGAGGTTTATTTGGACCTGAACTGACTGCTTTCAGGTTGTGAGCCTGTGCAGCTGCCTGCTGCCCTAAGGCTAGCCGGCAGGCAAGCTTCACAAGAGGTGTGCTGGGTCTTTCTGGACCGAGCCACGGGGGGCAAGTCCGTCTCCTCTCAGACATGCCGAAGGCTCCTGCAGATACGGGCAGGGAGTCAGAGGTAAACGGGGGGGTTATCATGGTCAAGGGCATCCAGCTAGGTTCAGACTGGTTTTCTCCACTGAAGAGGAGCATCATCTGTATGTTCTTTCCTTTGTAGTCTAAGTAAATGATCAGATACATCTACAGAGTCTCCTAGGGGACAGAGCCAACAAGAAAATATTGATCAATCTGTTAGTGATGCCACAATTACTTCATTAAGGGATAAGAAAGTAATTAAAGTAATTAAACAACAATAAAGATAATTCTAAAGAATAAAGTGATACTGCAATGAAGGGAGAAGGTCACAAGAGGAAGACACAAAGAGTGACAAGATGATTGGAAATACCAAGAATTCATGCTCCGGCCTCTAGATTTAGCTCCCCCATGTACGAGGAGGACCACATGCGCACGAGCTCTTACAACATCAGCAGCAAACGGGGCGGTGGTAATGACACATGGAAAGAGCTGAGCAATGGCTGGAAGGAGGAGGGGATTGAGGAGAAGGTTTGAGAGGGTTTTTAATGACCTGCTGTGAGGCTGTAGTGAGCGCACTACCCCTATAAAGTCTTCACGGGTTTTACAGACAGAGGAGATGAGTGGGGTATTTTACATGACAGTGTTTCCTGTGTTGTCCCTATTGTCCTCAGAGGCAGAGGGGCGTATCCTCATAGGCTGAGGGGTGTGTCCTCATAGGCCGAGGGGCATGTCCTCATAGGATGAGGGGCGTGTCCTCATAGGCTGAGAAGCGTATCCTCATAGGTTGAGGGGTGCGTCCTCATGGGCTGAGGGGCATGTCCTCATGGGCTGAGGGGCGTGACCTCAGATACCCACCATGTCAGTTTCCTCCATGAGACCATGCAGAACCCCCCCCCACCCCAAGCCTTAACACGTGGCATGAAGCTGGTACACAGCTTCTGCAGCAGAGTGGCATCACTGTCCAGGGGCATCACTGTCTAGGGGCATCAATGTCAATAATAAGAAATACGTGTTTTGCAAGCTACTCACTGATGTGCTGCCGAAAATCTAGATCTAAAATCTTAAATCTGATCTAGATGTCATAGTACCATCGAGACGCTGGGGTAAACCAGGCAACACCTTCCATGCACTGCACTAATCCTGCTCTGTAGACACACTGTGACTCTGGATAAGATTTGAAGGGAGTGGAGAAAGTAATCAGGAACTTATTCAGTATTATTGGGACTCTGGTCTCTGTGTTATTAAAGGACAGTGCCAGGGTGGAATTATGTCTCGCTGTCATTATGACTTTGATGCTATATGTGTAAAGGACAGAAAATGAGGTGTGACAACACTCTGTCAGTGTCATAATGACTGGCTTTTGTTGCGAGAATAGCAGGGGAGGATCAGTGTGGATGTCTAGTGGATACTCTAAGTGTCGTGTGGCGGTGTGACGGGGGAATGAATCTAGTGGATGGTTTGGGACTGTCACTGACACGGTGTAGGAGGACAGAGCTGCGACTAAGGGAAACTAGCCCATGCTCAGCTATCTGCAGATGACCTCCATAGAGTGACTGACACAGTGGACCTGATAGAGATGCTGACACAGCTCTTGGGGACTCTATGTAGCATCTCTGTTGACAGCAGGGCTTGATTCTTGCGCAAATCACGGACACAGTGACACTGATGCACATTCAGACGGGCTGAGGGTCAGGGCGTCAGCACGTATACACCGAATGGGAACCTGTTGATCACACCAGTGGATAATTACAGTTTTTATTAACACACCTGTAATAGGCACAGCAGGGCTTCTGGAGTGTCACTGCGGTGCCAGCAGATGGCACTGTGGGGCTTCACTGCATGACAACCACACAGCTAGCGACTGATAAAGCCCCCCATCAGCTTTGGCTTGCACGCCAAAGGCAGGTTGTGAGGAGATGGATGGAACTGCTAGCTGAGCTTTCTGCTAAACCCTGCTTATTTTCCAGCACGTACTCGAGATTTCTTTGGTTGTTAATAAAACGTTTTGTACCAAAGCCAGCCTCCACCTGAGACCAGACTCTCACCCTAGCTTAGATAGTCGATGATGACTCTACAGGCCCCATTGTTTTTAAAGAAAACAACATGAAGCTGCTTGCAGTTTCTCAGGTGGATGTAATATCCGCAGTGAAAATGCAAGCAGATCTAAAACAGTAAAAAGGGTAGAGAGAAACCTCCAGAAGGCCTACTCACAGCTCCCAAACTTCAGGGGGCAGGCATGAGCATCCATGGGGAAATCTTCTAACTGCATGGGACACTCCGCTGATATGGTCAACCTAGAATTGGAATGGTCAGATTGACAATCATCAGAGTACAGCCCCAACCAAAGAACTCCTTACTGGAAATGAGAGCCATTATTATAATTATCAGTTGTGCATCACTGCCACTCCTCAGAAAAGGTGAAAATGTTACACTAAGGTATGAAAACATCATGACCACTTTCAGTGAAAGTCCATATCATATTTGGAACAATGGTGCCTTCAAGTGGCAGTAATTGGTAACGTGCTCTTGCTCCCAGTTTTGAAGTATATATAGCTGCAGCTGAGAGGTAAGTGTGGCCTGGGTGGGGCAATGTTGAGTAGGAGTGGTGATGTTGAGTGGGTGGGGTGGTGTTGAGTGGGTGGGGCGATGTTGAGTACGAAGGGCAATGTTGAGTGGATGGGGTGGTATTGAGTCAGTGGGGCGATGTTGAGTAGGAAGGGCAATGTCGAGTGGAGTGGGTCGGACAATGTCGAGTTGGAGGGGCGATGTCGAGTGGGTGGGGTGGTGTTGAGTGGGTGGGGCGATGTAGAGTACGATGGGCAATGGTGTGTGGATGGGGTGGGACAATGTCGAGTTGGAGGGGCGATGTCGAGTGGGT
>JAODKC010000080.1:2211612-2221748 GCA_026777985.1 Mormyrops attenuatus | reverse complement strand
AAAAAAAACGGATATTTATCACGTTATGGGGACATTGTGTCCCCATAAGGATAGGTAAACCAGGTCACACACACACAGACACACAGACACACACACAGAGTATATAGTTCCAGGACATTGCAAGTGGTTAAACTCTAAATTGCCCAGGTTTTTCTCCTATTTGAATGCTGCCTTCAGTAATGCCTGCAAATAAAACTAATAAAAACACATGATTGTGGTTTTTTAATGGTGTCCTGAAAGGTGTGGCATCCACCTCTGTGACTTCATGAAGCTTTTTACCAGGACACCCCCACCCCTGCTGCCAGTTAGCCATTCAATAGGTAGTATGCTGGCGACACAGAAGTTTATCAATTACGGAACCTTGTTTTTTTGGGTTCCTTTATTTGGTTCTTGAGGATCACATGTTGAAAGTGGGAAGTTTTGTGGAGAATTACAGTACTGTGCAAAAACCTTAGGCAGTCAAAGAAAATCTGGATAGTAAGTGTATATTTGATAAGAAAAAAACACACTATTTAATATTACGAGTAGAACATATACAAATTAACAGCAACACAGTAAAAACTAACGAGAATTTCTTCTGTTCTCCAAAAAGTTACTGATATCTAGTTGGATGGCTCGTTGAACACCACTTCAGCTCCCAAACTTCTCCTGAGGAGCATCCCAGACATTTCATATATTTGTTAAATTTCACCACCAGCTAATTTACAGTAAGTGGTTAACCTAATTAGTTAGATAAGTTAATGGGGTATTGATTAGCCATACAAGGTGTTCCAGTGGGCAAGTCAACAAACGCATGTGCGCATTGGATGGTCGCTGCAAATGTTGGGGTGACTTTAGGAGAGCTTCTGGAATGGCTAAGCTGACACACTTTGACAGACATAACATCATAAGTTTACATCAACCAGAAGATCATTTAGACATGATTTTCTTTGCCTATGACTTTTACACAGTCCTGCACATCTATTCTGACAACCCCTATACCGGTTTATTCCAGCAAAGGCATTTGAGTGTTTTATAAGACAGGGAAGAATAGTACATTAAAAATATAATAAATGGTTTGAGAGAAAGAGAGGTGTGGGCAAGGCTTTAATTAAATAATGAGGTCATGGACATGAATAAAGTAAGAGTGAAAAAGTTTCCTGTCTCCGTGGAATATCAGGATTGGGTTGCCCACTCAGATCACCGGAAACGGTTCGTATTGCTTTGCCGGGAAGCAGCCCCAGAGTTCTCACGTCTCTCAGACAGACCATAAACAAATTAAGACAGCAGCATCCGGTTCCAGGGCTGCTCTGGATGCTAATGGAGCTGGGGAGATCCAGAGGGCTTCGCTCCTGTCGCTGCTCCGATGCTCTCGCACCGTGGCATCCAGCCGCGGCGGTTCTGGTGATTTCCTTCAGATCTCACCTGTGGGTAAACAGCAGCAAAGTGACAAGCCCATCACCACTGAGGTCCCCACTGAAATCATGCCACTGGTTCCACTGGCACTGTTTAAAATCATGGCAGGTGGGATAGCAGGCTTCAGTCATTGCACAGCTCATGTGAAACCCTCACCGTTTGTGGCCCCGTTTATCCTCAAAACTAAACAATTACATAAATGGGCTGTACTGTAGTCACCTCATAACAAACATGCTCAGTGATGGCAGTGTCTGTTCTGAACTTATCAAAAGAACAAGTTTTAAGGAATACAGCCCTAAAGAATGTCACAGCTGGCAGCTCAGGGATCTCGTCTTCAGTATCAACGTTTTAAAAGATGTATAGTAAATGCCTAAAGCAGACTTTACGCACAGAACAGAATGTCATACGGCATTAAACTCTTTCCTTGCACATGCACTATTCCGTATCCAGTAAAAATAATATTAATATTACCCGATTCACCTAAGAAAATAGAATTATTGTCCTCAACTACTATCGACCTGTGCAAAACAGTTTTAACATTTTTTTAAAACAAAAACTTTTTTCGGTTCAAGTTTATTTATTTATTTTTGGAATTAGCTAAACTTCATATTGCACGTTCCCAGGAATCATTTACATACCCACTCCAGGTGAATTGTCACCGGAGCCAAACCCAAGTCACGCCACTCGGCGCAGCCGTCGCGCCTTTGCACTACACCGTCGACTGCCGCATCACGTGGGCGCAATACTTAGAGTGACTCTTTTATTCTTTGCGTGCAAATTTCAGCAAACTCAGCGCAACATGTTTACCCAGTAATTATCTAGTTTTGAAGAGCAGGAGAAGCGTAAAAGGTAGATACCACCGGAAATTCAGCGTTTAGACTTGTATAAGTGTGGAGCTTTTTTGGACGAGATGTTTGTTGCTTTTGCACACTCCTGTTTGGATCGATGTTTGTGCTTGGCTTAAAAACAACGCAAAACGGATTTCTAAAGAGTATACCACGTACGTAGGAAGTCAGTGCTGAAGAGAATATATATTTTTCTATCCAAGTCCCAGCCACTTCCCGTCGCCAGCAATGTGTTCAACAAAATGCATGGTATTTACCGAGCAAGCTTCCTAATAACACCGTTTGCATTCAAGACGAAGTGCAGGAAGGATTGCTGCGAAACCTTTTTAGCGATCCACGCAGTCCCAGACTCCGACAATGACTTGTGCGCTAATGGAGTACGCTGATCTCTAATCGTTAGGACAATCTGCGCTTAAACGCGTCCCGTCAACGCGTCAATTTCCCGAGTACTAGTCACTCAGACAGTAAGGGATGTGGGGATTTCGGAAAAGAAGACTATTTGGTTTTATTTATGCACCAATCATCGTAGCATTTGTGTGTTGTGCTCAGAGGTAAGTGTTCGGTAGCCTAATAAACTGTACGGTGTGGAGGGCTATCTGCTTTCGAAAGTGAGACTAACCATGATTGTTTTTTCCTTTAGCGCCAACGAACCAGGGAATATGTCTTTTGTAAAGGAGACAGTCGACAAACTGTTAAAAGGATACGATATTCGCCTTCGACCAGACTTTGGGGGTAAGTCGTTTTATAAAGGCTACGTGAAACCGCTTTGTTCCAGTTTAAATATTTGCTTGTTTTCTTCAGGGACACCCATTTAAATCATTTAAATATTTCGGTATTTTAACCCTGATCATGCAACAATTACACTTTTCAAAATGCGTGTTTCAGGTGCCCCGGTTGCTGTTGGCATGAGCATAGACGTAGCAAGTATAGACATGGTCTCAGAAGTCAATATGGTGAGTGCAGTGCTCCTCTTCCATTTAATAAATTACTTCGCATATCCATTCATTACGTTATGTATCTGATTATGTCACTATAGTAACCTGCAGCGTGTTTTCAAGCAACACAACCCCCCCATTGCAATTATTTCCATGTCCCTTACCTGATTTAGTGATATTGCTCAAGGATGATGGATGGGGCAGTTAAATTGTCTCTGGAAATAAGTTTTTTATCCGTATACGTGCATTGTGTGAACTGTGTAGGATCGCATCACAGAAAAATGCGTGGCCTTATAATAGGCAGTGCAACTGATCCGCCTGATAAACCTGTGGTTATGGAAACTTAAATTAAAATTGGTAAATTTTAAGATGATTGACGGGGTTTCCTTCATAAAGTGTTCTGCTGTTGTGTGTAACCCATGCAGTCGTCTGACTTGTCGAGTGAATCTATCACTGCGTATAGCGCTAACCCTTCTGTAGCCTAGCATGCTCCTCGGGGCTGTGGACATGTGTAGGCGGCAGACCAGAGAAATTCAGGCGATCTGAAGGCTTTCGGGAGTTTTTTTTTTCTTTTGGCACGGCCACGACAGCAGCCGGTTGAGGCGGAGCGCAGTCATGCCCGTGCCATACGCAAACACCGAGCACGTCCAGTCCCCGTCCCAGACCAGGCCGGGGGATCGTCACCAGGAGCTTGCAGATCCAGTCGATTTTGCGGTACGGATCTTGAGTGCACGCCCCACAACTAATTTAGAAATCTGGCCTCGTTGACACCTGTCCAGTAAGCCAAAATGTTTGGGGCGTTACAGCACTTGTCTACTCTCCTCACCTAATTACCAATACTTCAACCCCAACCCCTACTGAAGAGGTATTTGGCAATAAACTGTCACGCAAACTTGGAAAACTTGGAAGCGTGATCCCCGCATCAGCATATTATAAAGTTTCTCTCACAGTAAAATGATGCAGTGCAATTAGCAAAGATGTTGCCCTTTTGGACAGAATTTTCGGCACACGTCCACTAAAGTGGTAAGGAGGAACCTCAAACCTTATACAAGTCTAAAGGTTAACCAAGCGTTAAGGGTGGAGATTAAAGTATAAAACTTACATTTACATGCATTCGTTTTTAAAGCGAAGTTTACACGAAATGCAAATGCTTTATTGGCTGTTCTCCGACGACACTGAACCTGGCAAACCAGCGGTGTGCGGCTCTCCGCGTACCGTGATCTCTGATTCTGCTCTCGTGATCGGAAGGTCGTTGGTTCACATCCCGTGATTTCGGAGTGACGTCACTGTTGGGCTCGTGAGGAAGGCCCTTAACCCTGCTTGTTCTCTGACCCTGCTCTCCGATCCTCACTTGTACTTCGCTTTGGAAAAAGCGTCTCTTTGCTAAATAAATATAACCGTAGACAAATCTCGTTTGCTGTCCGCGGTGCTGAATCCACTCAGTGGTATTTCGTTCTGTAATCTCATATTCACTATGCTCCGCACCTGTAACTTATCATCAAACCTTTCATTTAAACCCAAAAGAAAAATAACTGTTGAGTATCTGTACTGTGTGTGCACGAGAGGCGGCTGGTTTTAGACTCGACGGGGTAATTTCAGCGTTTGAGGATCATACATCTTCTACGCAGCCTGATCACTGCTCTGTAGTAAATCTGACATACCGTTAATGGCAAATAATTTTACCTATAGGCCTATTTACAACGCAGAGACCGGCTGCATTGCAAGGGTGAATTGGGATAATGATTTTTTTCTTTCCCTGACCGTCAGCGTTTTCTTATGTATGTTTGATAGGTTTCCTTAACGTTCTGTGCGGCTTAACACGGCATTAAAGTGACGTGATCAAAGGTTTCTGTGATATCGCTGTCGGTTTAGCTGCCTGCGAAAGTACATCCAGGTTCTGAAATGAATTAGTGCATCAGTGCCTTTTAACAAGGCCTGGTGATTCATGTATTTTGGACACGTTGCGCGATTCGTGAAATCTTTCAGTACTGAATGTTTAAAGCCTTCTTCAGGCGTGGCGTTTGAAATTTAAATCTAAAAATGAAACAATCTGATCATTATCAGGAGTGCAGATTGATATTTGTAAAAAATCAGCGCACTGTTATTTCAAGAAATTCGCAAGTTGCATCACGTTGTCGCATATTTAGGAGCCATAACTTTAATATAACATGAACATTGCCGAGTTTACGTGAATAATGTAATTGAGCAGACGTATTAGAAATGTGCTTAACAAAACAGCTCGGATTTCTGTCTTAATGGGCTTATTAATTCATATTCATAAATTTCAACACCACACAAGCTGGTTTATTCGACATAACTTGAGGCCTTAAGTCAGTGGTTTAGCTGGTGTAATGCTTCTCCCTCAGCATTTTGCATGAAGCATTGGTGGGATTCCTCCTAAACTTGGTTGATCCATATGTTGTTTATCATTATTTTAGTAGTGTAGGTAATCCGGTTTTGCTTTTGGTGTGCCCTGATCACAGATGTCTCTGTACCTTACTCATCATACCGAAGCTTCATGGGAAATTGAGGTTTAGGCATCAGAGGTGGCAAAATGTTTAGCTAATAAACAGGGTGTAGTATTTCCTGTGCAGTCCCTAACAGAAATCTCTGCCCAAGATGCTCCTTCTCGTTACACAGCTCTAGAGGGTGAAATGTTTTAGAAGATAAATGATGGTTTCTTCTTCCTGGGATACATGCAATGTGAGATGCCCTTCAGAAACATACGACATCACCAGTTGATTGATGTTGAGTTCTTGGTGGGCTTCACCTGTAAGCACAGTGTGATGTGACTCTATGCATATACCTCTGTTATTTATGGCAGTAAGACACGTAAGAGTTTCAGCACAAAAACTTAAAGGTGACGTGAAATACAGAAACTCTGAGCTTGTTCATGTTTGTGTCCAGTTTATGCTGCTTGTGCCCATTGTCTCTCAAATCCGACACATAACTGTTTTGTTGAAGCGATTACTGGAAATCAGTCCACTCACCTGGTGTTTCAGGCAATAATTAGGTGCGAAATGTCCTCCCTGCAAGACCATGCACCTCTGGATCTGCGTATCTATACCCCTGCAACAGACATGCCTTCAGTATGCATATCTGTATTTCATAAATAAAGAACACAACTTCAGTTGTTGTTATTTCAGTCCTAGATGCACCAAAATGAAAGAAAAAAAAAACCAAGAGAGATTTCAGAAGGGACCTGAAATGGAAAATGAAATGTTAAATTCACAATCAGTAACTGTAGGTTTCTGGCAGGAGTCAAGAAATTGGAGCTGAGAAGAGTCACAAACCGGCCTTTTCATTGCTTGCCATATCTGTGCATATAAAAAAAAATGGCACATTCAAATTATGCACATTTTTCCCGTGTGGCGTGCAGAAAGTAAGCAGGTGTATGGATTAATATATACAGTCCTGAGTGCTGTAAGTGTTCATCCCCACAGGGTCTGCATTGTGCCCTGAATGATTCACGCCGCAGTCCTGTTCGACCTGCTGTTCGGTGTCATTTGTGACCGCTATCTGATTCGTGTTAACTGTAATTTATTCCTGTTTGAATAACTCGCTGTCATGGATACGCCTCGGAGCTGGGCGTCAGTGCAAAACGGCCGCGCGGGGCTAATCAAAGAAGCAAGCGCTGGCTTTGTTGGTTAGCCTGGGCGACTCACCCACTTTTGGGGAGAGTTGAGCAGAGTGAAGTGCATACTGGATGTGTGTTTGGCCCATTAGGGAGACCCCACAGTTTGATCCTCAGCATCAGAGCTTGTCGCTAGGCCAGATTAATGCAGGAATCCATATACATGTGCTCTCCTGTTTAAACATGCATAGACAATTACCTAGAAATAGCTCTACAGTCATGGTACACAGCTCTGTATCTTCATGTAAATATACTGCCAGACTGGCTCTCTGTCTCCTCAGATTTCTGTTTCTGGCTTTTAAGGTCCTCTGTTAGGAGTTGTCCCCCGACTGTCCCATGCTGCACAGTCTTATGGGATGGAACCGTGTCCTGAGCTGAAGCTACGTCGCGGCACATGAGCCCAAGGCGTCGTTGTTATTTTTTGCACTGCGCGGCCATAGCCGTTGGGAGTCGCTGCTGCTCGTAGCCGCCGGCATGCTGTAGGCACGTCCTGAGGGACGCCAATGAAAGGGTCACATGACAGCGATCCAGCAGCGCTAACGGGATTCAGAAGCCGGTTCTTCGGCCTTGTCGCTGTAGAAGTGCGAGGACATGAGGCTGCACTTGGAGAAGAGTTCTGAGCCAAAGTGTGGAGAAACGCTGTTCCTCCGAAGCCATCATGATGCTAAGTGGAAACCGTTTTAGCAGAAACATGGGCCAAAGTGACCTGGCCCTTCCTCACCGTCCTCTGGCATGTTTTATTCTGTTAAAAATACACACTAAATCAGGTCAGGCACATAGGAGTCAAGGGGCAGAGATACATCCCCTTTGCGCTGACCTGCGCTGAATGTTTTTATGAGCTGACGTCACGTGGCAGCTGGACAGCTCTCTGCCGCCCTTAACCTCCGTGTAATCCTCAGCGCTCTGTAACACGGCAGCACGCCTGCACCCAGCGTTTAACACCTTCAGCAATGCCTGCTCCTGTCTCCGTCTGGGTTTTTCATGGGATGCATGAAAAGGGTGATCCAGGGTGAAATACTTCATTGCCCCTTTGAAGTTTTACAGGCGTCAACATCCTCGGTTTCCAGCGCCTCGCTGGTGTGTAACCTGCGTGCTGATTGGCTGCTCGTAGTGTTGTGGATGTGTTAGAGGAAGTCCCAGGATGGGTACAGGCATCTCAACAAACAAACAAAGGAGGTGAAAACCGCACCCAAGGAAAGACAGGAGCGTAAAGGAAAAGGACTGCTTAAGCTGCAACAGGCAAACACTGGCCAGAGACTCAGGCAGTGAGGTCCAGGCTGCTTGTTGGGGGGCTTGTTTTAAAGGTGATGTCGGGGGGGGGGGGACTGGACGTGACTGGCACTGGTGTTATACACTGGAGAAAAGTAATTATTCTGAGTCAAGGGGGTGGGAAGTGGCTCAGAGGGCTAATTTTCTGTGCCCATGATCGGAAGGTCGCTGGTTTGAGCTCCAACCTCAGCAAATCAGTCATGTGTCCATGGCCCCATCTCCAGAGGTGCCACACATTGGCTGACCCTGTGCTGTGAGAGCAGGATGGGGTCAGCAGAAAGAAGAATTCCAAATGTACCTGTACTCATACTGGTACAAATGGCAAGTAAAAAATTTAACATTCTGTCACTGTAGTAAAAATATGAAACGTCTACTGTGTAATACAACTAAAACCAAATCACTGTTTGAATTCTAACAATAACATTCAATGTGAAATAGACTAAATACTGTATCAAATTCACCTACGTAAGTGTTTCTTTCCACAATTATTTCCTTAATCTGAAAGTGCAGCAACTCGCAGAAGGGCTGTAAAAGATCAGTAGAGCTCCGATGTGCCTTTGAATCTTGCTGTTCGCTGCAGACAGACACCCTGCCTTTGAAACATGCCTTCAAGTGTCAACTCTGGGCCCTTTCCATACACTCTAATTAGGGCCCTCTATAATTAGGCCCGGAAGTGCTTCTAGAGGGTCTCTGTCATATGAATGGATGTGCAGACACAGTATAGCAGACGGCCTCATTCATCCCCATCACACATTCATTCTGCAGCCTAATCCATTTATGTGGGTGGCTCATCTGCATAGTTTCCAATTTCACAGTGAAACTGTAAAATAATACTTCATTTCACAGTAAAGGTGTTGTTCATAGACACATGCCCAGGGCTCCTCCGACGGCTTCCGCGGGGTCTTTACACATGAAAGTCAAACCATCTCCAGCTATTAGAAATGCTTATCAGCTATCTCAGCTTCCTCCATCCTCCACCCTGCCGGTACCTGTGCAGCATTGCGACCCTGCTGGTATCTGAGCAGCATCCCAACCCCGTCAGTATTTGAGCGGCTTCCCGACCCTGCTGGTATCTGTGCAGAATCGTGATCCTGCCCGTATCGGATCGGTTTCCCGACCCCACTGGTATCTGAGTGGCATCCCAACCCCGCTGGCATCTGAGTGGTTTCCCAACCTCACTGGTATCTGAGCGGCCTCCCAACCCGCCGGTATCTGAGTGGTTTCCCGACCCCGCCGGTATCTGAGCAGTGTCCCGACCCCACCAGTATCTGCGCGGTTTCTTGACCCCGCTGGTATCTGTGCAGCATCGCGACGCTGTCGGTATCTGAGCGGTTTCCTGATCCCACCGGTATCTGAGCAGTTTCCCAACCCCACCGGTATCTGAGCGGTTTTCTAATCCCGCTGGTATCTGTGCAGCATCACGATGCTGCCGGTATCTGAGCGGTTTCCCGACCCCGCTGGTATCTATGCAGCATTGCGACCCTGCCAGTATCTGAACAGCATCCCAAAGAGGTCACCTCTCCCTGCCTGCACCATTGCTCACTTATGGGGTGGTTCTCTGCTTTGTCACTGTCTTTGGTCCCCCTGTTGAAATTCCTTCTTTGTTATCACACTGTTCTCCTTATAAAATCACATGTTTGATTTTCTAATCACAGTCTGTCTTTTCATTAATTGAAATCTGATATTGTTTGTTTTTCTTCTCATATTAATGAAACTGCACTTTGCAGAGGGAAACAAAGAAGTTCTCCCTGATGACGGACTTATGTGCCAAATTCTCCCTCCTTTTTTTTACTCTCTTCTTCCACTTCTCCTCCTCTGGTTATGGGGCCCACACACTGTAATTTGTGGTCTTTTTCAGAAGAGCATTCTGTGATGGTTACAGTTTTGAAAGCCCCGGCCCGTCACCCTGCCTCCCTCAAATTGGAACAATATGCCAGCAATGGTGCAGCACTTGCTGAATGAGTGTGAGCTAAAATGTCCCCAGTGCAGAGGTGTGTGAGTTACAAATAGACAAGATCTGACTGTGAGCTAAAATGTCCCCAGTGCAGAGGTGTGTGA
>JAODKC010000080.1:2196522-2210148 GCA_026777985.1 Mormyrops attenuatus | reverse complement strand
GGTTGGGGGGGGGGGGGGGGGGGGGGGGGCCCCCTGGCGAGGCTTGGCAGTTCCACACCCCCCAAGGCAAACTTTATCAGGGAGATACTGGAATTTCGTTGCTTTTTAAAATTCTGTACCGTCAAAATGTCATATACTGTGGTATAATATCTCAAAGGTATGATAGTATTAAAGATTAGATACCTCCCAAGCCTATTGCTGGCTGTTGGGCCAGGGGGCTGTGGTGCTGGCAGTAAAATTTGCAGATTGGCGGGGGTGCTAGTGATATTCACCTACCAGTGGGCTGTGGTTGCAGCAGAAAAAGTTCCTCCCAGCTAATTTTACTGCTGCTGAATAGCAGAGCGACAGATTTCCAGGACACTGAGCGTCTTTCGCGGGTGTCAGGGAGCTGCTGTCAATTTGTGGGAGTTTCCTGCAACTTCCGGGAGGGGTAGGGGAGTCTGCCATCTACCACACGCTAAACACACACTGACGGAGCGAGTGAACCACACACTTGGGGTCTCAGGATGAAGTTTTAGTAAATTTAAGAGGGTAAAATTGTTTAAGACAAACCTGAAGTCATTCTGGCAAAGAGAATGTAATTACTATCAAATAAAATGAGGGGGGAAGCATTTTATTCCCTGTAACCCATGGAAATAAAGGTTAGGGTCATCAACTCTTAGAAGCTCTTGGGCTCTCCCAGAAGGTCCTGGAAAACTCCAGAACCACAGTAATATTTGCAGGCTTGGGAGTCTGTCCCAACTGGCACTAAAGAAGCGCACCCCGGCGTGACTGCATAAGCTGCGCCGGTTTGATGCTGGAAAGCAGGGGGCCTCGTGCTGAATCGTTGAGCTGCTCCTCTGTGGAGGTAAGGGTGGAGTGGCTGAGGGCTGGCGGAGCAGCGACACTGATCAGCCGGCGAGCCGTGAGCCCCAAACCAGCCGCTGCGGGGGCGTCCTTCTCCGAACGTGTCGTCAAGGAGATGCTGCTTATTTAGATAAGTCTCACCTTGTTTTGCTCGCTGTGTTATTTATAGCCTGATCACTGTGTGGGCTCCCTGTAATTTTCTAATCGTGCTGCTTTACGCAGCCTTTGCCCTGGCATTTTAAAGGGGCGTTTAGGGAGGTGTTTGGACAGAGAGATGTGCCGGTGTGATTTCACAGGTGTGTGGGGCCCAGCGACCCCACCCCCCACGTTTAGGCTCAGAGGGAGCTTCACGTATGGATCATCACTTGATTTTTTTGTCAGTGATAGGAAGAAGCCATTTATGTGCTGACAACGTCACACTCACTGCCCCCTAGGGGGAAGGAGGGTCAGCCCTAGCATTTACCTTTTATCCTGTAGATGTTCCAGACCCCACAGGGTCCAAATTCAAGAGTAATAAGAGGGAAGATCTCAGCTTGTTTTCTTGATACCTTGATGACATCTTGTAGATTTCTGGGGAAGATGTGAAAAAATAAGTAGATATTAGTAGATATTTCTGCACAGCACCGACACACATAACTTATCCTTGCCTTAGTGTTTTTGTACTTTCTGAACTCATCATGAATACAGTGAAGTAGGATTCTCACTCAAGCGTTCAGGGAGTTCCATCACGCACTCTGGCTTTGACACGAAATGCCTCGTTCAGATGTTGATGCAAACGAAAATAACTGTAACGTTTTCCATTTGTTTTGGTCGTCTGTTAACCAAAGCAATGATGGTCCTCACCCTCAAATGGGAGGGGGGGAGGAGGTTATGGCCGTAAAACTGAAGGTGCATGAAAGCCACATGTTCATGAAGACGTGATCTCCAGCAGACCTCCATCTCTCCAAGCTTCTCCACAGAGGTTGCCCCACCCCCCGTGGGGATCTTTGTCTTGTCCCACATGCTGCTGAGGTTCTTACATCACATCAAATCACTTTATGTGTTACGTCGCTCAACACATGGTGGAGTACAGATGAGATGAGTTGTGCGAAGTCCACAACCGCAGCTATGAAATCGTGCAGGTAGGAAGTGCATGCAGCAATGGTAAGTCCACATAAGAGTAGTAATAAAAAGTGTGAAAATGAGAACTTAATGCATTAAACAGAAATGACTGCCACTGGATGCAGTGCCAGTTCTGCACACACTGTGAGTGCAGCACAGCCATATGTGCATGAGTGTGGTGGGTACGAATGGCAGGGAATGGGCTCATTGATCCATTGAGTTCTGCATTCTGATGGTCTGTCCCGGATGGTGGCAGTGTGGCCAGCTTGTGGTGAGGCTAACTGGCATCTTTGATGATTTATTTAAACCTTTAGTAATTAACCACACTGGACCACAGCAGCTTTAATAAGGTCGAGACTCCAGGGTTTACGAATGACATCGGCGCGGCCCCGCACCCCGGCACGTTCTGGAACTCTCTTCACCAAGTCACCTCAGTCTCCAACCCGAGAGACAAGACACTAAACCTCAAGTGCCCCCACCCCCCCACGTTGGAAGCTCACCAGACGGACATTCTGCTTCGCTGTAGTCCCATACCCCCCGGCAGACGGCTTGCCGTTAGTGTGACGCAAATGCCGCAGTATTGGCAGCGGGTGACGAGCCCGTGTGAGAGGACGCTAACTTTCCGAGTAGTAGGGAGACAAATCCCCCCGAGTTGGGGCGGGGGGGGCAATGCGGGTTGGCGTGTTAATCAATGCTCAGTACATGGTGGGGCCCTGTGAGTGTGGAGGGGCCACAGTGGGTGCAGCTGTGGGGGCTGAGCAGAACCCCACCCCCCAGCTTCTGGCCTCCTGTAACACAGCGAGATCAACACGCCACTTTTGTTCCCCGGGAGAATCTCCGTGTCAGCGCCTCTGGGCCCGTCAGCATTTCGCACATCACACAAACAGCTGACCTAAATCCACCGCCTTGCTGGGAATTCCCCGACACCGCGGCCAGTCGGGCGTACAATGCACATCATACACTGATTCCCCAGAGGGCGCTGTCGTGGGGTTTCCCTCTCACAGCCTGGGGGGGGGGCATATTCCATTTGTAAGTGGGCTCAGAATTTACACTTGAAGCCAGAACACGTGTCACTGCATCCTCTACTTGGCTTGGGGGGGTCGGGGGGTGTACTGGCTAGATCATCCTGCCCAAATGACCTCTACACCCGTGAGGTTTACTCAGAGATGAGGCCACGAGTGGTGGTTGTGTTTCTTTTTGGGGGGGGTGGGGGGGCAGTGATTTTACAAACAGAAGCTGAAGATGAAAATATTTATTGCTGGAGCCCCAGGAGGAAATGCTCACCGTTTCATTACCTAATGTCTCCATGTGACATGACCCACCCCCTTACAGGTTAACCATAACGCATCTTGAGTTCCACACCTCAGCACATATGGATAGATTACATTGACGCGTGAACCGTCCGCAGTGTCAGTGCCCCTGTGCAGGAGTGTGACGTCATCTGTGTGACCGAATCCATGCCTCTTTCTGTTTTCTAAAAACAGGTCCGCCGCTTATTATATTTTTAAATTATTTTGTTTTTTAAAAAGCCCTGCAAAGGGGAAAAACAAACACCTGCAACCCCCCGTGGGGGCCACAAAATACAAAGGTAAATTCCGGCACTGTTACAAAGGTCAGCAGTGTGCTGCTTTTACAATTGACCTTATTTTTTACGTTTACACTCTTTAATAAGAGCATCTGCGATATGGCTGCACACATTCGGTATTTAAACGTAACGCTCCATTAGGCAGAATTTGGGTCATTCGTTATATTAAAATGAATTAGTCTTTTTTTGACATTTCAAAAACATCGTTACGTTAAAAAGGTCAAGTGACAAGAGGACAGGAGTGAACATTGATGGCATGGTGAGGTTTTAATTATCTAGTTAAGAACGCTCTTAAATGAGCCCCCCCCCCCCCACCCCCTTCTTTCAGCTCCCACCATCTGAGATGTCGCATGGATCGACATCTGTCACTTCCCCTGTATACCCCACCCACGTTATAACCGCCGTATAAATGTCGGCCTTCTCTCAAATATAATGGGAGCTAATGGCATTCTTTCTATGCTGCTCAAAGCGACAAAAAAATCATTCGAAAAATTAATCGTCTCTTATCGTATCACTGCGCATAAGATACGAGTACGAGAACCCTGACATTACTACGATTCCCGAAACTAGGCAACTCCCAGCAGAATGACCTAGATGGACAGATAACAAAAAAAATGCCCCTCTAAAACATTTCTTTTATCAGTTTTGGGGTGAACTACCCCATTAAAGATATACCCCCCAGCCCTAAACCACCATACAGCCGATGCTTGCTGGGGAGGGGTCGGTGGTATGGATCCCACTTGCAGTGGGTTTGTTCCGGGTCCATGATGCGTAAGATGCAAACAGTGCAGTTGGAATCTGTAATCTGATCTTACAGCCCCTTGATAGCACATATGCTAATGATGGGAGATGCTAATGGAACTGTTTGGCTGATAAAGACATTTATCGGGGAAAATGAAGGGAAGGCATGTAAGAGTGAAATAGTTTCTGTTGGGTCAAAGCCAGAACTCCAGAGCAGAGCCTCTTGTCTCCACCAAAATGACCCCCCCCCCCATACACTCAGACGGGGGTGCGATCTGTGGCGACACATGTTGGTAAATTAGGCTTTAATTGGCCTCGTCGCGTTAACAGATTGCAGCAGACGTCCGCGGGGAAGGCATGCCGAGACTTCTCGTCACCCCGGGCAAGGCGCCAAAAGTGAAAGCGGCGTTTTTAGAAGTCACATGGCAGCAGCCGCCCCCATCACCGGAGCGCATTAAAGCCACGGCCCCACCAATCCACATCCACTCATTTGTGCTGATTACGTTACATCACAGGAGGTAGCGTGCGAGTTAAAAGCCATGATATTTTAGACGTGTTTACGACAGTGGTATTTTTGGAAGCCCCCGGTTGGGATTGATATCCGCCGGTATCTGGGGTGTGGACCATCTGAAGAGTGATGTCATGGTTCCATAAATCCAGAGTGGGGCGTTTACCGGTGGAATGTGGTCCAGCATCTGTGACAGGAAACCGCCTCTGTGCTAATGAGAGTGAATGGAGCCAGGGCACTTCACGTTTCATCCTGGTGACGTCTGGTCATAAATTGGGCATCTGTACACGGCCCCTGGTATAGTGACCTGTTTCAGGCGGCTGAAGGTCAGAAAGTGAAGGAGCAGCCCCCAACAGCTCACGGTGTGGCGGTGGTGTTGGGTTCCTGTATGGCGCGGAATACGTATACATGTCACCCCGGGCAGGGTACACCAGGTCAGGCACCTCGGTAGGAAATCAAGAGGAAATTTCTGCACCAGATGAAGAGCAGTAAAGCCACACTTCTGTCAGGCGTCAGCCTGAAGGCTGAGCTCCTGTGAAATATCAGGGCTGATTACATCCATCCTACAAGCTGAGCTGGAAAACCAGCGGTAAACCACTGAAGGGTGTTCAGCCCAGCAGCCGGGAATGACCATTCTTCTGTGTTTTATTCCTTTTTATTGCGGTCTACAAACTAAGCTGAGCAGTATAAATGTACACACACACCACGATGACAGTAGTTACTCCCTTGTGACGGTGTCCTGTCGTTTTGAGTTTTTTTATGCTTGTAAACCCTATCAGTATTACAAGATTCTGAGATAATGTGCCTCATTTAGGGGGAAGCCATCAGGACGTCCCAGTTTGGGCTTCTGGAAGTGCCGTCCTCTTCCCCAGCAGTCCTAACGTGGGGATTTTTCCGTCTCTGCGCAGGACTATACACTGACCATGTACTTCCAGCAGTACTGGAGGGACAAGCGGCTGGCCTATTCCGGCATCCCACTTAACCTGACGCTGGACAACCGCGTGGCGGATCAGCTCTGGGTCCCCGACACATACTTCCTGAATGACAAGAAGTCCTTCGTGCACGGCGTGACGGTGAAGAACCGCATGATCCGGCTGCATCCAGACGGCACCGTCCTCTATGGTTTGAGGTAGGTCTCCCCTCCAGGTGTTTCGGCCCCAGGATCTCAATTCCCGGGATCCAGGACCAGATATGGGATTGGACTCAAGCCTGGGGTTTGCGGGAGAGCCATGTTGGGGGGGGGGGGGCAGTGTGACAGAGCTTTTTATCTCCCCAGACCCTCCCCTTCATGCCAAAGTGTTGACTTTCCCAACATGCCAACGTTAATATGATGAAGCAGCTTTCATATGTCTGCCACATGCATGCTACCCTGAATGGGTAAACACAGGCCATGAAGACACCTGCGTTTCCTGTGCTCATTGATTTGGCTTAGTGCTCCATCACCATGGCTCAGAACCTGTCTGTCATCATGCGGCTCAAACGGTTACGTCTCCTTTTTCCCTGAGATCCACATGGCAATTTACTGTCCAAACTGCTGCTTTAAAACACACAGGAACACAGTCCAACCGGATCTGACACCTAGCTCACTAGAGCTTCTGAGCCACACATGGTTATGTTTAATAGTGCCATTCTTGCTTTACCGTTAGGTCTGAAAATCAACATGGCAAGCACTAGGCCTGGAACCTTCACGGATTAATGCACACACTTATATGCTAATTTAGCCTCACTAATGAAGCTCTACGATGAAGTTCATTAGCCTTTCAGCTTCAGTGATGGATTCTAAAAGGTCTTGCTGATAGAATCCTTAGTGACTAATCAAAATATTACAATTAAATATTCATTAATTACGTAGCATAGTGGCAAAGTAGAAAAAAAGCAAGTAAAATATTTTTTATGTTGATAAGAGATGAACTTTTTCTTAGTCATTTCTGTCAAAGTTGAATTATAGTTTGTACCCAACTGTAAAGCTGGAAGGTAGAGAAAGTCTTCGTAAGAACATGAAGAAGCGGCCTATGGGTGGACGGTCTGTGTCTTTAGGCTCTAAAGCTGATGATGACATCATAATACAGCCGAGTTTAGTGTGGGAAATTAAAGGGGGCAAAAAAATCTCAGAATGGCCCAAAAACTGTGATTGAGGGGCAAAAATTGCCCTCAAGATTTCGTAGAAATAAAGAAAAAAATAAAACCTGCCATTTTTTAAATTCAATTAATATCATTTCCATTTCCATCTCTGTCACACTCATGCCAACAGCGCTGCTGTTCACACTCTGTATGTAACTGTATGTAACTAACTATGTATTACTGTGGAACACTGTTTAGATATCTGGCAGAGGAAATTTCACTTAGGGCTGGGCATTATCGAAGTTTTCGGGTATATCGATATATTTTCAAAATGACGACACAATTCTGTTATCGAAGTTTTACGGTATATCGATATATTTTCAAAATGACGACACAATTCCGTTATCGAAGTTTTACGGTATATCGATATATTTTCAAAATGGCGACACAATTCCATTTATACTGATATACCTTTTATTGTGTGTTAAAATTAGGGCAAACAGCACGAGAGCTTGGGTCGTGACGTTACACAGAATCCCATAATCCACTGCTAAAATAAAGCTGTTCAATAAGCTTCTCACGAGATATGCGATGAGGCAAATAATCATTGGTACTCGTTTCATTTATTTTAAAACATTGCAAAATGTTCCACAGGTCGAAAATATCATAATTTGCAATATTTGGTTTTATTGAAGGGACTGGCTTGCATTTACAGTGCCTTTCGTTTTCCCAAATATTTATAGATCTTCAGCAGTTTCTTAAAAGGTTTCAGTTTATCTGTAAACTAATGCATTATATATATACAAAGGCTATATAAAAGCTAAATAAAAGCCTAAATATACAGTATTGTGCAAAAGAAATGTTTAAAGCTATTTATCTGGGCAGTAAGTGCACATTTACACAGAACAAAAAACACAATTTAACATTAGAGCACATACAAATTAAGAGTGACACGATAAACACTAATAAAAATTTCTTCTGCTCTCCAAAAATTTACTGATATCTAGTCGGATGGCTAGATGAACATTGCTTCAGATCGCAAACCTCTCCTCAGGGGTACCTTAGCCATTACATATATTCATTAGATAGGTGTATTGAATGGTGGCTGCAAATACTGGGGTAATTTTAGCAGAGGTTTTGAAATGGCTAAGCTAACACACTTTGACAGCCATAATAGCATAGTTTTACACCAGCATGAAGATCATTTAAACACCACTTACTTTGGCTGCCTAAGACTTTTGCACAGTACTGTACAGCTGATCACCCACTTCCTTTTGGAACAACAATAGTGGTGATTACTGTGTGCGTTTTAATCTGGGCTTATTTCACATCAAATAGGAGAAATTTTATGCATTGATTGCTATTTTTACAAAGTTCCCCCAAAATTTTGGAAATGCCCCCATTTTCAAGACAGTTGGGGCAAAAGTTGCCCCCCGGATATTTTTGAGATTCCACACACTGGCTGGGTTAAGCTATGATAGGAAATGTAGCCCAGCTTACATTATCGACATGGGTTTTCCCACTAGGCTAAGTGTAAAACGCTTCTCATATCACGGCTCCCCTATACATGTCATAATCAAAGCCCGAAGATCACTAGGATGTCCCATTGAATTTCCCAGCATCCTTTGCAGGTTTAAGAGCTATGAGACAATTAGCCTGTTACTACAGGAGTTCAAGTAATGGCCCATGGAGGGCTGTGTAATATATAACAGCACTTAGTGCATTTCAAATTGCATTTTGCCAGCTGCCCGGCATCACTGGCCAGCAAGGAACATGTTGGGTGTGTGTTTGGCAGTGGGATTCCTGCAGGGGCTGTCACTGGCACTCAGATCTATACCAGTCAGATCTATACTGACAGATCTATACCAGTCAGATCTATACCGATCAGGTGCTGAACGTTCAAGGCAGGGGCTGTAGGCTCCATGTTGGGGGGGATATCCCAGAGAGTACCCCCCCTCCCCACCCACCGTCATCTGGGGAAGTTCTTCACCAGCCAAGATGCCTAATGCCTACAGACACAGAAATTCAGGTGGAAGCGGCTTGGTGCCGGGAGAGCACAGGCTGCAGTACTTACCGGGCATATCTGTGTGCGTGATCCTTCTGACAGCATTCCTGTAGCTGCAGAATGACCCTGCTTCACAAATGTAACTTTTATATTCTCTCATGTATGTTTATGTACTCAGACAGCAGTGGTTTCGGGATATTTGGTCAGGATATTTCAGCTTTAGCGTGCCGTGGCTAGAGCTGGGGTGTCGCAGCAGCAGGTTACAGTAAATTCCGTGTTTTCCAGCAGCGTCCAAGGCCCATACAGACCGCGCTGATAAAAATGCCCAGGTTTTGTTATGCACTGAGGCTCTGACTCCCGGCAGCTCTCTCCTGCAGCCAGTCTGTAGCGAGGAGGTAATTAAATCTCAGAAGAGGGAGGAGGTGTGAAAGGGGGGGGGGGATCTATCTGACTGGAAACTGAGGGCTTTTCCTCCCTCAGGTGAAGGAAGAGAATGGAGCAGCAGGTTCACCTGTGACGCCGTCCTGACACTCGTTATGTAATCATGTAATCATTTTACATTTAGTGGTTGCAGTTATCCAGAGAGACATGCAAATGATGCTAATTACAAGGCTGCATCAGACTGAAAAGCAGACAAGGTGTTTCATAACCAAGGATGGCCCAATTTTGTCTGTAGGGATTTTGTAATAATCACTGATTTGTTCCTTTCATTATTATGATTAGGCTTTTACACACCAGCAGTGCTGGATTCCTGTTGCTGTTATAATAATAACAACAACAACAATTATTATTATTATTATTATTATTATTATTATGTCCCATCCATCCATCCATCCATCCATCCATCCATCCATCCACATATCTAACACAAAACTCAGGATGCCCATGGCAGGGCGCAGGGCAGGGGACAGCCTGGAGGGGATGCCAGTCCGTCGCAGGGCGCAGAGCAAGGGACAGCCTGGATGGGATGCCAGTCTGTCGCAGGGCACAGGGCAGGGGACAGCCTGGATGGGATGCCAGTCCGTCACAGGGCACACACTCACAAACTGATGAACCGGTAGCTGCATGTCTTTGGACTGCAGGAGCATCCAGTCAGTTTTGCACATTTTTAATTGTAAGCTAATTAATTGTAATAATTTGGCACATGGCAGCATGTTGTCCGATTTCATCGAGGTTCTCATGGCCATTGGTGCAGCTCCACGGCCTGCGCGTTTCGCAGTGCTGACCAGGTGGCCATCTCTCTCCCATAAGGATCACCACCACGGCTGCCTGCATGATGGACCTCAGACGGTACCCCCTGGATGAACAGAACTGCACTCTGGAAATCGAGAGCTGTGAGTAAAGCGAGCCCAGGGGAGCTCCGCCGGCTTACCCCCGCTACATTGAGCTCCGCTACGTTAGCGCCACACCACGGCCGCCAGTCCAGGCGACAAGCGAAGACTCGCCATGCTTTATTCTGACATGGAAGAGTCAAATAGTGCTACCAATAATAATAATAATAATAATAATAATAATAATAATAATGAAGAGTAGCACAACTCAACTCATTCTGAGAAAAAACAAAACTCAACCTAAAACGCCCTCAGATGTGTACTACCAAAGCCCAGTAATTTATGGTTTCAGTGCTTTCAGTGCTGAGTTATTTTTAGCTGATAAGAATCAAACATTGGAAATATCTATTTAATAAGCTTGTCAGCCATCATATTTCACAAACAACGCATGGAATTTTCCGAACCCCCTCGTTAACAAAATTTGCCCTGACTCGTCGTAATCTAATTCATTAGTGATGATCTGAAATGTGGTGATTACCTCTACCTTCAAAAACATGTATTACACTGATACAGCATTACATCTAATTAAATTCATCCGTGAAATTATTTGCTGAACCCACCAGCTGCATTGAAACAACAAGATCTTTGGCTAGTATCATTTGACTGTAACAAACCAAAAAGGGGAAATAACTATTCTGAAATATGTGAGGCTAAGACAAAAATGTAAACAGAATGTCAGTAAGAGAATCTTATAAACACAGATAAACAATATCTTAGTTAATATTTCTGACCTGAAGGCTTATAACTGATTTTGAATAACAAAACGCTTTATGTGACAGAGCGTAGAACAGTTCAAACTGTGAACCTTTGCTCATTTACTACGGTAAGCAGAAAGGGGCGCCTTTGACGTTTAGCTGGCTAGCAGGATCATCTGATGTTTTGTCCCTTTTGTTAGTGTATCACTAATTTGGTCTGTAGCATAATTCTTGGTTTCCTGACCAGGGATTAGAGATGCCAACAAAACGGTGACTACGGACAGTTCCTATCAAGCAAATGGATCAGTGAATAAGCCTCTGTTTTGCTGGCTGCAGATGGGTACACTACGGATGATATCGAATTCTATTGGAAGGGTGGAGACAGCGCTGTCACAGGGGTGGCGAGAATCGAGTTGCCACAGTTCTCGATTGTGGATTACAAACTGGTCTCCAGAAACGTCGTCTTTTCCACAGGTATGGACCTTATCACCTCTCTCCTGGTCACAGACATAGAGCTTCTTTTCCAAGTACTGAATTGTGACATCTAGCAATAGGTTTCAAGGAAAGCTGCTTCAAAGCTTACCCATTTTATCTCTGCAATATACATGAGGGTTTTTTGTACAGGACCAATTCCAGAAATCAGGCCCAGATTATTCTAATTCACGTGTCTACACTTTTCCATTCGCAGTTGTGGCCGACCTGTCTGTACCTCTTCATGCAAGGTCTTGCGTTTCGCCGACAGATTTCGCTCTCTGGTGTTTGCACTTGAAGTGCTTGAACACGACTTAATTTGTCGCTTTGTGACCTCGCTAACTTTGTTAAGTTTCCGATAAAAGCCATTACTGTTTGTGTTCGGAGGTCTGCCCTGACATCCCAGGGGAACAGTCACACACTTATTTGAAAGCCTGCCTAATTATAGAGTTTGCTTCTTCCATCATCTTGGCTCGATATTGCAGAAGAGCGATGAATGATGATGGAGCCGCAATTACCCATCCCTTTCTCCAAGCCTCTTTTTTTTTTTTTTAAATGCTCATCTCTCCATATGGGCCGCTTTGTATTCATGAAGGACAAGATCCACTAAATAAATTAGTCCCATCCAAAGCCCCCAAACTCTCATGAAAACCACATAACAGTACAGTCTTGTTCTTCACATCCTAAATTAGTAATATTAATGAAAGCAGTTTCCTTTTTTTGCCTGTGTAGACTAACTGTGGGAGGCAAAATCAAGGAAACAGTTTTGAAAATACAGAGTTTAAATGATGTTTTGCATTGGCAGGACTCAATACATTTCAGATCCTAATTGTATTAAAAGTTTGTTTATGGCTATAAAGAGATGCTCAATTCAAAATTCATATGCTTCAAAGGCCTTTTGTTTTTAAAGTATGAACTTTTGATGTGTGACAATTTTACCATCAAATGGTGTAGGCCATGCGCAGAAAGCTAGGTTATAAGAAATCATGGTGTAATTTCAACTGCGGATGGTTGTTACCATGGTGACACACCCCAATCTATCCTGCCATTGCCATAGAAACATAAAGTATGCCGGCGTGTTCTTCGACACAAATAGCATTTTCTCCATTTCCAATCTTGTTTTCCTAGGTGCCTACCCACGTCTGTCACTGAGCTTCAAGCTGAAAAGGAACATCGGCTACTTCATCCTCCAGACATACATGCCCTCCATTTTGATCACCATCCTGTCGTGGGTGTCGTTCTGGATCAATTACGATGCCTCTGCTGCCAGAGTGGCTTTGGGTACGTCTGTTGTCTTCTCCGCATGTCCAGGTGGCCCCCAAGCGGGATGAGTGCGGACACGTGTCCTGGCGCCTTTTCGGCATGGCATAGACGCCACACTCATTGCTACAAAGAAAACACGAGGATTGGCAGAGAGGCATGTCAGCCAGGGTGAAGTTCATTATTCATAACCAAGTTCAGAACTTGCGGGGTCGCTGAGGTCCAGAGCCTATCCCAGAAGCAGCGGGGACAACCCAGGACAGGATGCCAGCCCATCGCAGTGAAGTTATATTTATACTTTATAATTTTATATTGTAAAGTCCTCTTTTTGACACTATTGAAAATGCTTGTGCCAATGATCATGTCTAAGATGCCTGCTGGCAGGTAAATCTGTGTTGTGAGACATGCTGAAGGTGTTTCTGCTCAAGCCTGCTTACTGTCAGACAGGTCCTAGGCGCTCAGTATCACCAGAGTCCATCGGCCCCTCCCCCCAGCTTTGCTTGCACCGCCATTGCAAAGTAGGTACGAGGGAGTATCCCCTAGGGGCACAGTCATGAGTCAGACGCCCCCACTCTTCCCCAGGTCGCAGCTGGCTGGCATTTTGGTCCGCGAGTGGGTCTGTGTGCAAAGAGGCCCTGTTAGGGAATGGCGCCCCCTGCTGTTAAGGTAAAGGAAAGAACCTCGGGGCCAGTCAAAGGGCAGAAGCCTCCTTTGTAAAAAAACTCTTCCCACAGAGCCACCAGGCAGCCAATGCAGCCAGCAGTGACCTATAAGCTGTATCTCCACATAACCAGCAGCTAGCTATATCCCCACATCGCAGTTAGCTGTTAGCTACATCTGCACATAGTAGCTAGCAGTTAGCTGTATCTCCACATAACAGCCAGGAGCTAGCTATATCCCCACATCGCAGTTAGCTGTTAGCTACATCTGCACATAGTAGCTAGCAGTTAGCTGTATCTCCACATAACAGCCAGGAGCTAGCTATATCCCCACATCGCAGTTAGCTGTTAGCTACATCTGCA
>JAODKC010000080.1:2180822-2196184 GCA_026777985.1 Mormyrops attenuatus | reverse complement strand
CAGAGTACTCAGCTGCTTGGTTGAAGCAAAATCTTGGACTGGATTTTTACTTTCTGGGCCTGAAATTTCCACCTCTGCACATAACAGCCAGCAGCTAGCTATATCCCCACATCGCGGTTAGATATTAGCTGTATCACCACACAACAGCCAGCAATTAGCTATATCCCCTCGTAGCAGTTAGCTATATCTGCACATAGCAGCCAGCAGTAAACCACAGCATCAGCTCCAGCAGTAATTTGCTGTGATATTTTCACTGTGTTGTTTTTTACACATTGTTGAGAATCACATCTTTTTATTGTACAGTTAAGTCTACAGTCTACAAAAACAGTTCAGTCTACAGTTCAATTATCACACATAAAAAGCTTAGAGCATGGGTGATAAACAAACAAGCCATTGTGACTTAGAACCAAGACTTCTTATACATTTTATAAGGACCGACAGAGAGCTGAAAGGGCCGGTATGGGCTGTGTGCTTCTGCCCTGGGGGTCTGAGCCATTTCCTGCTGCACTGCCGCCACTTTAACCCTTAACTAACGGCAGGTGGAAGGCGGCAGTGACACATACAGCAGGTGGAATTAAGCTTGTGCTGGGGATCCCTGCTGGCTCGCTCACCAGCCTCATTTTTCACACCACTAGCCCCAACCCTGTAAGTAACCCAACCCTGAATTTAATCAGCAGGTATCTACCTTAATAAAGGGGAACACCTGTTATCTGTGTCAGCTAGCTGACTTCTCAGAGGTCAAATTATAAATGCAACTAAATAATCCCCAGTAATCAGGTGACCACTGCTGGGCAAGATCGTGGGAGAGGAAATGGAAACCTGCCTGCCTTTTCCTTGAGAGGTCAGTGTGTGAGAGTCACATGACCCAGTAGCTCGTAGCACCTGATTGGTCACTTAGAATAACTGAAGGTGTGGTCTTTTACTGTTTCATCAGCCAGATATTGGGCTATATGAATATGAATCCTTTAAAGAAGATTATTAATAGAATAGTTGAGATTATTAAGACCCCCCTCCCCCAGCCCACCCCAGCATTGTGTTCAGCAATCCGTGCTTCACACCCCCACGCATGGATCACACCAGGTTTATGTAGGCGCCGAGAGCCACGCACGGCCAGCTGGCCACTCTCCCTGCGGCTCGGTTGTGCTGCAGGGACCCATCCGTCGCCTGAGCAAGGACTGGCGCACCAAAAAAAAAAATGCGACACGACTGCAGAGTCCCACCGACTGCATTTACAGGGCAAATGCCTGCGCCTCACCTCGTTAGTGCTACATTATTATTAAATAATATGGTCCCTGCTTCATGAAAAATTAGCGCCGCTATTTACTTTTCGATTATATTTTCCACTGTTGGAATTACATGCATCCTGCTTAGATAATCAGACACTTAAGCGCAGAGATAATTCAAAGCCAGGGACATCCGTCTGAATACCGTCGCAGTTCTCTAGCATTAGGGAATGCCTCTGCTTCTGCTACCTGCTCGTTATCCTCTGATTATCCTCGAAAAGAATTCAATAATGTCTGGTTCTTTCCAGAATGCCTGATTAATATTATTCACTAAGCAGAGCAGAGTGGACTCTAAGTGTTTTGTAAAACGAGTACCATTGCTGGTTATGGACATGGAACAAAAAGTCCACTCATTCTGCTGTGGGACCTTCAGTCGGACCCTTGAAGGCCACTTAACCTGAACTGATTCAATCTAAAGCGTTTTAAGTATAAGAAGGGCTGTACGTTGTCTGGGATATGAGCACATGATAAATGAGAATATCACATCATTTGTATTACTTGCCCGAAGATGCAATTAGAAGCAACGATATTTAGTCTGCAAGTCATTGCAAGAAAAATATAAATTATTACGTTTGCATAATCCCTTAATTCCTTAATTATAAAACCATAATGTAGATATTAAAATATCTTTAACAAAAATGTAACTGTGTTATAAAACTTGCAGTTAGGTAACTCGATAATGTGTCACAATAAGCAGTCATTAAAAACACACGCTGACCAAATGCTGATGGCTTAGCATACACGGCTCTTTCCGGTGGTTATACACCAGGCCCTTTGCAGCTAAATTTAGCCACAAAAGCTGGCTGTATCCCGTACTCTGAACCAAAAGCCGGCCAACAGGCATCTCCCGGAAATGTGGAGGTGAAGGCCTGCTCTCGATGGCCTACCCCTCTCATGGAGGAATGCTGCTTTAGCTCTGAAGCTCAGCGGCTTCATTTCTCACTGCTTCACTGCTTGCCTTGTTTATTGGACTGCGGACACATTTCAATAGATACTGAAAGCAGCACAGTACTATAGGAAAAAATCATTCTGCAGGTAGCATTTTTGAAGGGGTCTTGGAGCGTAGGATAGAAGGCAGGGGAACACCCTGGATGGGATGTCAGTCTGTCACACAGCACACACTTGCACAATTTAGAGACGCCAGGTCACCTCCCTGCATGTCTTTGAACTGCAGAAGGAACCTGGAGTACACTGAGAAAACCCCACGGAAAGGACCAGGCCGGGGCTGATAGCCCCAAAGGAAATGTTCAGAAAAGCATGACGCATGGATTTAACACTCTCTTTTTGCATGAATGAAAATTCCTTAGGAATCTGTTCCTATATTGTTTCTTTACTGTAGCTGTTGCTCACATCAGTTTCCCGAGCAATAAAATCTGAATTTATTTTATGCTATATCAATCACATTTGGTCCTTTTCGAGAATTCTGCTGTAATTTATATTCTCTCAGTAATTTACCAGAAACTGAGCATGATTGGGGGAAGGGGGGGCCCAATCATAGCAGAAAACATGTAGTCAGGCAGGAGTTTAGTGCGTGTGACAGGAGAGGCCACAGAGATTGGAACGACGGTGCGAATTTGCTGAGCACCAGAATTTTACTCTCCATAGATGGAAAAGTCAAGGGGTGAAGTTTTGCAGAGAAAAACTGCAATTTCTCTGCTTATGGCGCATGTAATACAATTCGTTTGCATGCATACTGTAGGCACAAAGATGTGATGAACACAATTAACGTGAATAAAAACTCAAATTGGCTGGAACTCACATTTAAATACTTGTGAGTACAAGTTATTTTGCATATTATATTGGATTGAATGGAATTTATAACCTGCGACAGTATTCAGATGGATGTCCCTGGCTTTGAATTATGTCTGATTATATTAGCGAATGGAGAGTCCATCCATCCATCCATCCATCCATCCTTTTTCTGAAACCACTGGTCCTATGCAGGGTTGCGGGGGGTCTGGAGCCCATGTGGTTGTGAATATAACTTACAACTTTCAATTTTTTACATTTTCAAACTCAGCTGACTTTGTGTCATGAGATTTACCATCATTTGGAGTCACTGGGTGACGACTATGGGTTCAGATCCTGCTAAGCTTCTGTACATACGGATTCCTCCAGATACCCACCAGAGCAGTCTGTGTGTGGGGATTACCCTGCCCGGTGTTTCCCAAAATCGCCATGTCCCTGACCCCGCAGGCCGTCACTGAAAAGTGGGCAGATCGATGCCTCTGTCGCCTCACATTTATCTAACAACCTTCTTATTCTCGGTGAGGCTCCTTCAGTTTTCAAAGATATTTCAAATTTAGTTCCTTTGGAAAGGAGTGATAGTTTTATTTCCTTTAAATTAACTTCTTAAATTCATATGTCTATTTTTTAACTGCAAAGAATATTTTTTAATTATGCAGAAAGATCTGCTAAAGCTGTCGCCATATTTGCTATGATAAAAATTTACAAAACTGTCATCAGCTAGTGCAGCCCGGCAATTGTTTTCATAATAAGTAAATTTTTAGCGCCTTCTTTAGAAGGTTCTGGAGCAGGTTCTGAGGCAGCTTGCATGGTCTTACTCATTAGGAAAGTCCCATATGGACAGCCCAGAGGTACTGTGCGCTAAGGCTCAGTGTGTGTTAAGGGAACATCACAAAATCCTGAGCGGGCAACAGAACACGGTAACAAAGTTTCCACTGCTAGCAAGCCGAGAGCTGGAATCCTGAGCGCAGCATGCGTGAGGTTCAGTCTGACCGGCCAAACACAGAGAGGACGAGGGGGGGATGGGAGATTGGGGCTATTGAGCGATTGCTCCATAAAATAGTATTTATCCCCATAGCCAGCAGTCGCTTGACGAAGAAGGGCCCACATACGTGTGAGCAGCCCTGTGATTAAATTGTCCAAAGTACGCTGAAGGACAGGCAGTGATCTAGCCCGCTAAAAAAAAAGAAAAAGACCCATAAAGAATTTGGCCAGCGGCAGGCGGGCCTGGAAGGCCGACAGATGAATGCGCGGCTCACAGTCTGCTGCTCATGGAGCCCGCAGCAGAAGCACGCAGCCTGTGCTGTAATGTAGCCATAAATCAGGCCCGGGGCCAGATTCCTGTCTCCATGTTCTCCGACATGGCTGGCGCTAATCTTTTGCACCTTACGTGTGGGAAAAGGTTTTTTGGGGGGGTTGGGGGGATGTGCGAAGGTGCTAAGAATAGGTGAAAGGTGTAAGGTGAGCAGCGTGTAAGGTGGGCAGCGTGTAAGGTGGGCAGCGTGTAAGGTAAGCAATGTGTAAGGTAAGTAGTGTGTGAGGTAAGCAGTGTGTAAGGTAAGCAGTATGTAAGGTGGGCTGCGCGTAAGGTAAGCAGTGTGTAAGGTGGGCTGCATGTATGGTAAGCAGTGTGTAAGGTAAGCAGTGTGTAAGGTAAGTAGTGTGTGAGGTGGGCTGCGCATAAGGTGAGCAGTGTGTGAGGTGGGCAATGCATAAGGTAAGCAGTGGGTAAGTTGTACAGTGTGTGAGGTAAGCAGTGTGCAAGGTGGACAGTGAGTAAGGTAAGCAGTGTGTAAAGTAGACAGCGTGTAAGAAAAGCAGTACTGTATGTAAGATGGGCAGCGTGTAAGGTGGGCAGCATGCAAGGTGGGCAGTGTGTAAGGTGGGCAGCGTGTAAGGTAAGCAGCGTGTAAGGTGAGCAGTATGTGGGGTGGGCAGCGTGTAAGGTGGGCAGCATGCAAGGTGGGCAGTGTGTAAGGTGGGCAGCGTGTAAGGTGAGCAGCGTGTAAGGTGAGCCGTGTGTAAGTTAGGCAGCATGTTAGGTGGGTAGTGTGTAAGTTAGGCAGCATGTTAGGTGGCCAGTGCGTAAGGTGGGCAATGTGTAAGGTGAGCAGTGTGTAAGTTAGGCAGCATGTTAGGTGGGTAGCGTGTAAGGTGGGCAGTGTGTTAGTTAGGCAGCATGTTAGGTGGGCAGCGCGTAAGGTGTTCAGTGTGTAATGTGGGCAGTGTGTAAGTTAGGCAGCATGTTAGGTGGGTAGTGTGTAAGGTGGGCAGTGTGTAAGATGGGCAGTGTGTTAGTTAGGCAGCATGTTAGGTGGGTAGCGCGTAAGGTGGGCAGAGTGTAAAGGGTTTTTTCGAGGGTTGCATGCCGTCTCACTTTGAGCCCATCCTTGTCCTCGACCTACATGCTGGTCTCCTATAGCTCGCCTTCATCCTGAGCTGTGTGCCTGCTCCCCACTCAGAAAGCAGCTGCCCCAAACCCAAAACGCCCTCCAACATGAGCCTCAAATGCCTCCCTCGGACAGAGGCAGGGTCTTAGTGAAAGATTCGGCATTTGTGGCCAAGCGGCACATAACGGCCTTTACCTTAACCTGTACCTGCTTACTATGCAATACTCGAAAAGAAAACAGTTAAGAAAAATCACTTCTGTACTTACCCACAAGGAACCTCTAGTGGTAATATTTATATATCATAAAATTATCAAATATCAAGCAGTAACATTTATAGGGGGGTAAGATGCACTCTTCATTGTTATTCTGTTTGTTCTGCTACTCTATAGGATCAACCCCCCCCCCCCCTTTTTTTGGAGCCCCTTTCGATGGAAGCATTATCCCTGATTTCATTCCTCAATATTCATTCAATTATATCAACATATGTTAGTTAATTTTTTAATCATCAACTGCTTGAAATTACACAGTACCCTCTGGAAGCCTCAACATCTGGTACAACATCTGGGTGTTATGGTAACGGGGCTTGCTGAAGCACAGCCCTGTAAGGGCCCTCAGTTTGCCGTGGAGTGCCAGTTTGTGGTCTGAGGCGGTAACTTCAGGCACACGAAATGATATGGTTCGATTCAGCACGCACATTGAAATCAGTAAGTGGTTTAAATCACTGAAACAAAACTAGTGCTTACAGATTTGGAAACTGGTTCAGTGTTGCTGTTGTTGGGGAATTGCGACTCGTCATTATCTGGGGACACTTATAAGGCTTCTCACCACAACAGTTGGGAAACTGCACAGCACCGGGCCGGATGAGTCTGGAAACTGGATCGCCAATGTTGTCTTCTTGCAGGAATCACCACGGTGCTCACCATGACGACCATCAACACCCACCTGCGGGAGACGCTACCCAAGATCCCATACGTCAAGGCCATCGACATGTACCTGATGGGCTGCTTCGTCTTCGTCTTCCTCGCCCTGCTGGAGTACGCCTTCGTCAACTACATCTTCTTCGGGAGAGGGCCTCAGATGCAGAAGAAGCTGGCAGAAAAGGCTGAGAAGGCCAACAACGACCGGAGCAAATACGACAGAAACAAGGTAAAGGCCGCCTATCTGGGAGCGGGGCTCCTCCCACGCGCCTGAGACCACGGTCAGCTAAATGGTTTCCTTCCAGGTCTTCATTCAGACAGCAGAATAACTACCTCTGAGATCATCAAACAAGCCTTTTTCTTCATTTTGCCATTTATCAGAGCACCACGAACAGTAACAAAACTGAAGATTAAAAATTAGGTTAAATGTTACCCCCAGTGCTGGCGAATCACTTAAAATCTCTCGGGATGAATTCCCAAGGAGATAAATGTAAACCCAGTAGACCACTGAATATACGCAGCCTGCGACGGGCACATTCTCTCTTTCTGTTATCCAGAAGCCACGGTACCTATTATTCAGATTAATTTCACTTATTCATATAGTCTGTCGTAAGTAGCAGGGCTGGGACACTGGATTAGAAGAAATGAGACCATTTATTTGATCTGCACTGTAATGAAAGCATAGGCCACACTTATTTTGTGTCTCTATACGTCATGACAATAAATGAACGTTTTATAACCATTGTAACATCATTAGAGAATTCTTAATAAAACCATTGTTGTGCTACATGAGTTCTTTGTGTAAATGTAACAATAAGCTGTAAAGCTTCTGCGTGGTTTTTGGGAGCCATTTTTGCAGACAATGCCGAAGCCGCTGAGTTGCTAGGATATGACCTTCTAATCCTGGCATCCTTTCCATCGTCAGCTGGCCGGCGAGAGCCGCTCACCATATACGCGTATATGATTCGCTTAAAGATTATACTGATTAATGATACATCTACTGCTATCTACAAACACGGCGGCAGTTGACAGGTGTATGCAGGTTTGGGTGCTTCTGTTTCACTCCGATGGAAGAGTCTGGCTTGCTGACATGCCCTGTGTGTGGGGGAGTCCGTCTCCCGCCCCTCCCTTATAGTAAACATAGCCCTGCTGGTGCACACAGTGCTATCTGGCTGTTTATATCCATGTGCATAGCGAGGAGGTTAGCTAAAAAAATGAACTTCTCGACACTTCCATTAACAAGTGGAATGCTTTTTAAAAAAACCTTGTGTCGAGTGTGGAGTTGTGTCCTGAGGGTACCTTTTAGTTTCAGAGCTGTTAGAGTCTAGAGAATACTTTCATATAAAAATTGTTAAATATTACATTAGCTGAATATAGTATATTCAGGTAATGTACTGCTGCTCCTGATGGCTCTCTGTAGCGGAGCCGCGTCGCTGTGTCACCAGTAAAAGGCAGTCTTTGCTTGTGTCTTTCCTGAACAGTCTGTTCTGGAAGGAGCCAATTGCAACCCAGCATCTGTTAAACAGTCCAATCAGGTACAAGGCTGTCAGCCGGGGGCGGTGAGTGTGTATCTATGGACCCACTATCCCACATCCTTGAGCTTTCCCTTCAAACTTTGCCGCCCTGCAAAGTTTCTTTGTTTTTTTTCCCTGTCATAATGCAAAGATGCATCAGAGTCTTGTCTGCCATGTTCTATATGTCTTGTCTCCTTGCTCTGTCTGTCACGACATCATATCCTGGAGTCAAGGAAGGGGTGCTTTTGGTTTCTTAGGCTGAGGACTCAAGTCATTGGCTCAATGGACCAATCTTGGTTTGTCAGCTGGTCCAATAGGAGCCCACAGACAGAGGTGGGTTAAGCCAGCTGTTGGCTGATGGCACACAGTAACCCCGCCCTCTGTTGTTCTCTGAGCCACGCCCCCCCCCCCTCCCGCACTAGCATCCTAACCCTCAGAGGAACAGCGGGTGGATGCAAGCTCCCTACAGTGCCAATCCATCTCTGGGGGGTTAGAAACTTGACGTCCACTCAGACTTTTAAATTATGCTCTGAATGAAATATGTACGCCTGGATGATTTATTATGGAACACTTTTTTTAAGGGGTAACAGGGAATAATCAATGGATTGAATGTGCTGGCATCTTCAGGAAATATGGTGGAAATGTGTTTATAAAATACCATTTTTTAAGGTTCTTTCATAATTGCGTGAGATGTGAGCAATGATGCGTTCATTTTAGTAGAGGTCTAAACTGCTTTATTTAAAGAAATGGACACCACTCTCCCCGTCTGTTAATACACGTTTATGTTTCATGCATCAGTAACCAGGACCACCGTGCATCTGTAAACAAGCTGTCTCGTATTTTTCATACAGGGAAAAACAGCCCTATTCAATCATAATTTTTTAACAAGCGCTGTGATTTTTGTAATTAGGCTCTCAGCAGCATTCTGAAGCGCTCCTTCATTTTGAGAGACGTGGTTCTGGGTTTTCTTTTGCTCGATATGTCATGCACACTCACTCCTCAGGCTACGGCCTTGGAGATTAATGCATGAAGCCTGCCTTTGTTTTCGTGTGCTGCTGCTGAGGTCACGAGGGGTCACCCTGAATACGCTGTTTGTCAGTCCTCCTAGTAGTTTTTGGTTGGCTGTGGACCGAAAAGTCACTGCGGTCCATGGGTGGCCGAGTCTTTTATAGGGGCCTGGTTACGGGTGGACAATGCCCACCCAAAAGGATTGTCTGCCCACCCAAAAGGATCGTTCTCTCACCCACCCATCATCAACCAGCCATCCACCCCTCCCCCCCATCCAGTCGCCAACTATTAGCTGAACACTGGTGCCCACCAGACATTGCCAAATGCTCCCATCAGGATAGCATCCCAGTGATGCAACTGGTCTTATCACAGGAGCCTTGAAGGTTCTGAATGCATTTAGATTTGCCCCCCCCCCAAGCCCAGCATTCCCAGTTTAGACACTCAACACCATTCTCGCTGCCCTGTCTCCAGGTCGACGCCCACGGAAACATCCTGCTGACCACCTTGGAAATCCACAACGAGGTCACCGGCCACGAGGTGGCTGCCAGCCCCACAGAGGGTAGGAACTCGCTGACGGCGGCAGCGGCGCCATCCGATGGCTCGAGCGTGCAGTACAGAAAAGCGGGCACACCCCGGCAGGGCCTGGAGCGCAACGCGCAGCTGAAGAAGCCGCGATTGCGCAGGAGGTCCTCACAGCTCAAGATCAAGATCCCTGACCTGACAGACGTGAATGCCATCGACCGCTGGTCGCGGATAATATTCCCAGCCGCGTTCTCTCTCTTCAACCTCATCTACTGGCTCTACTATGTGAACTAGACGGTGGCGCGGGCCTCTTGGGGGCCCCTCCCGCTTGCCGCTCCTTTTAGAGACTGCGAGGGAAGCGTTTCCCACACTTTTTATCAACACTTTTTTACTCGTAACAGGATTTCTGTGGATTGAAAAAAAAAAAGATTTTGTAAAGAACTGGCATTTACTGAGTGAGGTACTCTGAATATTTGTAAGCAGCTACAGGGAATGTGCACTGTACGCTAAAGCTGCCTTCCTCTGCACTCCAGATACGATGTGCCGTTATCCACAGCGCTCACTGAACAAATCTTACTTTTACAACAAATGACAGAATAACGTAACTAAGACCTGTAAATATCTGGAGTCCAGAAGGGCAATGCATAGAAATGGACTTAAGTATGGATATATGGTTAAAATGAGTGATCCTTTATATATTTACTTTCCCACTAAGGTGATAAGACTGTATTTATGCAAATGAACACAATTTATTGTAGCTAGCTTTTTTGAAACGCTTATAAATATAATTTCCGCACCTATATCACATGTATACATATTTATGTGCTATATGCTTTTTATGGGGCGCACTACTCTCCATTGATGTTGCAAGCCACTGCAGTATTTTTGCTTCCTGTGGTTTAACAGCACATATACGGTAATGTGCTGGGCGGGTATAAGATTTATACACAGTACCTTTGGCTTGGATGTATTTGTGCTTCAGTGCAACCCTCCAGTCCACGGACGCAAGATGGATTGATGGACCAATCCCGTCTAACGGCATGAAGCATTTCCCGTTCTTACGGTTTCTGTTCTTCTTGTTCGATGGTACAGAAAAGCATGGAAGATTTCTGTCCTCAGTTGAGCTAGTTTTATAGCGAAACTGGCCGGGATTTGATAAGTTATTTACCATCGTAGGTTTCCTTTAACTCTTCTTTCGGCAATAAGCCTCCCCTGGGTAATCACTGTGTAAAAGCTTACATGACCCTCTACATCTGGCATAAGGTAACAACTGCATGTGATCTTTCAGCGCCTCTTTTTTCTGTTCAACCCCCCCATCCCATCCCGCCAGAGCAGCGCTGTACATAGCATGTCATATTTACATGAAATATTAACATATAAGCTCTATAATATATCAGAGAATTTCAACTGAAAGCTCAGATTGCCGCGCATTTTCTGTATGTACGATTGTCACGTTTACCCACTTTTTTAATTTATTTGTTTGTTTGTTTGTTTATTTCTTTGTTTTTAGATAAGTAGTTGTACATCGATATGTTCTCCGTTATTACTTTGTGATGACAGTGTTTTTTTCCACTGGAAGATCCTTTTCTCACATAAAATTGAAATCACTTTCAAAGATGTAGTACGCATGCTTAAGGATACTGTTCTGTTATTATATCACAGTCTGTGACAAATATGGGAATTTAATCCAAGAGTGGAACTGATTTTTTATTTTTTTGTCAGCCTTTTATTTGTCCCTCCCAATATGGTGACCTGTGTCTTTCCAACATGCAGGAGGCTTCGTGTTGTGTTTTTTCTAAACTTCTAACCGACGCCAGCATTATAACCTACTTATATACACTTTTTGCAGTGCTTTTCCTGAATGTATTATTTACATGAACTAATATTTGTGTTAATTTACCTGATGTCACAGAGACCCGCCCCCACCCCAACCTGTCGTGTCATTTGTGCCTATCCACAATTCACAAAGAAAAAAAAAATAAGTTACATGATTGATTTCGAGTGATCGAGACCCCCACTCCGAAGGTCACTGAGTAAAATGAGGGACCAGCCATTATTATCAGGTAAAATAAGTGACACTTTTCAGGGATTTCCAAACACCTATTCATAGTTCCCAAGTTAGTGGCCTCTGAGAACATGGGGCACAGAACAAGCGGGGAGGTTGGGGGGGCATCAAGTCTTGTCTGTTTGCCTTTTCTCAAATTCAGATGTAACCTTCATCTCTCTTCTAATTAGTCGAAGCCTGCCCACCTCACAATGCAGTTTTTTGCCTTGCTGTCAATGACGCAACGTTAAATACAGTCTAAAAATACAGTCGATTGGTACATATCCAATTGCAACACTCAGTGAGTAATCGATATCTTTAACCTCATTTAAAACTCACATTTTTGTTTTAAAAAATCATAAATCATAAATATAATTCAGCCTTTTATTAATAAAGTTTTATTGGTTTGCATTAAATTATTTGCAGGTAATTTTTGTTTGTCCCTGCATTCTTAACGATGTGGCAAAAGTTAGCCAGCCGAGGGCCCAGGTGGCTCCCCTGTGTCAGGGAGGCCGAACAGGATGGGGCTGAGAAAGGGTGTTCTTGTTTGGATCTGGTACCTGAGGAGACCCATCAAAACCAGTGGGAGCTGGGTTAGCAAACACACATGGTATGTGTTGCCGATACGGTCCGGGGACCCGAGGCAGCAAGCTTTGGCCCAGGCAAACCTGGCATCTGCAAATTTGGCATCTGGCAAACCTGAACGCTACTGGGGGCAGTGTCCATTAATTATGACCTAGGAGAGTGAAGACTCCCCGTCCCGTAAACTGTCAGTGTTTATTTACATCCATCGGGAGTCACATAAACACGGTCAGTGTTTAACTGCTGTTCTTTGTTTCAATTAAATCTGCAAATCCATATTGCCCTTTAAACCCCCCCTCTCTGCATTCCTCCTTTATTTTCTGGCAGTTTGCGTTTTACAGCGTTACGTGCTATAATGGGTGAATCGGGGCAAACTCAGAGTGTGTTATAATCTTTGGTGTTTTTCCCTGCTCTGCTAGTCATGCCTTTGTTGTGGCTTTTATGTCCAACCTGGCAGTCACACGGGGATCGGGCGATCGGGACAGGCGCGCGCCGCATGCGCTGATTTACTCTTTTATTTGTTGTTCTTCTCTTGTGCCATGAAGCTGGCGTGAGGGTGTTTGGAAAACAAGGCGGAAGATGCATAGCCTGTGCCGAGTTTAAGATCGGGTGAGCCGCCTCCGATCCAAGGTGCTCTGGGCCTCCATAAATCTCAGACTGTGGTGGCCTGATGGATCCCAACCCACGTGGCGCCTGCCAGCAGTGGAGCGGTGACATTCTGAAGCGGCCATGACCTAGAATCATGGCAGAATTCTCACCGCGCTTAAGTGAACAAATCACCGCGGTAATAAGGTGCACCCCCGATAAACTGGTAGCTACTGGTTACGAGGCCGATTTCTGTGTGGTTTAGAAGAAACCCTGCTTATTGGACAATAAATCAAGGTGCAAAATGTCTAATGGTATAAGTGTGTGTGTGCATGTTTCTGTGTCTGTGTGTGTCTGTGTGTCTATGTACTTGTGTGTTGGGGGGGGGGGGTCACTGGTAAGGATTTCACTCTCCTTTCAAATATTCCGTGAATAAAAAACAGCAAACCCAGAATCTCCAGTATTTCATTTGTATGTACAATGCTAATCGTCATCTTTGAATATTTAAATGTATTTTCATAAGTATAGACCCAACTGCCTGCTTTGAGCTACTGTCTTAATCATTTTTCCAGTGGCTCATGAACGTGGCTCTAGAGAGGAATGTCACATGGTCACCTGGACCATGACGGAATTCAGCAAGTCACAATTCAGGGTAGTGACCTGGGCGATTTATTCCCAGAAGTTCCCTGGGGGCGGGGCAGGGTTTGGGTAGGGGCGTGGCTTCAGTGATGTCAGCTCTTCCCACTCGGTGCGCAATGCAAGCATAGCTATTGTATTTGTTTCCTGATGTTGTACAAAACGTCAGTTGCTCAGTTTTGTTGTCGATATCTACTTGATTTCACGTTTCACTTTTTTGTCATGGCGTGCAAAACAATGTCCCTTTTATGTTGTTTTTATAGTTTTATCTGCCTGACAAATTACAATCCACTTTTGCACCAAGAACTCCAGTGATTGCATGAACTCTTTGTGATTGGGACTCCTGGAAAGCTAAAGCAATTAGGAGATACTTTTTAAAGATCAGACATTGCACAGGCCTGGGGTTCATTTTTGTAGATTGCTACAGCTCAGGCCCCAGAGAGAAGGTCAAAGGTCAATGTCAAAGAGATTTGGTTGTTTTGCCACGGAGGATGTAACTGTTAGACACAGATTGCAATATCCAGAGAGCAATGTACTGCTATGTAAAAATTTGGCTTCCGGCTTGAGATAATGAAACACGCTGCTGGGATGTGAATAAGAAACCCTCTTTTGTAGATAAGCAATAAAATCAACTTGAACAACATGTGTTTCAGTGCATATTTTGTGTTAAATCTCTGAAATTCTGAAAAGGCATCTGTTTAAAATAGCAGGAGTTCTTTTACGGTTAACATGTTCACAGCAGAGGTCCGGACACTATTGATTGATGATGGGAGAAATAAGATTTCAAAACCCACTGTGGGTGGAAATATCATGCGACACCAGCCAGTGAGTGGGTTAACCCCCTTCCAATCAGTTACTTCCTTGGCTCCCATTGGGTTACACCAGACATTGATTGAAAGTGCATAGTAATTGCCACCTACAGGGGGACTGATATCCTTATTTGTTCCATTGCTTCTGTGCACATGTTGTGTGTCATCGTGCGAGTTCACACTCCGAAATATCTATTACAAAGAAATGAAAAAAGAAACCAAAAGAGGATAAGTGTTGCTGCACAGTTGAGCTGTTGACAAGGGGGGACTGGTGTGTCTCTTAGATATGTTTCCCAGGGTCCTGGAAATCAGGTATGGCTGAAACTCTACTTCCTGTTTATGTTACCCACCCAGAAAACAACTGTCTCTGGATGATTCCGAATTCACATACTTATAGTACGTGACATGAACAGTAGGTCTGAATCCTCAGTATGGATGAGGCAGTAGGCAGATCGTAACTGGATGACATACTACATTCTGCCAAATACTCAATATGGATGAAACAGCAGGCAAGCAGTACTTGGATGACATACTACATTCTGCCAAATCCTCAGTATAAGTATGGATGAGACAGTAAGCAAACAGTACCCAGATTACATACTATATTCTGGCAAATACTCAGTATGGATGAGATAGTAGGCAAACAGTATGTGTTCATACCGCATTAATGGTCGAGTAGCAGGCTAATGGTGGAATTTGATACGTTTGGTATAAACATGCGATTTTGAACCCACTGTCCTCCAGTCACATGGCTACAGTTGTTTAATGACACAAAGTGAATCTGAACCAAAGGATATATTAGAAACAGCCTGTGCACTAAGAAAATTATTTTAAGCTGAAACGGCTGGGGGCATTATGAATGAGGTTAGGTGTTTTTGAAATTCAGGTTATATTGCTGAATGCTCACCAATTCAGCAGAGACATATACTGGTCTATTTACATATTTAACATTTGAAATCTTATATCTTTATGCCCATTGCTGGAAGACGTAATGTGTAAAAACCGAATGAGTCATTAAACATGAAAATTTACAAATTACCTCGATGCAGCAGATAATACGTTAGCTTTTTTCGCAGTTCTAAAAAAATGTCTTTTCCATGGAGCGCAAACTTAAGATGGATAAAAAGAAGAAATATTAATGCAATAAAAACTGTGAATTAGCATGCCGTGTATGCACCCACTGGCAACCACACAATGCTGTGTGAGATATCACCTGCACCTTCATTACCTACACCATAAACCAAAGCATATTGGTGGGGGGGGGGGGGGGGGGGGGGGGGGGGGGGGGGGGGGGGGGGGGGGGGGGGGGGGGGGGGGGGGGGGGGG
>JAODKC010000080.1:2160228-2171090 GCA_026777985.1 Mormyrops attenuatus | reverse complement strand
TTACTCGTGTTCTCTACTGTGAACACCCGTGTAAAATAATCATTAAACTCATTCACTATATCCATTTCATTTTCAATATTAAGGCCCTTACTATCCTGCAAATTAGTGATTTCAGCTTTTAGAGCTCTTTTGGAGTTAAAATATTGGAAGAAAGCATCACTACAGTATGATAATATGTACATAACTGTCACTGCAGTATGATAATATGTACATAACCGTCACTGCAGTATGATAATATGCACATAACCGTCACTGCAGGATGATAATATGTACATAACCGTCACTGCAGGATGATAATATGTACATAACCATCAGTGCAGTAAGATAATATGTACATAACCATCACTGCAGGATGATAATATGTACATAACCATCACTGCAGGAAGATAATGGCGGGAAACACAACAGTCTTTGTTTAGATCTTTGCGCTAATACCCATGGCTTTCCATCACATGTAATGTAATGAGCTTAATCCTTCCTGAGAAGTCATTCGTTCACCGAGGTTCCCTCATCAGACCACACGTGAGGGTGTCTGTATTTCAGGGAAGCCAATAAGAACTAATCAGAACACACCATGCTCCTTATTAGCTTAACATGCGTAGCTGGGCATACAGAAAGGCATTAATTATGGCGAGGCAATAACGCAGCCTTCAAAGTTCATAACAGGAGCCGTGTAAGTATTTGCACACAGGGAGGGATGAGTCACTCATATCAGTGATATGGTGAGCGAGGGAGTGCTGTGAAGGCGTAACACTAACAGCTAGCCCGGCGGTGGCAGCCAGCCGGGCAGGTAATCACAGGCCATCTCCCTGGGCAGGGGTTTATTTATACCAGCGGGAGAGACAGTCAGCTACAGGGAGCCATTGCTGTATGGAAAGGAGGTTTCGCTGCATTGTTCAAAGGGAGGTGGGTCTGGGGGGGGCCGAAGAGCCAGAGGAGCTGCCACATAAGAAAGAACATTTTCTGGCAAGCTAGTTTATTTTGATTTTTAGATGCCCCCTCCAAGAGCAAAGGTGGGTAGTTCAGGTCCAGAGAATAAAAGTCCAGATCAAGATTTTGTTTCTGCCAACCAATTGAGTACCGTGTAACTATGACTCTTTATACTGAACTGGTCGAAAATTGTGGTCTGGACTTTTACTCTCTGGAAATGAATAGCCCACCTGTGACCAAGAGTCACGTCCTCTGAGGTTGTCCCACAGCATGACATCCACAGATTATGACCGTGCAGATGCGCCCTTGCCCAGGAGAGCAGGAGCCGTGTTCTCCTGTCTGCCTTCACCCAAAATGCTAATCATATCCGTAAGGCATTGATATCAAACTCCAACCTCTTGTCACATTTTATCCATCATAGCGAATAAAGTGAATTAGCTATTATGTTTTACATCCATATTTTTTAATTCAGAGCATGAAACCTCAATGTTTATAATTTTCTCACTTGTTTGTTCCTGTGAAGCAGGAAAACACTCCAGAGGTTTGTTACATGGATGCAGTAGGTCTGCAGAGGAACTAGCTTAGGCTCTACAGTATGTGACATCTGTGCAAAGTTTATCGCTGCATTTTACTGGAAAGTCTCACTCCTGCCACTGCTGGCCTGTCCTCTAGAGAGACATAACTAGTGTTTATTTAACCAAAGAATCTGAACAAGGCCTAGAGGTCTCCCTAAACTCCCAAATCTTCACAGCACAACTTCATAAATACTAATTTATGATATTTACGGTGTTTTCACCCCTGCACTTTTTACTTCGGTTAAATCTGGCAGTGAATCTTTTTTCTTTGCTTCACTGCACTTGCCAAGGGGCCAAGGGGACCTAAAAATTTGACATGGTTTTCCCTGATCGTGGGGGCCTGGTGCCCCAAACCCCAGCGGCGCGGAAGGGTCGACTAAATTCTATAATGGGGAGAATGGCCTCTGTTAATATAATAATTAAAATGTGTTGCTTAAATTATGCGCAGATAGCATAAGAAGTCTCTGAAAATGACGGTGTCTGATAACATGTGAACAGAGATGCTGGCAGGCTTGCAAATTCTCCATCCTGCACATCCATGAGACAGGAAGAGAGACAGAGTATTGGGGGGGGCTGACTCTGGTTACATTCTCGCAGGCGAATGGGAGAGGTGCTCCATCATAGGGGGAACAATCGCATCCACCGCTCCGGCTTGGCCTGTCCCATGAAAGAGGATGGGTAAGCGTAAAGGATAAGTGCTCCGCCCACCCCGCACTGTGTGTGTCTCGGGATTCTGGGGCCGTGGGGAGAGCAGCAGGCTGGCGAGGCATTCCTGGCACGACGCCTCTGCGATATAATGAAATTTAGCCAGAGTGAAGTAGAGTATTTCCTATTACCTTTTTTTTCTTCATTGTACAAATTGGTTTCCCAGGACATTCTGCTGCCTTGGATTTTCTGGACGCTTCTGCTTGATTTTTTTGACAAACACTTCATTTTAAAGACTTTGCTTCTGGTACGTTTTTTCCTCACCCATTTTCTTACTAATACCGGAGACGGTGTGCTTCTCTCCGAAGCCAGTGATTCTCTCGCTTTGGCAGTATAATAGCACAATACAGAAATGGATGTAACCTCTTCTTACATGGAATTCTCATAAAACTAATGGATAATTATAACATTATGGTAGATAAGCAAGATCTCATAGCTCATTTATTGGATTTATATCCAGAACCAAACTGCATGCTTTGTGAAATCGTTGTATTAGTGTGCAGATTTGCTCTTTGCCAACCTAAAGCATCTCAATAGCTGTGCCTAAATATAAATTCAGGCAGTTTCCGACCCTCCCCACCCACAGCCCACGTATTTTCAGGCCCCGAACTGCTGTTCCGAAGGCGGGAAGGATGTAGCTTGCAGACAGCTAAGTGCCCAGAAGATGCACGCAGTGATAAGCTGCACAGCAGAGGTGCCCCGTGTTGTGCCTGATCCGGAGGGAGGCCTTCACACTCGGGAAGCCTTTTGGGTGAATCACTGAGCCGTAATGATGTCCACCATCTGAAGTTGTGCTCTAATGGTGTGTAGTCCCACGGAAGTCATTTTAATGTGGGGGGAAAAAATCATTAAAATGATTTAAATCTGTTTTCTTTTCCTTTGAGCTTTGCAATATTTTCATGAATATCGCAGTGTGAAACAAAAATTCAATTAGGAATATTACAGAAAAAAGACCAGAGGAAAGAAAATGATAGTCCTACACGTTGACACGGATCGCTCATTTTGCTGGTTTTTGATTGTAAATGATTCATTTAATTATCCTATAATTAGCGTGTAACGTTGTATAGCAATACATGGCTCACCTTCCTGGGCTCTTCAGGCATGCTTTATCAGACTGGCCGTCACTGGGCATCGGTTTGTGTTGTGTTTTGGCAAACACTTACATTCATAAAGAGAGATAAGTGACTTCTAGACAGCATTTTTGCCGGGGCCGTTGTACATTTCTGTTTCCCTGGTTAATCGTGTTTGGGATGCTTAACCAGATACGGTTATGAATCTGAGTTGATGTCTTAATGGAAGGTGTCACTCCCTTCAAGCCAAAGGTGAGAAATCATGCTTGTTAATTAAATAATTGGCACTCCACTAGCTTCACAGTGCCACCAAACTACTTAAACTCTGCTTTTTTTTTCTAGGTTCAAATGGCTTGAGATCCTTTTAAATTTCATGCAGATCCCGGTTTTATATTCTGTGTGTTGACCAACGCCAGTAGCCTTGCTCAATTACAGCCTGATTCAGGTTTGAATATGCCATTACGCGGTCAGCAGCGTGCCTTTTCCATCCCGTGGCCGAGCGTCGCTCTTCGTTTGAGGCTCACGTCCATCCAGCGCTCATGGGCCGTGAATTCAGCCAGATATTTGACATGGGTGACACCGTTCTTCATCATATAAGGGCTGAAATTAGCGACAAATAAAAGCTATTTTATTAACTAAGCAATATTAACAAGTTTAATGTTATCGTGCATGTGCATGTGTATGCATGTCTGTGTGTATCTATGTAAGCGCGTAATTATCAGCTTCAATATACAGTAATAACAAACATATGACAATATCAAATATTATAATTATATAATCATTTAATGTTTGCTATTAATGTATATTAAAGCTGTGAAGGTATGTTAGGATTTCAAGGTATACTTACGTGCTGCTTATGAATGCTATATGAATGCATCATGAAGGCTCATTTTGCATTCTGTGCCTTTTATGCGTCACTGAGCTGTGTCTGTAGCATGTTACTGAATGTGAGGTCACTTCCTTTTACATCAGCCTAGAGATCAATGCTCAATGGCGATCTTCACGCTGCTCAATGGCGATATTCATGCTGCTCAGTGACGATCTTCATTCTGCTAAATGGATCTTCACGCTGCTCACTGGTGATCTTCATGCTGCTCACTGGTGATCTTCATGCCGCTTATTCCCTCGAAGCCTGTCCGGACTTTCCTTCCCATGACACATAGATCAGTCTCTGTCACGATGGGGTATAACTGAAGGCTGAAGGTCTTACTGGGAATATATTCTAATCAGGAGCACAAATGACTGTAGGTAGGACCTGCGCTCTGCTGGTGTTAAATTAACTCTGCTTTATTGGCAGAGAGCAGCACGGACACTCCCCAAACAATCAGCTGAGCATCCGTGCTGTTGCTTATCATATGCAAAAAAAAAAAAAACAATTAAGAAAATGATCCACCCAGCAAGGCCTCCACCTTGTGCATTTTTCGGCACCCTGGCACAGTAATAAAGGGGCTCGCTGGAGCGATTTCCTAGGTGATGGTCAGCTCTGTCTTCTGCCAACATCACTTTCTTTTTAAAATGGCTTGTATTGAGTTTAAGCACCATGACAACCAGGAGGATCATTCAAGGCTGTCAGTCTGCTGTAAATATAACACTGTCTCCTGGTGAGATTAATACCTGTCCGAAGGTATGCCTGCATTTGCATCTCACTGATTTTTAAGAGATAAGCATATATCAAACATCAGAACAGCATCTTACTGTATATTAAAATGTATTCACTGTGATTCCTCCTATCTAACATCTTACATGGGGCATTAACCTTTTTGCCTCCAATGTATAAATCTTCAATTTTCTAGACACAGTTATTTTACCGTCCAGTACAGCATAACATAGAGTATACTCTCCATACAGACCAAGTACCTGCAAAAAAGTCTTGTTAAAAATGTACATGTTGATTATCTTGAGTATCCAATTTCATATCACATGACAGTGAAACCAGGACAGGCTTAATATGTCACATGTTAGCTGCGCGTTGAGGGATATGGCATGCTAAAACGTGTCTCTGAGGTAACTGTAATTAGCCAGGGTGCGACAGGAGCGGATATACAGCGCAGTTTATGCCCCTGACGCCGTGACAAGGACGCCCGGAGGAACATAGACTTTCAGTGTGAGGAAGAAGAGGTGGAGACACAGGGAGGGAGGGGAAACAGAGCAAGAGAGAAGGAGAGGTAGAGAGAGAGAGAGAATGAGGGAGGGGGAGGACTGACGGCCTGAGAAAGGGAAATGGTGAGAGATGGAGAGAGAAAACATGAAGAGATCAGGACTGGGAGCTAAAGAGAAAGAAAGGATGAGAGATAGGGAGATGGAGAGAAAGAGATAGAATAGAAAGCCTTTATTGTCATTATACTGGAGCACGGATGCTACTTGTACAACGGAATTGCAAAGGGGGAGAGAGAGTGATACGGGGAGAAAGAGAGAGCGCCTTCATAAGGTTCATGGGGTTCTTCAGCTTAATGACCCACCCTGGTGATGAACGTGTATCACTGATGTAATGAGATCTCAATAGGGCTGGTTAGCCAGGACCAAGAGGCCTGTCAGCTCAGCAGAAAGCAGGATGACACACCTCCAGCATGCAGCAGCTGCAAGCAAAAATCCCGTAGAGACCAGTGAGTCCCTTCTAACTAATGCTGTGAGAAATTAGTGTCCAGTACATGTACATCCTCTCATCCTTCACACATTTGGGGACTTTGATTAAGAACTAGGTTTTCAGGAGCATGGAAACCTGGGGGTGGAGGTCTTCCAGATGTTGTGAGTTTGCCATTTGTCCTTCCAGACCCCTGGAGAGTAGAATGACCATCGATTTCAGGCCAATTAACATGGGGGCGGGGGGCATGGAATTAGGGGGAAGACACACTCCCCCTCCCCTGCCCCAGTGGTGGTGTGCTCAGGCCTGCAGAGGGGGGGCAAAGAGGCAGGGAATCCATCAACCAGGCCTGTGCACCCCCACAGCCCCTAATAGTGCTTACGGCGCATGGATGCTAGCACCACTAATCACTGGGGCATGTCTTACAGCTGGTCACCGAGCTGTGCCCTTCAGTAAGTACGTGTTACTGCCTTATACAGCTGGACATTGTTCTGAGGCCAGTCGAGTCGGGAGCCCTGCTGAATACCCACAAAAAGTTGGGCTGGCAAACTTCTGGTTCTGAGCTACCTCAAGTACATATGAGGCAATCTAGCTCCTTCCCAACAGGCCTCTATCTCTCTCTCTCGTTCTCTGTCTCTCTCTCCCTCCTTTCCTTCCTCTCTCCCTCTCCCTATCTCTTTCTTTCTGTTTTTTCTGAATTGCTACAACACTAAACACCATTTCAAAAACTAAACTGTCAACTACCAAAACTCCTTCATCAAATCAATCCCACAGTTGGCAGAACCTTAAACACTATTCATCTGGTTAGACACAATTTGCAGTTCTGAATCTCCAGTTTGGCAAAACACATTCTCATTCACAAAACACATTTAGCAGTGCGGTGCACTTGGACCCCGAATGGCACACACAGCCAAAAGTTACACACAACTAATACCCTGTCATTAACTCATTATCCCTCAAAGCTGACCATGCGTATCCAATCTGTGATGTGTGGAACGCAATCAATAAACAGGACATAAGGGAAGTCAAATGCAAGTGGCATGACTTAATTCAACAATGGAGCAACAGAAGAGGAAGAGCAGGAGGAGTGTGTGTCTGAGGTGATGGACGAGGAGGAAGACCAAGAAGAAGGGCTATAATTTTACATGAGATTAGAGCAAGAGTCACGGATCATGATGAGGGAAGCAGGACAACACATGCGGCCAAGTTTAAGCAGATTCTCAGGGGCCTCCACAGGCAGGACCTTCAGCGAAAAAAACGGGTAAAATGTATTTCTGTCTCTGACAGTTACAGTATTATTTCAGTCTCAGTAAATCACTCCATCTACCTCTAGAAAGGGGACAGAAAAATAATTTCCTTACGGCATTATATCTGTTTTTGTACAGTAGAGAACATTTACAATACAGCATGTGTACTTCTAACAAAATGATCTTTTTGTAGGATTAAAAGGCAGCCACATGAGGCTGGAAGAACACGTATATTCTCACAACGACAGGATTCGCCTATTGTTGAGATGGTCTGTCAAAATAGTGCAATTCGACTGCATGAAATACAATAGCGGATTATTGAAGACAACGTGCATTTTGAAGGAATAAGCAGCATGAGTCTGTCAACAACTGCCCGCGTCCTGCAACACAAGCAGATAAGGATGAAACAAGCCTATAGGGTACCGTCTGAGGGAAGCTCTGCATGTGTGAAAGAGCAACAATATCAATATGTGCGAGTAAGTAAGCTTTTGCAGAGAATTCAACACTAGCATGTATACCATACTGTATGTGAAGCAGAGACAAAACACGTCATACTCTGTCATTTACAGAACTGAGTGTAGTCTGTTGTCACTCTGTATAAAGAATTTTTGAACTTGACTCGATGGTCAGGCCTCATGGATACATCTTCATGGATGAAGCTGATTTCAGTCTGGCAACAAGGAGGAGAGATTGCAACATAATTGGTCAACGTGCCACGAGAGAAGTACCCGGCCAGCGTGGTGGAAACGTGTTACTGTTGGACCACACAACACTGACCTTCTTCTAACACTGCTGGGTGGTCTATGGCATGCTTTGCTCGGACATGAGCGGAGAGGTCACGAGCAGGCAGAAGATCCCATTTGTTATCATCTGGCCTAATGTAAGTTTTCACCGTGGTCCAAAAATATGTGACTAGTTAAACAATAACCAAAATTTTATAAATGTTTGCGAAAGCTTCCTTTCCATGTCATCTTGCAAGGGAGAACATTGCGTGTGATGTCGATGTAGTCCTGTGGCATAATGACTGATTGATTTTGATGTAAAAAATATGTGAAATCAATTTTGTTTTTGCTGCAGGTTTTGCTGAAATGTAAATAAACTTTCATAAGTACAGGAATATCCTAAATAAAGATTGTTATCCTGTTTTGCATTTATTTATGTATTGTATCACGATTGCTGAGTAGTGTCCATACATTGGCTGGTTTTGTATGTCTTCTGACAGTCTGACAGTAGTGCTTGATTTCCAGTAAAGCTAAAATAGTTGTGGGTAAACTGTTTGATTTAGCAAGACAAGTCAACGGTTTCGTGAGTGTAGCTTGAATTTTATGGTTTGTGCTTAGTGTTTTGAGAAAAGGATAGGAGATTTTTAGGAAATATGTTTTAGCAATTCGGAAACACTGTAATATTACCTAAGATTTAGCTTCTCCTTCCGACATGTCACCAGCGTCATGACGATAAATGAACTACGTCAATCAGGGCTTTTGAAATAGGACCAATTCACAAAGCAGCCTGGAGCGTCGTTATCTGCCAGTTAAAGGAGGAGCCTCGACCTCTGTGATATTACCAAGCATCGAAACGCTTTCAGAGCCGAACGTGCCAACCCTTATTACTGCAGATAACACACACAGGGGAGCAGAGGTAACACCTATTACCTGTGGGAATTCTCTAATCTTGATATCCCCCGCTCAGGCTTTATGCAGTCAGCATTTTTTGCCTTCTTATTTATCTGAAACTTGATTATTTTCCCCTCAAAAAAAAAACTTTGGGCCACTACAGGATGAATACCTTCTTTTCAATAACGCGAAGGAAACAATCTGGAAAGATCGCTTAATGTGCAGGGCCGGGCGTGTTCCTGAAATGCCGGCTAAGCAGTTGAATGTCGTCCAGAGATCCCCACCTGGATACAGCCACTGCCCAATGTTTCCGGGACAACTGGGGTACAATGACTTGCTGGCCAAAAAACACGACAGCACAGCGGAAATTGGAATGATGACGAGGCCCTTCCAAGAATCGTGGGGGACAGACTTTCATGCGGGTGTGAGCTCCTCGCCACGCCACAAAACCGACGAAAATGCAAAATGTGGCTCCAGGGGCTGGGACGAAACCAAAATGACCCAGTTAGCCTTTGGCCTCTGAAAAAGACTAAATCAGTAGGCTAATAACTGGCTAATGAAGGGCTGGTGTCTGGTGAGCAAAGGGTGGAAGGTCGGGGTCATCTGTCAGAGAATACCAAAGCTCCGAAGGCGCTCCCAGGTACGCCGCAAATGCACATATCCAGCTAAACGCCGCGGCGGGAACAAAATGGCAGCTGCCAGGATTCCTCTCGCCTCCAGCGTCGTTTCAGAAATCGTTATTTGAACTCTCTAATTTTCCTACCACCAGCTTATTGATCATCAGGAAAACTCCTCTGAGGAGGGAAAATCAGAGCACACTGTGCTTTTTCTCCCTATGATTCCATGAGAGGAGTCTTCCGCTGTTTATGTTGTGACAAAGCATCCTGTCACTCGTCATTTCGAGCCTGTAAGACAGAATGCAGCAATCTGAGGACTGCAGCTCAAACGGCATCCCAAAGTGGCACCCAGTGGTCCCCGTGTTATCGTTCCATCCTCTTTTTTTTTTTATAATTGATTAGCTGTCTTTGCTCTTTGATTTCAAGGGGAGGGTACGTATTTCAAATGTCTCGTCTGGCAAACTCATTGATGCAAGGTACCACCGCGTCCATTATGATCCTGCCTCCACTTTGCCAAGCATTAGTGATAGAATTGTTATCGGGAGCGGGGGAGAGGGGCACTCTTGCATGGCAGAGAATGGAGACTCTTCTAGGTCATGGACAGTCCCCCGCACGAGTTCCCGCTGGGAATGCACCAGCCGCCATTGTGGCTCACCGCATCCCAGGGAGAACCAGACATACACCAGCCTGCGGTGGGTGCTGGCAAGCTGATCCGGGAGCGTGTGGGGGCACGTGCTGCTTGGGCACAGCAAGCCGGCTAGGGCCTGAAACCAGAGCTGGTTGTCTAGCCATGCCGAAGCCGGCAAGATGTGCACAGCCGTTTTTCCCAACTCGGTCCTCTGGCACCCGCAGCTGGTCCACGTTTTTGCTCCCTCCCAGCTCCGAGAGAAACTCCACTGTGGAGGATGAGAATACACTGTGCCTGAGTGAGACTGGTTGGTTTAAAGACTGATTGTTTTGCAGCTGTTGCCACTATGATTAATTTGCTGCATGTTATGTCTTTGTGTATGTGTGTTTTTGTAATTATTACATATACCCCCCACAATATGATAAACACCTGTACCTTTTTACCTTGCAAGGGATATTTTTTCAGCTCCCACAAGGGGAAACTCAATTTTATTTAAATTTTATAAAAAGCTTAAAGTTTTGTATTTTGTTTTGTTACTTATGATTCTGGTTAGGGCTGGGTAAGGGTTAGGGTTATCGTAGTAATGATTAGGGTTTTAAAGTACCCATCACCCTTAGCCGGTGATCGCCCTACACGGTAGCATCACCGTTGCCCTTCGCCCTAAGCCGGTGGTCGCCTTACACGGTAGTGTCACCGTTGCCCTTCGCCCTAAGCCGGTGATCGCCTTGCACGGTAGCGTCACCGTTGCCCTTCGCCCTAAGCCGGTGGTCGCCTTACACGGTAGCATCACCGTTGCCCTTCGCCCTAAGCCGGTGGTCACCTTACACGGTAGTGTCACCGTTGCCCTTCGCCCTAAGCCGGTGATCGCCTTGCACGGTAGCGTCACCGTTGCCCTT
>JAODKC010000080.1:2148299-2160128 GCA_026777985.1 Mormyrops attenuatus | reverse complement strand
TCACCGTTGCCCTTCGCCCTAAGCCGGTGGTCGCCTTACACGGTAGCGTCACCGTTGCCCTTCGCCCTAAGCCGGTGGTCGCCTTACACGGTAGCGTCACCGTTGCCCTTCGCCCTAAGCCGGTGGTCGCCTTACACGGTAGCGTCACCGTTGCCCTTCGCCCTAAGCCGGTGGTCGCCTTACACGGTAGCGTCACCGTTGCCCTTCGCCCTAAGCCGGTGATCGCCTTGCACGTTAGCGTCACCGTTGCCCTTCGCCCTAAGCCGGTGGTCGCCTTACACAGTAGCGTCACCAAGTGTCCCCCACAATGTAATAAAAAGCTGTTATTTTTCCATTGTGGGGACCATTTTTCAGATCTGTGAATGCAATCAAAAAAATTTTAATGTCTCATATTTTGTTTGGTTACTTATGGTTAAGGTTAAGGCTGGGTAGGGGTTAAAGTTAAGGTTGTCTTATTGGGATTAGAGTTTTCCCCATAAAAATTAATGTAGAGTACCCACAAAGATATAATTACAAACCTGTATGTGTGTGTGCTCTCCCACTGTCAGTGAGTCGTTCCTCCTATTGGCTTAGATAAGTAGTCCTGTAAAACAGACAGATATCCTGTTCAGTGATACTGATTTTAAGCAGTCCAGTCTTGTTTTATTCCTGATAACTTGTGCATACATCTGAAGAGGTAGTTTAGTGATTATCAGTAATCCCCCCAGAAATCCGGTTGGATTTAAAGCAAAAATGAAACATTGACCCCGGAGGCCGTGGCCAGCTTTACACATTTATTTTATTGATTGGTTTTGTCTTTCATTTCTCCGGCACATTGTCCCGTGCTTGGCATCCGAGGCATTTGGCATTAATGATCTGCAGCGTAGAGACTCTGTCACCTTTAAAGGCAGAGAATGGGCAGAGCTGAGTTTGCACCAGCTGCACCATTGATCTCCCGTGACTGTGGACGTCAGAGCTTTTGTGTGTGTCTGTTGGGGGGAGGGTGGGAGTTGGGGGGGGACTGCGCAATGGGCTTCCGGAGAGTGTTTTCAGTGGTGCAGGCCTTAGAAGGAATACCCTCCTGTTTCGGGCCGATTATCCAAAGAATCGTGTCCCCCCAGCCGACCCCTTCACAGCTCACATGGAGCCAGTGGTCCACAGCACAGGGGTGATGTCCTCAGCACAGGGGCGATGTCCTCAGCACAGGGGCGATGTCCTCAGCAAAGGGGTGATGTCCTCAGCAAAAAGGGCGATGTCTTCAGTGCTCCTTGTTGTAATCGTTAAGTCGTCCCTCCTGCATTCACCACTCTGCCGACACGGTCCATTCAGATCTAGGGTGAGGTGATTCCCACCAATGCGGGTACCTTTGTCAGACATAGTGATGGGGGGGGGGGGGGATCTCACAGTACATGGTCCAGTGAAAAAGGGTCACAATGTGCGCTAAGAAGGCTGGTCATCATGGGAACTTCTAGTGGTCCTACTAGATGCAAATGCAAGAAAGGACAATGTTGTTTTGAGCAGTGGGACACTGTATGTGTGTGTGGGGGGGGGGGGATCATTTTGGTGTCGGAATACAACCGTCTTCTTTTTTGGGTAGAGGACAGAGGACACAGCATGTCCTGCCCATCCCGATTTCCCGTACCGGAGAGTTTGCAGCTTCTGCGTGCCCCCAGTGTTCCCACAGCACAGACTGAATGCTGGAGCCCCTCTGATCCATTTGTGGCTGGTGTCCATGAGCTCGCTGTCAGTCCATCACCAGCAGGTTCCCTTTCAGGTAGAGGTCAGGCTTCACTGCACTTTACCGGGCCTGATTCTCCAAGCCTGAGTGAGTCCCCACTTGCGCGGGACATAATCGCACCTTTTACTGGAGGAGAAAACTTTCAGAAACGCTAAATAAGGACAAAATTTATGTGAAGCATTCTGCTCCCTTGGTATTTTATTACCCTCAGTTAATATGGAAAGAAAAAGAGGTTCTTTTAGCAGCAGCTTGCCTGTTTACAATCAGAATTTTTTTTAATAGGATTTGCAAGGTGCTTTTTTCTCCCCATTAAACACTGAGATCGCCCATATGAGAAATGCGGTCCATGAGCCTTTCCCCTCCAATCCTGGCCAGATGCCTAGGGTGACATGCTGGCTTTATCAGCCGGTTGTCCTGGCAATTACTTTGGGATCGTCTGACCATTGGTCCTCCTCATAGACACTAACTTTCCCTTTGGAAGTTCTTTCTGCTTCAAAGTGAGATCTCTCCGTAAACCACAGGCTTCTCATTAAACCAAGACTTTCGATTTCAGGTTTTTTTCATTGCCATCTCCTGGTACGAGTTTACTGACCCTCCCCGGGGATGTTCTGCTTCCTCACTAATTAGCTGGGACCACTAGGAAAATGTATTACACTTAATAAGGTTCATGGCTAATGAAGAAATGGAAATCATGCCTCTAGCTGTGCTCAGTGAGCATCATGCATTAGTCCTTAATGGGATGGAACCAGCGGTAGGGTTTGTCAGATGGGACCAGAGGGAAGAAGGTGCCTTCAAGGCTATGACATCCAGGCCCCTCCTTGGACCTGAACCAGTTTGTCTGTCATCCTACATGTGACACATGTGATGCATCATTCAGCGTGTTACAGTAGATATGTTGATGGGAACACAGGGGACTCCCAGCTGGCGGCGTCAGGGATGGGTGGGAACTGAAATGGGACAGAACGTACACTGAGAAGTAGAGCAAAGCACCCCGCTGCGATGAAGGCGGACCAGCCTCCCCGCAAGTCCAGAGAAAATGCTGCAAAGATTGTTCCAGAAGTGATCATATGGTCATTTTTTTTTTTTTTTTTAGTTTGGGACCACTGAAATCCTGGCCAGCAATTCCTAATGAGTTCTCCATGGGAAGGTGGCCCCATCGACCCCAGGCCCCTCCACCAGCATTTATCTCAGCTTAGCAAACAGTCCTTAAGTAATCCATCCCCTTCCAATTTCCCAAAGCCACTTATCCGATGCGGGCATGTGGTGAGCCTGGAGTCTATCCCAGCAAATGCTGAGCAAGCCCTGGATGGGATGCCAGTCTGTCACAGGGCTAACAAACATACAAGCAGGAAATTTACAGACACCCATCTACCAGCATACTTAAAGGAACCCTCCCCCACCATGTGGCAAGAACGTGTGGGCTCTCCACACAGAGAGGGGCCGGAATCAAACACAGGTAGGTCCAGCTAGGCAACCGTGCTTCCTGTACAAACATTTACATTTCAATACAGCATCTGAGGTGAGCAGCTGAAAAATCAGAAAAAAAATCATCCCAGATGGTCACGTGCTCTATCAATGCTAATGTCTCTGTGTTTACCAGGATGCACTGTGGCCCAGATTACGAGACAACATGAGGACAGGCGCGCAGGAAAAACCTTCAATTATGTATGGTTTTAGTAAGGAATTTTTTTCTGTCATGCATAATTATGGAAATACGTTCTATAATCAGAAAATCTGGTCCGCGTTTTCACTCTGAATTTACAGTGCAAATTAGTCACTTTAACTTAATTGTGATTTAATGATTAAATTACAGTATAATCCCGTTATAGTGGTCTTGCTTAGGTGTGGCATGAGTAAATGGTGTCCTGTAGTTGTGTTCTGGGCATACAGCAACTCTGGATATAACTGACTTTGGATATAACGGACTGTTTTTCCAGATACCTTAAAATACGTTATAACGGGATTGTACTGTATTGAAACTTCCAAAGAACGCAGGACCATCAGAGCTTATTAAATTTTTGTTGAACCGTGAAACCGTAGAACTGCGCAGCTCGACGAGCAGTGAACTGAAACGTTTAATATTTTAAGAGGGGGACTAGCACACTCACAGCGTTCTGCATAGAAAAAAGACAGTTTTCGTCTGTGCTTTTCTGAATCATATGAACCAGCTTGGCTAGCCTAGCCACCAGAAACTAACCTATTTAGCGAGCTGGCTTGGGTGCCGTGGTATAATTATGTAATCATGTATATTATAGATATAGATACAGATATTCAGTTCCAACAAAGACTTTTATTGATTGTCAGATGACCTTGGTCTGAGGCCACCTTCCTGAGTAGGGCCCTGTATATCAACCCACTGAGGCTCAAAAATCTAATACAGACACACACAGTTTTGTAATTATAACTTTGTGGGGACTCTCCATTCCTTTCAATGGGGAAAACGCTAATCCCTACATGACGACCATAATCCCTACCCAGCCTTAACCTTAACCATAAGCAACCAATCAAAATACGAGACTTTTGACATCTTTATGAAAAATGGTCCCCACAACAGCAAAAAAAACAGGTTTTTATTACATTGTGGGGGTCCCCACGAAGTAATATAAACCTAATCCACACATACACACACACACACACACACATACAGTGACATAACAGCTTGTAACTTTAGAGGCTCTCAGAAAACCTTTCTCATGTTGTCCTTTTATTTAGTGATACTCCTGCCCGAATGACACACACTCATTCAGTGGCAGCTTGTTGGAGGAGGCGCAGGAGCCTCCTCCCCACCATTAATAGGGCTCCTTTGTCATTGGGGGGGATATGCTCTCCCTTCGATTATGCAGTTTTTTGTTCTAGGGACCAAGCGACACGTTTCTGTGGGGCACGGGTCTGCTTATTTTCTTCCAGGCCTCATTCCCCCTCGTCACAAACACACTCCCGGTCTCTCCGCGCCACCGGCAGGAACATGGACCCTCCTGTGAGTGCACTGACATTTAAATAAGATAATTACTAGTGCGGTGAGTAATCTTCTATCTTCACTATAATTACAGCCCTGACAGGTGTCTTTGATACTGTTGTTGCACAACTGCATCTCCTTCCATTCCTGCACTGATACCTAATAAGCAGTGACTGGGCGAGTGAGAGCTCAAAACTCACAGGGGGCGGGGGCAAATGCCGTATTGTCAATCACTGGTTTAACCCAATGGAAAACACTGAGATGGCACTAAACCAACCAGTGACTGGCTGCGCCTGACAACCCCGCCCACTCTGGCCTTCCGACCCTCCTTCCTCACATCCACCTATCAGAATTGAAGGGTCTCTCCTTTAAGGTTCTGTCACGCGACTGTCCCCTTTATCCTGGTCTCCCCCAGGATTTGGCATCCAATTAAGTATAAAATCAATGTCAGTTTTTTGTTTCCAAATAATGTCCAAGGAACTATTTAAAAAGAAGCAGCATATTGTCTTTTAGGGCGAAGGGTAGAGCTTCTGTTAGAAGTAGGTCACATGCTGAGGAGCAAAGGCTTCAGCGTTGGAGAGAGTGAACATTCTGCTGGAGGCGCAGTAATGAACTAGGTCATCCAAGGAGGAGCACCACCACGCTCGCTCGCTCAACCCCACAACTGCAGCTGTTTGATTTGGAATCCCAGTCTGACTGGCAAAAGTGTGCTAGCATTTCGTCCTAGCAAAGGCCATCCTGTGGGAATTCGCTGGCCTTTTCCTCCCAAACATGAGCCCATGCGCAAGCAGTTCCACACCTTTTTTCGCAGTATAGTGCCAGTGACCTTCTAGTGACTAGGATCATATGGTCAGTTCTAATATTTCCATAACTGTTTCCTCTTAGTAAATCGCATTAGACAGCAAGGTCAGGGATGTGGTAACCAAGAGGTTGTTGGTTTGAGGCCTAGCAGGTGGTTCAGTGCAACATAAAGCTAAGTCATATTAGCCACCATAATGACAAAAAAATACAAGCAGTCTCATCGTATTGAAGTTGCCAATTGCAGACTTAAGCTTTAAAGATTAAAAATATTGGGCAGTAATTTAGAGGCGTGTCAGAGTACATTCCACTTACAATGTTCATTAGAGGATCGATAAGTGAGTGACTGAGCGTCTGACTGTCCCCTGGAGTCGCCGTTCATCATGCGGGCGTACCCGAAGTGTGGCGACCTGCCGTGAATTTACCGCCGGCGGGTGCGGGGGTCCGATGTGCTGACGGCGAAGCCCCGGGGATATACAGCCTGTTTTACAATTCAGCCGGCGCTTACGTCAGCGTGGAAGATCTGTCACAGCGGCCAGCAAAGAGGGAAAAAAACCCACCACAAATTTAAAGGGCGTCAGTCTCCATTAGGAGGGATTCTTTCGGTAAATTTTAAAAAAATATTGACTTCCTGTTGTTCTATGATTATCAGGTCAATATATTTCTGCTCTTAACAGCTGTTACGAAAGAAATATTAATTATGGTCACTAATTTGGTTTGATAGCCTGAAGTGTTTACGCATAATCAGCCTGTGCCTTGTTAAGTTTTTCGTTTAGCTTCTCGTATCTGTTTTCATGTTGAGCCAAAGCCCGCTGTTCATTTTATTATTAAGTTGTTATTGAAGCTTCAGGATGGCTGTCCAGAGAAGGTGCCGTCTCGCCAGCCCAGAGTAATGAATTTCACACCCCGTGGGGAGCGTGGCTGCGGGGGGTTGGGGGGGGGGCCTTATTATGCGTGCCGAGCCGCGGGAAGCTTTATAAAGACGTGACACCGGGCATCAGTGGGTGCCATGGCAACGTTTAAAGAAGTCCGACGCCGCATGTCCGATATTCCGGCCGCAATCCGTCTTCCGCGACTTTACTGGTAATAAATTAGGATGCTTCAGGGTCAGCAAATCCATCCCGACGGCAGCCAGCACTGGCTGCTGCATGCGGCGCCTCACTCTCTGCGGCCGACGGCACATGAAGAGCAGAATGAGCAATTTTATTAACAACCTGGCCATTTAAACCAGATCGTGCCAGTTTCAGCCGAATAGCTCTCTCGCTGGCTCATTTTTTTTTAACCGGGCTATTTAAAGACACAGATACCTGCTAGTGGATGTTCTGCCCTTTAGGACCCTGTGAGTGGGGGGTATGGAGTGGCACTAGGATCTCCGATTCACTGTGACATCAGCAGATATTATTGCATCCGGGCATTATTGCATCCGGGCATTCAGTTCTGGAAGGTTAAGCGTTCATCACAGGCCAAACACTCCTCACGTGAGCTGCATGCTGTAGTTATCAAAGGGTGTTGCTTTCTATCAGGGTCTCGCGGATTACAGTGTTTTGAAATGTCAAGCTGATGTCTGTTTTCTCATATATCGCCTGAACGGCAATGTGGCCAGTGTGTGAGGGAAGTGTTCACGGGCCAGAAGGGGGCGCTCTTCACTGGAGAGCCAGTGACCAGTAAACGACCTGGTCGGGTCACAGTGGAATTTTAAAATTCAGGTCCTGATTGGGTATGTTTCTTAAATGCCTCATTGGCCTTCAGGAGCTGGGCGTTAACCTTGGTGTCCTGGCCAAACTCTTCAATCCTGACCATCTGTTCTTCTCCGTGTTTAATTGGAGTCACAGTATCCTGCCTGTTCATAGCTGTACTCATATTTGGTACGCAATCTCCTGCTTAATGGCTGATGTAAATGTTACACTTTGGACACAGATAGAGTCGTATGTATTTAACCTTCTCCACAAAGGGACAACGGCCCATAAAATGTGCTTTGTATACAAAACCACATGCTGTACATTATGATATGGTTATGACATTATGATAAGGAACATTGAATCTCTTGGCCTCGCACCATTCCGGCCCTTTGAAAGTCATTGTGCATAAAATAAAGTCTCTTTGCATAATAAATGCTAGTAATGAGTGAAACTGGCAAGAGTCCCCTATTAGACATTAAGTAAATTAGCTTGTGAATGCAACGTTTAGTTTACTAATAGTAGAATGAGTCATTCTCAGTGTGCTGTCCTTCCTGAGTTGGACGAGTGGCGATGTGTGCGTTTAGATGACAATTTATGTTTTGTGGTTTTTCGGAGTTGCTGTTAATTAATAACTGACTCTTGACCATTTCAATACAGGATGCGGAATGCTGCCTCTGCAAAGACCCGTGGGCATCAATGCATTTCCTCCGTGCAAAGAATATGAATTTGTTTAATCCTTTAATGCTGCCATTAATGGTTTAACACTGACATGTACAGCTTTTTTTTTAGATACAAGGAGGGCTTGTTGTGCCCTTATTTCTGTAACCCTTCATAGTTGTTCCGTTTCAGGCGGGAAACTTTAGGTGTGTCCTTTAGGGCACCTCAGTTAACAGTGAAATATCCAGGTTCATTAACATGGAGGAAAACAGTAAAATGTAACTGGACTGGAATGAAATGATGTAGTAAAAAATGCATTAAGTATTAAGAAGCAGTGATAAGAAGGGTAGTATGTGGAGGGTGCAGGGAAGGCTTCGGAGGCCTTGGGGTGCCGAACACTCTGGGAGAAGCAAACCCCAGTGTTTGGGTCCTAGTATGGCAGGGGTTTGTGTCTCCTAGCACAAGGGCCTGATTGATTGATTGATTGATTGATTGATTGATTGATTGATTGATTGATTGAAGTATAACCCTCTTCTAGAGTAGGGTTAGTGATACACAGTGTAATGAAGGTCGCATGAAAGTCGTCAGTGGTGACATGCTCACGTCCCGTCTCCCTTGCCGCTTGCTGCTCCATCAACGTGTCAAACCATCGCGTGTGACACAGGAAGACATAGCACATCGGCAGGAAATGGGAAGGAGAAACGCTTGGTTGCAGGCCATTTGGATTGAGCTTGACCCCAAAGGACCTTGGCGATATTCTTCTAGCACTGGAGGTTTGGTGGCGCCATCATCTGAAGCTTCACAGAGCGACATATTTGTCAAGCGTGTAGAGACGGCAGAGAGACTGATTGAGGGCAGCAAGGTCAATCTGGAGACAACTGCGTCAAGTAATTAAAAAGTAACTTAGCCAACAGCAAGGCGCTGATTGTTTATGCGAATACGCATTCCATAGGAATCTCTCGCGCCATCTAAATGGCTGACTTCCGCAGCTGTTGCCAAATGTTTCCATTATGTGGGAATGATAGAAAATCAATTTTGAGTTAATTACTTTAATTTATTTTGGCCTCCATGTCAGGAATTCGAGGATGCATCGGACATGGAGAACATGAACCTCCAATGACTGGGTCGTGCACGTCGCCAGGATTGACTGATTATTTTCACCCATTAGGGTTGAACTGCAAGATCAAAAAAGTGGGCGTATTGATTATGGATTGGGAGAAATATAACTCGCATCAGAAACAGAACCTGACTTTTGAATGTCCTGTTTCACTTACATTTCTGTCATGTGCCATCCCAGAGGATTCCCTCCAATTTACTTTCCTTCCTGTCTAGCTTGATGCTCATCTGTCTTTATCTCCCCCACTGTCTGGGGGCGTTAGTTCTCACCTCATGGAATTACTCATCTAGGTACTTCAGGTGGGCCCTAGTCAGGACCACTGGTCTTTCTCAGGGTGAACAGGCTATGTGAGCCAGGTCACCTGCCCTGGAGAGGAAACCGGTATGAAAACAGGCACCGAAACAAAGGAAGAACCTAATAAGACTTTTTAAATAGCAGAAAGTGCTACATAAAAGAACTCAGGCACCATGGAGTGGAGTTCTGTGGTCTAGTAGAACAGATGGGTCTTGCGGAGAGGAAACCTGATGATGTTCAGCAGCTCGGAACCACGTGTGAGAATGTGGTGGAAGGATCTCCAAGCATTGCTGGTTTTCCGACCGAAGATGTTGAGATGAGATGTAGTTCTTAAGAAAGGAATGGCTCTGAAAGCCAGCTCCAAGGACTGGAACTTGATGTGAGTGCCTATGGGGAGCTGAAGCTGAGAGCCAAGGAGGGATGTGTAACGGCAACATTTAGGATGATCGTATGCCAGACATGCTGCTGCATTTTGAATCATTTGCAGGTGTTTGACAGCACAAGCTGACTGACTGTTGCAGCAAGATTCAGTGTGAATCTCCAAGACTGGGAGATCACTGCTATGTGCTCGGCAAATTAAGATAAAAAGTCGGACGTGAACCCAAAGGCTGTGTGTTTGAATTTGAATTTCCGTAGCTTAAAATATAGAGCTGCGTAAATTTGTTCTTGAACGTGATGTTATTTAGCATTTTAATTTTTTATCATGACCAGAGAAAGACCTGATTTTGCAATGGTGATGGTCACCATGGCAGTAATTACCTTCATCACCAACAGTGCCTTCCATGCGACGATCCGGTCACTCAGTCGGTACTCATGCATGGATCCTTTTTACAGGCACAGACTGGATATAGCCATGTGCCCCCCCCCCCCACACACACACACACACTCACACACACACATGGGGCCATAGGAAAAGCTTCCCTATGTTTTGCCGGCAGTTGGACTGCAGTACGCGGAGACAGCCACGCCGATCGCAGGGAGACGGATGCTGAGTGGGTTTCTTCCTGCTGGCCAGTGAAGACAAACCTTCCCACTTTTACTGCTTTTTTTGTCCGTAACATAGAGGCTATGGGACAAACCAGTGATAAAATGTGCTGCTATTACTTAGCCAACATTTTTACCCAAAATAGATTATACTTTTACCAGCATCATCAGCTGTTATTTTAACCTTAGAAATTTGAAGTAATCAGCTAATAAGGAGGTATTTGAGACCTGGCAAATTCCAATCAAGGTGTCCCTCAAGGCAGTGTTCCAGCATACTCTGCCAGTTTCTGCCCTTCGTACCTCTGAGCAGGTCTGAATCGCTCCGGTGCATGTGCACAGAAGTATGCGCGGGTGTCATGTGAAACTGCGCGCTAAATAAAAGCATCAGTGGAAGAGGTATCAAATGGTCAGCCGGCGGTTTATGCTGTCGGTACTGGTCCTGTGGTTCTGTGACTTGGTTCTTTCTGGCTCAGATGAAAATGGTGTCAGAAGCCAGACCCCTCACACCCAAGTAGCCGGGGTGGGGCACTCTGTCAAACTCACATTCATAATGTCAGCATCCGGCACATCGCCCCCTACCCTCTGAAGATGCTTGTTACAGTCAGCAGGCACCGTGAACGTGTGGTAAATCTAATGAGAGGGACACCTGCATAAAAGTGTCCGAGCATGTGTATGTAAATGTGTGAATGTGTTAATGCCGTTAAGTCCCCACAATTTGATAAAACCTGTTATTTTTTAGGTTAGGGCTGGGCATTAGAGTTTTTCCCATAGAAATCAATGGACAGTCCCCACAAAGATATGAATACAGGTCTGCTTGCGTGTGTGTGTGTGTGTGTGTGTGTGTGTGTGTGTGTGTGTGCGCGCACATGCATATGTGTGTGCCTGTGAGCTTTGTTACGAGTCTGGGGGTATTAAAATTGGGTTGAGCACTGATTGCACCCCTCCAGCATTGTAATTAAACATTACAGACAGCAAATTTATCTTCTCGATGAAGAGAACATTGTTGGGAGAGGTAGATGTGTGGAGAAGTAGATGTGCTATCATTTCAAAGCCGTTTCTATGGGATTGTGGCGTGGCAATAGATTTGCTATCAGGGTCAGCTTGATAAATACCAGCCTTAAATCAGGAACAAATCGATCTAGATTACAGTGACAGCCGCCGGGGGATGGTCAATACCCACGGTAACAAGCTTTGTCCCACTCTCAAGTTTCCCTCCAAATTTAAGTAAACCGCCATCTAATTCCCTTCCCATATCCAAAAAACAAAAGAAAGCCAGAAGGAAGCGGTCTTACTGTCACACGTGGTTGCTAATTGATTTGTAAAGCCAATTTGAGAGGTTGCTTTTAAGCATAAAATCACCTGTATTGATTTTTTTCATTTATACTCTTTCGTAATTGTAGTTCTAATTCAATAAAGTTTCGTAAAGGATAGGAATGCTGCTACTTCTATCCATTTAGTCTATTATCGCATGCCTAGTGCATTAGTCTTCACAAGGATGTTAGGAGTGGAAGAGTCAAGGTTGCAAAGTACATGTGTGTTTTAATCCTACTTCATGTCATCAGGACATTTTGAGGATGCAAAGCAAATGGAGGAGGTTTCAATATTATGTAGCATGGAATTGAGGACT
>JAODKC010000080.1:2117926-2148289 GCA_026777985.1 Mormyrops attenuatus | reverse complement strand
TTTTTTTTTTTGTTTTTTTTTCATATCTTTTTTTTTTCATCGTTTTTTGTCTCTTCACCAGTTCCTTGTGTCTGTCCTCCCTTTTTTGAGGGGGGGGGGGGGGGGGGGGGGGGGGCCCCCCCCCCATCTCATTTGCAACAATTAATTAGCAGCTCACTCTTACAAAAAAAATGTAATTTTTGGCTGCTTGTAGAAATACATTTCCCAGAAACCACTAGGGTATCCATAATCAGCAATGTCGATCAGCTCACTTTTAATGGCATTAAAGTGTAAGACATTGATAATAATCTGGCTATACTGATGCTAACAAAAGGCATATTACAGTACTTAAGCTCCCCTTAGTCAAGGCCCATCGGTCCTTTGCAGACTAGAGTAAGTTGTCAGATTCTAATATTGGTCCTATGAAATTTAGAAAATGCAACACAGCAACAGAATTAAAGCAATACCCAGTCTGCAGGACGGCGTCATGATCGTCTAAAGAATCATGTGACGGGGTTCTCCTCGGGTCAAGGTGTTTGCGTTCTGCTGCCCTGACAGTTTCCAGTGTGATTGTTCTAGATTGTTCCCTGTCCTGCTCTCGGGGAGGTCTCCAGTCAGCATTGACAGAACTTGTCAGAATTGACAGAAATAGTTTGTGTGCAGTTTCATTCGTGTTCCTTTGCTTTTTTTTGCTGCTTCTATTTTAAGGGAAAAGGTTCAGGATAAGCCGCCGTTCGGAGGCATGTGGTCAGACACTAGCCTTGTCTAGTTTCGCTAGACAAATCTGTTTGTTGTTATCACCACCCATGCCTGGCCCATATCCTGAAACCGGATGAAATCCGGATGTTTCTCTCACTAACGTAGTACAGTGTGTCACATTTAGGGATGACGGGTGAAACAAAAAGAGTGAGACAAAAGAGTGGCCTCATCCAGAGCCCTGCGCTCTCAGTGACAGTCTAATTCCAGGTGACAGCTGGAGCGGTCCAGCCCAGAGCGGCGCAGCCGTGTCCTGCAGAGCGCCATCTCCCCGGCTTCCTTCGCCTGTATGCCATTCCAGCTGCAGCACCTTCAGGAATTAGATGCAGAACATGAACATACAGACGCGTGAAGTATGAGGCAGAGGGGAGTGCGGAACCGGGGCTGATGAGAACGTTCTGCCGATTTGTTTCTTGGCAGATGACGGGCTCTGGCTCTGTGCGGTGGCCTCCCACGCGCGGGACACTCATGCATGGCCCTCCCCCACCACCCGTTACCGCCACCAACGCCGCTCGCCAGCATTACTGCCTGTCATCTGCCCATGTTTCCCAGCCCCCCAATGGCCCGGCGGCCCGGTTCTGAGCAGACGTGTGTAGGAAGCAACCGGTGCGGTCCAAGCTGTCACGCCAGAGCCTGTTCACCGGCGCCGATCCCTGCCTGCAATGGGGTGCGAAATGCTCCCTGCAAAGTTATTCAGAGTCAAAGCGGTTAATTAATCCAATGTGCCATTTCTGAGGTCTTTCCTTTTGACACCAAAGGCTTGCATCTGCAAGAAAACGCATGGACAATCTCTGATCAGAGATGGGTTCATGACCTCGGCCTTGGGCTTTGTCCCCAGCCACGGTGTATGCCCGCTGCATGACAAAGCATGTTTTCAGGTATAGGGTCTGAAATTTCTATTAATAATCTCAGCAGTCTTTAATTAAAATGGCTCCACATCCAGTAAAGTCAACATTGCATCAGGCTGCAGGCATGCTCAATTTTGGCGTAACGGATTGGGATCACTGGGATAACTGGGATTTGCCGTTACCTCATCACATGACCTAGTAAGGCAGCCCATAGCGACTCCTCCTGCTTATTCTCACTGTTGCTGCTTTATACTGCTACTCCCCCAGACTGCGGGGAGGAAGGACTAATGTTCAACTGTTTAAAAAGATGCCCCGCCTCGATATTTTGACAACCTGCTCGGGATGGCGCTCGCAGCATGCCGGCAGATTATCCCCTTATCCACGCTTACCCCCCCACACTCTGAGCAGGACTCCACATCTAACAAGGCTGACTTATGGGCCGACCCTGAGGTCCAAACACTGAATTCACCACGGCCCAGTGCCATCCCCATATCACTGACTCTTGGGGGGGGTCACCTAAGATCTTCCCAATCACTTCACACCACTAACAGCTCCTTGTTTGCCGTTTGCTCGTTTGCCGTTTATGCAGCCAGTCAGGCATTAGGCCGGAGGAATGACGTTTTTCACGCTGTTTCTTTTTTCGGCATCACTGTTTTTTAAATGGGCCCCCTGGAGTGGGGGCCCCTATAGCAGGTAAATGATTAGGCATCTTAGCCGATTCCTGAAGTCCTCATTAGCGCAGATTGATCTGAGCGGCATGTTAGCAATACAGGGTGTGAGAGAGGAGGCGCCCGCTGCGCGGGATCGTCATTAGCAGACAGCGGACTGTAGCTGCTAGCTGTCGCACTGACTGTAAATGGCCACTAGTTGACATAGCGTAGCGGCTTATGAATTGCAATTAGCCAGACTGTAGGACTGTAAAGCCTACAGAATTTGCATCATGTTAAAGGTCGGGTCTATGGATCTCATTCGCTGCAGGGTCTGTAATTAGCGGCTGTGGCTTTGTTTGTGAGGATGCCCAGATTTATCGAATAACGTCCAACTTTCAGTTTCTGACTCCCACCCGGACAATTTTGGGTCCTGACCTGTTAATTGAGGGTGTGCTCCCCCTCCCCTGTGCTAGAAGGGCAGATGGGACCTCAGCCACCATCAGCTTCTGCTCCAAAAAGACATCAGGGAAGAGGTGATGCCATGTTCATAAATCGTTATAACCAGCAGGTGGCATGGTAGTGGAAGATTGTGGAAAAGCTTTACATGTACTACGTGTTAGCTACACTGCAAAATAAAAACACCAGATATGGTCACTAAGGTTTAATACAGGGATTTTCTCTCTTTCTGATTTTGCATTTATTGATTTGTTGATGGTCAAATTTTAAGTCATGTTCTCTTCAAAATAGCATTGCTTTCATCAAAAGATCAAAACTTTCAACAGAAATTCCTCCATGGAGAGAACCTGTGGAGAGTCCTGGGTGCGAAACTCAAAACCAGAATGAAAATTAAATGGTAATTTGGAAGGAAAAATTCACAAGTCACTGGTGTGAAGGTGAAGACTGAGATCGAGATACACAACGTGCTGCTGACTATTCACATAGTCTAGCCAGGGAGTCACTCCGGCATTGTTTTTATCATCACATGACTGAGCCTGGTCTGCGTGATCTTTCTTTGAGCCAATGCTACTTAGCTCTAAATCTTGACTAGTCACACTAGTCAATCCGTTCTGTGCCCAAGCACGTTTGACTAATGTGATCGCTCTGCGCCGTGCCCTGGCCCGCTTCAGGAGGTGCGCCTGGGCGTGCTTCAGTTGGATTCAGGTGCGGTACACATAGTGCGATCGCTCTGCGCCGTGCCCTGGCCCGCTTGAGGAGGTGCGCCTGAGCGTGCTTCAGTTGGACTCGGGTGCGGTACGCATAGTGTGATAGCTCTGCGCCGTACCCTGGCCCGCTTGAGGAGGTGCGCCTGAGCGTGCTTCAGTTGGACTCGGGTGCGGTACGCATAGTGTGATCGCTCTGCGCCGTACCCTGACCCGCTTGAGGAGGTGCGCCTGAGCGTGCTTCAGTTGGACTCGGGTGCGGTACGCATAGTGTGATCGCTCTGTGCCGTACCCTGACCCGCTTGAGGAGGTGCGCCTGGGCGTGCTTCAGTTGGACTCGGGTGCGGTACACATAGTGTGATAGCTCTGCGCCGTACCCTGGCCCACTTCAGGAGGTGCGCCTGAGCGTGCTTCAGTTGGACTCGGGTGCGGTACACATAGTGTGATCGCTATCTGTGCCTGAGTACGGAACTCAGACATGACGTCAGTGGTGTGACTGGCACATGCGTGCACACATGTACACAACACATGGACCGGACCAAGAAGGAACGGATTGGCTAGGCTGTACGGATTGGGTAGTGACAAACATTTAATAAATATGGCAGCAAGGCAACTGGGCCAATTATGAGTACGCCTCTGTTTAAAGAGAGTGCAAAGCACTGCTTCCTGCTCAGGTATCATTGCTGCTCTTTGACTGCAGGGCTTGGAGGTTTATTTGAAAACATTGCTTTGATATTTAGAAAAACTAGGCATAGTGGTCACACTTTACTTGAGGGGACAGTAATAATGTAGTAGAATATGCTTACTTAATGCATTAATTAACCAGTAACTAAGTGTTAGTTACATACTGGTCCCATGCTTGTTCATCATTAATAAATTATGACTTCATGTATTCCATTCAGGCACTATATTAGTTAACAGTTAACTAACTTAATAATGGTAAGACTACTTGAGGCAAAAATTACTTAACATATTTACAACTCAAGAACATATCATGAACTAATATAGGTTTCCCTATGAAATACAAGAACTGTCATGATTGATTAATGATGAATGAACATGGGATCTGTACTTAAGGCTTGTGTATACGTACATGGGTATTTTTAAAAATGTAGCTTTTTCTATGCGTTTTGGCCTTTCGTTCACACGCAAACGGCATTTTAGGTAACTGAAAACGGAGCTTTTGTAAAACTCAGTGAAGATTTTCAGTGTCGACATGTAGACAGGCTTGTAACGTCAGATTGTGCGCCATTGTTCACTTTGACATCTGAGCGTACGCTGTTCACCGTTTACATTAGCTGTTTTTAGTCTGGCGCAACTGGTAATATGACTTCTGATTGGCCAACATGGCTTTATGGTTACAGTCATATTGCCACCTGCTGGTTTGGCATGCTCTTGACAGCGCATTTCAGCGTTTTCATGCGGACGGAGATTTTTTTTAATAACAGAGGATGAAGAACACTGTTTTTAAAAATACCCGTGTATTTGTAGACAAGGCCTTGGTTACTGGTTAATTAATGCATTAAGTTTGCATGTACTACTACCATATTATGTTCCCTGAGGTAAAGTGTTACCGGTATAGGTAATGTACAGAAAATAAGTAAAAGTGACCAACCAGCGGCCTGATTCATTTCTGAGAAGACTCTGCTCTGTGGGCTGTTGTTTATGCTGCCAGGTTTTAGTGGTTGATAGAGGATCGTTCCAGGCTGGCCTTCTGCTGTACTTTACAGGGAACCCGTAAAAGCATTTAACCGCAGTACCGTTTAAGATCAGGGGGAACCTTGCAATATCTGAATCTGCTGTCATCTGAATGCAGGTTTACAATGTCACTCTGTGCTGTTTACAGCAGTTTAAACAGCCCCTTCAATCTGCACTGGGAAAACCCAATTCCACATGTTCGGTTTTAAAGTGTAGCTGAGCAGTTTAATTGCATGTTGAACTGCTGCTTTCTGAAATGGTTTTGTTGTGTTAAGGACCTTGACATAACTAGTTGCAAAGGTTGTTACATAAATAATGATTACATAACACACATGGAGTGATACAGGTTTTATGCTGGAATGAAAGGGGAGTATTAGGTTCTAACAAACAAGGCTTTGAAATGGTGGGTGGGATTATCCTGCGCTGTCAGTCACTGTTTGGTTGTAACCAATAGAAGTCAATGAAGTCTGTGATTGACAGCTCCCGATAACCATGCCCACCAAAGGATTTAAGATTCCCATCCTTACTATCGATCTTAATAAAAAAGACTGATGATGCTTTTGATTACAGCAACATGATTCACATCAGAAGCAACCTGCCTGCCGACCAGTAAACAAATTCAAAGTGATGGACCTTTTCAGCTAATCAGAAAATCAAAGTAGAATGATTTTTTAAAATGAGTTCTAAAATGAGTCTTTTTGTAACCTCATCACCAAAACCCTCTTTGATTGACTCTGTGTACAAGATGGGCACAGCACTCAGAAGAGAACGTGTGAGCGGCCGATTCAAAAGCAAAACAATATATTCTGAGGATTATTTGTCTTCATTAGAAATTATTGGCTTGTGCTCAAAAATCTTTTTCGTCCCCAGTTTCACTCTTGCAAGCAGTAAAGCAGCCATATCTGTTACAGACACCCTATTCTGGCCAATGTTCAGAACATGACATAAAGTGTTACACTGCTATTTTTACATTTATTTACATAAACCACTAATGCTTCTTTTTTTCTACGATATTTTTAAGCTACGTCCAATTGCCTTAGGTCTGTTTTCCCTTGACAGTCAGCGAGATGCTTTCAATATAAGCACACCCGTCAACAGATAGCAGGCTCTAGTCTCCAGGCAACGAGAGCCGATTTTCGAATATTCTGTTTGTATGTTGACACGCCATTATTGGGCCTTATGAATTTAGCTGAGGAGTCGCCCCTCTTTTATTTATATAAATTATCGCAAAACACCTACATTTAGCAAAATAACCAGCCCAAGTTAATCCATGATGGCCGGGAGGAGCTAAATTGCTAGTCAGTGAAGTTGCTAAGGCTAATTACCCGCATTGAAGGCCGTGTGCTAGCGGCCTCTGAGCTTAAGCTAACGATCAGCCAACATGCGAACGCTGCATCTCCTTAACTCCCCCCCCCACACACACACACTCCCACATGAAGACGCCCACACGAGAGCAGTAGCGCACAACATATTCAGGATTACTGGAGCATTGTGGCAGAGGGACGGCCTGGAGTCTTGCTCCCTCTACTGGAAGCTTGGGGCACTGCAGCCACACTGATTTTCACCTCACCTCCACCCCTCACACTAACAGTGGGGACGTGGCAGCATGTCACTTTGAATGATGCAGCCCAGTGCGATTCTCGGCTACCCATAATACACGGTGTGTGTGTGGCTGCTGAATGGTCTTATCCTCTGCAAAACCAGGTCACATAACAGCAACTGAGACCATTTATGAGTTCCTCCACCCTCAGTTGCAGGCATTATACTCACTGTCTTCCATTCTCTGGGGTGTTGGTCCATTGTGAGAAAGAACATCAAACTTTCTTGAGAAAATACACAAGCTCTGTAACCCTCATGTTTCATAACCGGGCTTGGTCATGTGAAGCTGGACTGAGTTGGGTCAGCCACACCATGCATGTAGATCTGTGTTTCACAATCTGTTCTTTGGGGACCTGCAGACCATCCACATTGTTGCTCCCTCCCAACTCCCTACCTGGAGCAAAAATGTGGTCTGCCTGGCAGGGAGCTGGGAGGGAGCAAAAATGTGGACCTTCTGGGTCTCTGCCCTGCTGGGGGTGATGAACACTCTACCGTGTCCAGGTTGTTAGCCAGGCTCAGAGAGGGTTCCTGTTTACAAGAAAACCGATCTGGAGCATTAAGGTAACAGGAGCCTCTATTCATACAAAAGGGCATTTGTCTGTAGCAAACTTCCTTTAAAAGGGGGTGGATTGCTTAAAAAACATCTGTGTGTATAAAAGTTTGACATAGTTGAGGATGCAATTCAGTTTATTTTTTTTATAATTTATATTCATGTAACACTGTTCCGGAAACTGTACTATAAGAAGCACATTGCAGACTGACAGTCTTTGTAATTTGCTGAACCATCACAGCAACACAAAAACATACTGTGTGATTCCTCCAAGGAGCTACTGGGTCTTTAATTTAAAGGAAAAAAACTTCTCTTGGGGGGTGGGGTTTGCCTGAAGGGGTAGCGGTGTTATTGGAGCCTTTGTGCTGTGATTGGATGGGCAGTGCCTGGGTTCTGCAGTGATGTCTGGGGCACTATGCAGTGCGATGGCCTGCGGAAACCGCAGGGAAGTGCGCTCGTTAAATTTAGGGCAGGCGACTTCTTCGGGGGAGTTCCACACCTCCGGGCAGGCAGCCTCCGAATCCCTCCCAGCCTCTCCCCCCAGACTGGTTTTGCCAGACCAGTTCATAGCTCTGCATAAATGCTGCCAGTGTATGCCAGCGAAGTGCAGGGGGGTGGATGCAAAGTGCCGTTCCCCAACTCTCTTTGGCTCGTCTGAATGGCACGCGTGCTGAGACGCTGCATTTTTTTTTGCACTGGTTGCAGTTTCGAGCTGGATGCGTTCCAACCTTTTGGTGCGTGTACACGCTCTAATTATATTCCTGGCTGAAGACGTTTTTCATTCCCGTTATCGAACAAGTCCTTTCACATTATCTGAGGACAGTTTTTTTTTTTGGTCTTTTTGGCCTGGGATAGGACACCAGAGCTAAACAAATATATATGGAAAACAACAAGATATGAAAGTGTGTTCCCTCAGCTGGGAATAATCTTCTTCCAGACTTTGAAGCCCACAGCAGATGGGTGGCACTGGGTGGCATGTGCCCCAAATGACAGCCAAAGACCATTGTTCCTGGCTGTAGAGGAATTTGCCCTGTCTATTGTACTTCCTGTTTATGGATTTTGTGGATTGAAATCCATAAACAGGAAGTACAAGGACGCACTGAACTAAAGGTCACAGCCGCAGCCCCCCGGGTTGGATAGAAAGAGTGAACATGGTCTGTGTGCTATACGACGTCTGCAATCAGGCAGTTCTTAAACAAATGAGTGCATTTCACTAAAGTGCTTCATTTTTCTTTATTGTTATCATGGTCAAACCACAACCGCTTTCCTTCCCGAGAAACAATGGTGCACATAAATTTAATAATTAAAGCTATAATTTTCACAGAATATATTGCCTTTAGACAAGCCAACTATTCAACACACTTTGCAAATGCACACACATGTACACACACACACACACATACACACACAGGCATGTTGGCGTACCTATCTAAATGTTGACCTTCCATTCATTTCTTAGGGAAAAACCCTAATCCCATTCATGACACCCTTAACCCCTACCCAGCCCTAACCTTAACCATAAGGAACCAACTTCTGGAATTTTTAGTTTTTTGATTGCATTAACAGATTTTTATAAAATTCAGGTATCCAAATGACCAAGTGACCTGAAAAAGGAGGGAAGTTTCAGGTGTTACCACACTTTGGGGACATTTTGGTCTCCAAATGTGATCTATGGAAACCCACACACACACACACACACACACTCACAATATGTACAAAAGTATTGGGACACACCTCTTAATCGTTGAATTCAGGTGTTTCATTCAATCCCATTGCCACAGGTGTTTAAAATCAAGCACCCAGCCATGCGGTCAAGTTTACAAACATTTGTGAAAGAAAGGGTCGTTTTGATGAATTCAATGAATTCAAGTGTAGTACCATCACAGGATGCTGCTTTTGTAATAAGTCAGTTTATGAAATTTCTTCCCTGCTAGATATTCCACGGTGAACTGTAAAAGGTATTATTGCAAAGTTGAAGCGTTTAGAAACTACAGAAACTCAGCCATGAAGTGGCAAACCGTGTAAAGCAACAGAGCGTGGTCGCCGAGTGCTGAGGTGCAAGGTTTGTAAAAGTCGCCAGCGCTCTTTTGCCTGAATAATTGCAGAGTTTCAGACTTTCTCTGGTATTAACTCTTGCACCAAAACTGTGCGCTGGGAGCTTCATGGAATGGGCTTCCATGGCCGAGCAGATACATGCAGCTCCACGTCACCAAGGGCAATGCCAAGCGTAGGATGGAGTGGTGTAAAGCACGCTGCCACTGGACTCTGGAGTGGAGGAAATGTGTTCTGTGGGGTGACGAATCACGCTTCTCTGTCTGGCAGTTTGGTGGATGAGTCTGGGTTTGGTGGATGCCAGGAGAACGTTACCTGCCTGACTGCATTATGCCAACTGTAAAGTTTGGTGGAGGAGGGATAATGGTATGGGGGTATTTTAAAGGGGTTGGGCTAGGCCCCTTTGTTCCTGTGAAGGGAACATGTAATGCTTAAGCATACAAAGACATTTTTGATAATTCTATTCCTCCAACTTTGTGGGAACAGTTTGGGCCCTTTTCTGTTCCAGCATGACTGTGCCCCAGTACACAAAGCAAGGTCCATAGAGACATGGTAGGGTGATTCTAATATTGAAGAACTTGACTGGTCCACACAAAATCCTGACCTCAACTCCATCAAACACCTTTGGGATGAACTAGAATAGAGATTGTGAGCCAGGCCTTCACATCCAGCATCAGTGCCTGACCTCACAAATGATCTTCTGAATGAATGGGCAAAAAGTCCCACAGACACACTCCAAAATCTTGTAGAAATCCTTCCCAGAAGACTGACAGCTGTTATAGCAACTACATATTGATCAATAAAAATGTAAAATAGGACGTTATAAAAGTTCCTATGGGTGTAATGGCCAGGTGTCCCAATGCTTTTATTCATATAGTATATATATGCTGCTGGCTGTCAAATCACATGGTTTTCTGTGATTAATTGCAATTAACCACACCTAACAATAAAAGTTACAATCATAAATATTTACACATTGAATCACTAAATTACCAGTAGTCGATCAGTTTTGTTACAGTACTGTGCAAAAGTCTTAGGCTTTCAAAAGAAATGTTTAAAGCTTTTTATCTGGGTAGTAAGTACACTTTTGCTCAGAGGAAAAAACACAGTTTAACATTATAACATATGCAAATTAAGAACACAATAAAAACTCAGAAGAATTTCTTCATTTCTTCAGAAATTCACTGATATCTTGTTGACTAGATGAGCACTGCTTCCGTTCCCAAACCTCTCCTCAGGGGCACCCCAGCCATTCCATGATATTTTAAAATCTCATCACCAGCCCAGTTAATTAATTAATTATAATTTTTTTTAAAGTCACTTTTTTATTGATTAGCTATACAAGGTGTGCTAGTGGTCGAGTTAAAAAACACATGGTTGCTTGAATGCTTTCTGAAAATACAGGGGTGATTTTAACTGAGGTTTTGAAAAGGCTAAGCTACCGCACTTTGACAGGCAAACTTTCATGGTTCTACACCAACATGAAGATCATTTAAGCATCATTTTCTTTGGCTGCCTAAGACTTCTGCACAGTACTGTATATTACCATTTATTTCTGCAAACAGTTCTATTTCATCAAAACCAGGGCATGAGTTACAAAGATGAGAAAAAGCAACAGACCCTACCTAAAAATTAAGCAAAATAATATACATCTTATCATACAAATTGACAGTTTATTGTGGGTTACATGCAATAAAGTTGTCAAATTGTCAAATTTGCAAATCTGTTGGGGAAACTGTTTTCTAATGCTAAATAAATGTTCTTATAAGCAAGGCCCGTAACCCCCAGCTCCCGGGGCGCCGCGCGCTGACTGACCCTATGCTGTCACCCCCAAGCTTGCTCTCACCTGCATGTGTGTTTCATGGACAGCATGATGGGATGGATGACGAGAAGCTTTCCAATGTACCTGCAATAATTGTGCAAATGATTTTTTATGTGTTACGTAAACTGAAATACATAGATGGATTAATATGCAATATTGTAAATCAGTGCTGTGATCCCTGGCGGAGTTTGATGACATTTAGGATTTTATGGACATGATGTAGACATCGCTTGTGCATATTTGCACAGGGTTGTCCCTCAGGGAGCACAGAGCAGCTCATTCAGCTGATCTCAGGTCTGATCACACACATTAGCAGCCGTTTCACATAGCATAGCTCAGTGGGCAGTGAGGCTCACACCTGCAGTTAGTACTGTCTCCACTCACAAACACCAATTAACTCTGTCTTTTTCAACATCACTCCTGTGGCCTGTACGTAGAAGCGGGGTTACTGGCTTATTGGGGTAACTTGTCAGATTTAAAGTAGTCTGGGCAAAATGTAAGTGAATGAATATGAAGTCCATTTAAACTGTGATATCTTAAATCCGACTAGTTACCCCGATAAGCCAGTAACCACGCTTCGTAGTACAGGACACCGGTAACTGAAAAGCTCGGTTCTCAGCCAAAACATTGTGCATTATCACTGTTTTCTATATCTTTATTTTCAGTTATTAATAACTCCCCAAAGTGATTCCAGAGTATGGCATGCATTGAATACTATGCTTTTAATATTCACTGGAATACATTGTGTGTAAGGAAACATTTAGCACAGCACAATTGAGGTATGATGCTGATCCACTTACATCCAAGGCAGATCCAGTCTCATCCCAGGCCGGCTCAATCACATCGAAGGCGGATCCAATCACATCCAAGGCTGGTCCATTCACATTCCAGGCTGATCCAATGACATTCAAGGTTCAAAACCATGCATGCAGTGGAAGCTCAGAGAAGAATGAGATTTTCCTTGAATGACATCCAGTTATCTTGTTACTGTACTTGTTAAATATGAAAATGAAGATGAAAAAGATTAACTGGATTTCATAGATCTATGATTGTAACCTATTTCAGTATAAAACTTAATTCTGCCGCCTATCCAGCTCGCAGAGGAGGAGGGTCTGGAATCTGATCCCGGAAGCCCAGGGCTGGGGGCGTCCTGAATGGGGCACCAGTCACTGCAAACAAACACATGCAAATGTTAAAGCAATGATATGGGCAGAGAGTATAATTCATCATTCTGTGAAATAAAAGGTAGTCTCTGTGAGCCCGAACAAGATAAGAAACGCCTTGATCTTTCAACCTACATGTCTCTGATCCCCGCAACATCAGCTAAAATCAAAACCGCCAGGGTCACAGTATGATTGCACCACGAGATATCCCTGAAGGTATCTCACCTGCTTCGTGTGCATGAACCGTGTTTAGGTAAAGCTGGTAGTATAACTTTTGGTATTTAGGCCAACATAGATATTCTGTAAAACTTTCCGATAATCTCAAACCCCTTAGAAGGATTAACAGCAGATCTGATACTCATAAAATTCCATGATTGCTATAAAAAGTTTTTAATGGGGAAAATTATACTATGGCGGACAAACTGTATGTGTTAATCTCACATCAGAAAAGCTGGAAAAATTAAGGAGATCATTCTATCTCAAACCAGATATCTGCCTTTTCCACATTGTTTACATATTTAAAAAATCATTATTAGAATTCACTAAAGATATACCATTTTATTTAAGTAATATTACATAATATTACAGTATATCTGCCCCTGTGCCTTTGCAGCACACAGCCTCCAACTGCAAAGGTGGAATGTGGCCACCAGGGGGCAGCTGTTACAGGTTGCAGAACAAAATGCAATATACTGGACCCTTCACGTGTTACCAGAAAATCAGGGCTGGAGCAATCTTAAGCAATTGGTTAAAACACTGCTCATTGTATTAACATTGTATTAATGATTTATTCACACAATGCAGCAGTCCAAAACATTCTCCTAGGTTCTCCCACAGTTCAGTTCTCCCACAATTCAGTTGTGTGAGCATGGGTGGATGTGTATCCTGTCCAGAATATATCCAGGCCCAAGCCCACTGCATGCTGGAAAATATTCATATTAACATAACCCTAATTGGATAAGCAGGGACGGGTAATCTATGCATAACACTATCTGGCTACTACCATAACTGCTGTTGGTGGAATATGGTATTTTTCACCTGCTGGTCATAGCCACAGTGACGAGCCTATTACAGATGCTTTCTAGATTGTTCCTTAGTAACTGCTTTTTCAAATAAGTGTGCGATGAACCAGAGGCGATCCCAGATAAAATATTAATCTTGGACAGAGCTCTTGGACAATCTTTTGCAGGGACTCGCAGAAACACACAGACCGATCTGAACAGAAGGCCGTTGGAACATGGAAACAGATTGGAACTTGCGGACACAAAGCCCGCGAGAAGATAAACAGCTTATCGAGAAGGCCTGATAACCTCAGTGTCATGTGAGAAAGTTCCGGAACTGAGACGGTGTGAAGCTCCAGCGTGAAACGCCACGGACTGGGCTGGGGCGGAGGGTAGCCTGCGTCAGCACTTTGACCCAAGCCAGGAGTAGGATAAGAAATAAATCACGGGGCTGGTTCCAGAACTGTCTCTGGTGATTTTCGGTATTACCTCCCAGCAGCCGTGCTGGAGAAGGCCACTCGACGAGGCGAGGGAGGCATCTCACCATGGCTGGTGGGGGGGGGGTCTGAAAGGCTGATTCGACAAAAAACGGAATGGCTGTGACTTTATTAAGTCGTGTTGACTCTGCCTCAGTGAAAGAGTGTAAAATATGTACTTGTAGCCGTTTTGAGAAGACAATTCCCTCCGCCAGCAAACTGAGTGGTCAGCAGTTTCAAAATGCTCTAGTTCAGTTTGTTTTCTCAAGCAAAGCCTGGTCCCTGTTCACATTTGTCCTGGGGGGGGGTCCTTCCTGTCATACATGGACAAAAGACTCCTCGGGTTCTTTGGCCATTTTGGAAGTGATGGCTTCGCTCTTAGATCGAATGGGATCATGTACACCTGTATAAATCCTTTCAAAAACCCCTGCACTACAATATCTACATTCTGTCTTAACCTTATTAAGCTTTTGAAGTGTTTTGAAGTTTTTCATTTTTCTGATAGGGTAAAGTTCAAATTTATGGTTCAAATTCACCTACCTCTATTAAAAATATATGTATGTCATTAGGGTTGTGCAGTTACATATTCCAAAAATTATTAAGACCAAAAGGTAAATGATTCATTCTAATAAATATTTCACCCTCAATTCTAGTTTTACCATATGTGAAGGGTTCCCATTCTATCAGGCCCCAAGGTAACAGCGCCCTCTAGGCCCCTGGCTGACCAGCTACATTTAAGGAGGCCAGGTATTCCATTTCAGTCATCCTTATCATCCGTACCAGGTGGTAGGCAGTTACAGTGAAAAAAACAGCCTGTCAAATCAGCCAGCATCCAGACCGATACAGATAAAACTCATTCATATAAAAGGAATAGAAGCCAGAGCCATAAATGCAGTTTATGCAAGAGATATGTGGTATTTTTCTAGCTGCCAGTTGGTCGGGTTTTGTGCAGGAAAGCGTCCGCAGCATGTGGAGAGCCTACATGCCCTCCATTCTCCAGTAGCGGATAATCCAAATGCAGTAATAATGGACCTGAGCAAAGCCCAGGAGGCACTAAACATACACCCTGGAAGGTCAGCTCAGCCTCCGACACGTTTGGCAGGACAGCTGCTCTGCACAGGCGAAGGTCAGGCCCCAACCCACAATCCCTGGCGGCAGAGGGGCCACGACCCTGTACACGCTGTACGCAGCAGGCTGCTGTGATACTATCCTGCCAGCTTCATTAGACCCACTGAGAGCGAGTTATGCCCCAGGGACCCTCAAACAAGCGGGCAAAGCACTCTGGATTCTGTCCTCTAAAGAAAGCAAGGAGCCGTTTACAAACCGTCAGAGGAACACTGTTCCCAGAAAACCTTCATTATTTCTGCTGTGATGCTGTTTCTTTGCTTCTGCGCTGAGGTATGATCTACCTGACCTCATTCTCACAAATACCTATATAAACTCCACACTTTGTGGATCTTACAGTGGCCGTTTGAACCACACTGTCATTACGTGACGTTTCTAAATTGCTTCTGGCAACTGCCCTGTGATGGACTGGCATCTGTCTCCTGCCTCTATGGAGACAAGACTGGAGGATGAATGGAATCCAATTCTTTCTGGATGAGCAAAGTCAAAACCATAAATCTGATATTAAAATAACCCAACCAGGAAGATATCCCAGATTTTACATTATCAATTGCTAAGTAGATACCTTAATCTCAAACAAGTTACTCTGCTACAGATTCAAACAGATTCCAGAATCCTGGGAATTGAACCAGCAAGCATCTGGTAGCCACTTGCACCACAGGACAACCTGCAAGGCCTTCCAAAGCAGTGAGGTGTCTGCAATGGTCGTGCGAGCTCTGCTCACCTCTCGGTGCCTCGGTGATCTTCATGGGGGGGGGTTATTTGACGATAACGAGCGACCTTGTTCACACTGAGTAAACATTCAGCTCTCCATGCATGCTGAGATACCCCTGGGTTTAGACTGACCCACAGCAGGGCGGCGAAGGATATTTGTATCACTCACAGCTACCAAGCACACTAAACACTGCAAGTAAAAACTGGCATTGTTCAGAAAAGGTATGGAAGATATATTGGGAAGATGAGATTCAGTAAGAGACAGGTCAATAGCTGCTTGTGTGGATACATTGCTGGGAAGAACGAATGAAAACGCATAAAAAGAAAGCTGATCCTAAGAATATGTGTGTACAACAGCAGCCATAAGCAGCAGACTGAGTATTTCTTTGTGAATCATGTGGGCAAAGTACTAGTGTGAAAAGTAGACCCATCACGACAGTAAATGATACATAATTTAGGGCCCTGCTCCGACAGGCCCTATTTGTCAAAGGAAATGCTAGAGAAGTTAAAATGTACGTTTTGGGAGGAAACCCGATTGTAGCCTAAAGACCAACCAGGGCAGTAGATCTCTAAATCGCCTGCTTAGGATCCCAGGTACATGAGTGCAATAGGAATTAGTCAGTTATGTGTGTTTCAGGCCCACAGCTGTGGCAGCTGCTCTCAACGCAGCTTCTGAATACCTCCAAGGTATTTCGCTCAGAGTCCACCCCCCGTGTGGCACTCTCCCTTTTCTCCTCCTCTCACTGGGGCACCCGAACACATGAACTCAGCCGAACGCATAACATACATGTTCAAGGTGAATGTTATGGAAATCTTCTAAGAGTCTCCTATATAGAGGCTAACAACCAAAAGCAGTCATTTGAAAGAAACTGCTTGATATTTAGGTGGTGATTCAGGTTGCGGGTTTCAGTATCAGGGATTCTTCATAAAACCCCTGTCCTGTTGCCCAGTGCCCACACTGTGGTCTGCTAGCTGTTTTTGGCCTGATTAGGCTATTCACATTTTGCATTGTGTGCATTCAGCAGAAGATGACCCTGCGGCTGCAATATCAGTCACTGAACTGGGACTCAGACACTGACGGTGCTATGGGTAGTGTAGCCGCGCTGGGGCCCACAGACAAGAGGGCCCCAAGGGGGTGGATGGACCCCATCCGCGGGGAAGATCAGGAGCCTATTGATCTGTTACTGCATATTACCAAGGAAATCTCTAGCACTCAGTGTCGGATTTCTCTTTTTTATGACATGGTTATCAAAGGTCATATTGTATACCTTAAGGATGTGCTGTACATCTGTAACGTTTAAACGTTAAGGTTAGGGCTCAGAAGCTTTGTTTATGGGCATGGACATGTGCACAGAAATGAGGAGAAAAAAAATAAAAAAACATTTTTAAAAATGGGGCCAATTATAAGAAGCTTACACCACTTGACTGCAGGTGACATTTGGAGTAGATTTAATCATTGACTGTATATTTGCATTTACGTGTACTTTTATTTAGCAGGCACGTTTGTCCAATGGACAAGTGAGGCGGTAAACTTTACAAAATTCAATCAGGTCCTGCAGTCTGGCATCAAGGACGGTTGAGTCACAGAGAGGAGGGTAAGACAGTCCGCGGGAGCCGCCCATCTACTTTGGAATGTATGAATTAACCTTAGTCTCATCTATACCTCATAGACGTCACTCATTTATTCGCATTTTAAACGCCTGTAGAGTAGGCGGAGCATACTGAGGAAAAGTTAGGTAATATGCATCGAAACGATTATCAAGATGAACTAAAATGAATACGCTTTAAATAGCGTATGGGTTACATTTAAACATTAAACGATTGTTTGAATTGATGTTTAATGCAAAACAAATTTGACTATTTTTTTTTGTTTTGAGTCGGTACAAAGTGTAAGGATTGTGTGGGTAAGTTTCGATAGGAGGTGGACGATCTTTATTAACGATCGGGCCGTGTTTTTGCGGTGGGACGCGGACGGCTGTCGGCGAAAAGGCCGGTGGCCGGGCAGGGTGATGCGTGGCAGCGGCTCCTCGGCGGAGGCGGGGCGTCCGCTCGCAAATGACGAGATGATGGGTTTCAAGGCATGAACTGGGGAGAAAAAAAAACGGGATGCAGCTGAACAAAGCTCCGCGATCCCAATAAGAGAAAGAAAGGGCGAAAAAACAAGGGAAATGGGCAGGAAAAGTGCGCTCGATGAAGCGAGTAGCGATTTCTCCGGGAAGGACAGAACAGCAGCATGATCGCGTAGAGTTTTTTACTCTCCAAATGAAAGCAGAAAGGAAGAAGAGGAAGAAAGTTTGGAGAGTTTGCGGCGCAGTATGGCGCGGGAGTCCGGGGAAGCCGGAGCGCTGAAAAGTTGCGAAGTCAGAAAGCGGACGAAGAGGAAAAGCAAGAAGGAGAGCAAAAGCAGGATCGTGTACTCCAACATCGCGTACGAGCGGGCCCGGGGGGTCGAGGAGCCCCACAAGCATTACGCCAACAACAAGATCAAAACCACCAAGTACACGCTGCTCTCCTTCCTGCCCAAGAACCTCTTCGAGCAGTTCCACCGCTTCGCCAACGTCTACTTCGTGTTCATCGCCCTGCTGAACTTCGTGCCGGTGGTGAACGCTTTCCAGCCCGTGTTAGCCCTGGCCCCCGTCATATTCATTTTATCCGTCACGGCCATCAAAGACTTATGGGAGGATTACCGAAGACACCGCTCGGATAAAGAAATAAACCACATGGATTGCATTGTTTACTGCAAGTAAGCGGATCGGAGCTATGGTTAGGGTTTGTAGGGCTCCCTGTTGTTTTTTCCTTCTTGTTTTAGCTGTCGGCTGATCTTTTTGCTTTCCTGTTGTCACTTCTCTATTAACGTGATGGCGATCCCAGTACCTGTTGCTGCTACATTGTAAAATCGCTCGGCTCACTAAATTAGTTTCCTTAAAGCACCAACTTTTTGCCTTTTGGTGTCCCGTATTTTTTTTTACACATTTAAAAACCACAGTCTGTTTTGCACGGCATCATTAATAGCCGACGATGACCAGTTTTGACATCTTGGTACTTTGTCATTTTTCCTGACTGCTCACCCTGATATTTAATCGCTGGTATATTGATTTTTGCAGCGTTGGGCCCAGGTTAAGTTCAGCTAGCCTGGGGACAGCAGGTTGTGTTTTCCACCCCTCCACCTCCTTGCTTTTACTGGCCGTACTGGCGTACCGGTACTGGATTTACGTTTGCTTCGCCATGTGCGTCCTCAGCCTGTAGTTTCGGAGGGATGGCCTCGTAAAATGCGGCTGCTTGACAGGCGTGATTCACGTCTTGCTCTGCGGTTTTCACCTTGCCTTGCTACGGTTAATTAGCCCTGTCCGGGGTGTTCTGGGTGAGTCATCGCGCCGGGGCCTCCAGGCTGCCGCCGGTGATCCTGGGGGCCGTTTTACTAAGTTCATTTGGCTAATTCTGCAGTGTTAATTGAGCATATGATTTATAACCGAGGGTTGCTGACGCCCTCCGTGACTGTCGGTTCGATTTGCACCCCAGCTCTCTCTCCTCTCTCGCCGTGCGGATTTCCTATCACTGCCCAAAACATGGTTAGATGAATGATGTATGGACTGGTGTCCCCACCCTGGTCGATTCAGGGGGGGGCTTCACAGGAGCCCTTGGAAACATTAAATTATACATGAAATAGGTGGGAAGGTGGAACTGGCCCTGAAATATCTAGGTAACCCCCCAACCCCCCCACCCCCAATCCTTTCTAGGGTGTCCCCTGCCTCGTGGCTGTGTAGGAAACGGGTGGTGGATAGAAATTGTTTGCTGAAACACCAACAAAGTGTTGTTGTTATTTATAGGATTTTTTTTAAAACATACGTTACAACTACAAGGTACAATTAACATTTGATTAATTTGTCTTTTTTTTTCTTTCTAAATATTGTTACAGTAGAGGGAAGGGTTACAATTTGTGTGTGATTCCTGGGATTAGAACCCACAGCCTTTCCATTGTTAGCATAATGCTCTGCTCTCTGAGCTACAGGAGCCGTTTCTTTGTATTAAAAACCCTAAACCTTTAAATCCTACAAATTCCCAGGTTCTCCCTTCACCAGCATTCTGTTGCACACAGAACATAATCAGCCTGGCAGTTGAATTGAAACTCTTTGGCTGTTTTTTTTTTTCTTCTTAATGTACAGTTTAAATGGTTCTTTAGGCTGAACATCTGTAGAGGAACTGAGAAAATCTTGCTCACGCGAGACTTCCAAAGCGCTTAGAACTGGCAGAAAGTCGGTGGTGACATGAAAGTTCCAGCTCTCCTCGTCGACTCCTTTCGCACGTTCTCTTGTCTTCCCTTCAGCTGAGAGGGTTTGTCCACCAGAAGCCGCAGGGTGGGTCCTGGATCAGCAGTGAGGGTCACACTCCTGGAAGCACATTTTGTAGGATGCAGGCAGGGTTCTCCTGGACATAGCCTTCCTAACAAGTCACCCATCCAGTGAAGTGTGGCCAAGGCGCGCTGAACTTTGACCCCTGAGCACAGGCTGCTGCCTTTCTCACTGTGTCCCAATCCTGTGTGCTGCTTGCACCCTTAGCTCTCTGTCTGCCAGGCAGTTGCATCTAGTGCAAGGGCGTTGCACCAGAAGTGAACTTTGTTTGTCACAAACTGGTAGATTTTGTTGGGCCTGGTTGCTGTAAAATGTCTTCAGGAGAAATTTTACATATATGACCTACTGATGGGCTCCGATGAACTAAAATATTATGGCAATCCCAAGTGAAACAAGTAATGGTGCATATCATGGTCTGGGATACATTAGGCAGTAAGCTAAGACATTGGCATGCTCCAAGCCCTGTGTGTCATGACGCATTACTCCAGTCATCATCATCAAATTTATCAAATTTGCCATTTGTGCCATAGTAGCCCGCAGTTGCTCTGTATCACACGGGATCGCCTTCATCCACATCGCGCATCAATGAGCCCCTGCCACCCAACACCCTATTGGCAGTTGGTGGTTTTTCTCTCCTCAGGCCGCTCTCAGTAGGTACTCGCCACCGCTGACCGTGAGCACCTACAAGCCTTGCCTTTTCAGAGATGTTTTGACCCAGCGTCTCGCCATGATGCTTTGGCCCTTATTAAAGTCACTCGGATCTTTATCCCTGCCTGTTTTTCGTCTGCATTTGACATGTCAGCTAAGAGTACCGAATGTTAGCCTAGCATGTAATGTATCCAAGGTACGCTGTTTTTATGGAATTGTCAACATTATTTGCTTCATATGGAGGTGGTCATAATTAGGGATGGGCCGATCCACATTTTTTCAGCTCTCATCCGATTCCGATACACAACTGCCAATTCCGATACAGATTCCGATACAACAGCTCTTTTTACTTTGTTATACTTATTTTTTTTAAGCTAGTAAATACAGATGTAAAAAATGTATGCCAAAAAATATTTAATTAAGCTACTACAAACATACATAACGTACTGTTCCACCTCGTTTGTACATCTTGTTTTAAGCGTTTTTGAGGCATTTGCAGTTCAATATGAATATCTTCAGAGCAAATATACACAAGTGGCGAATGCTGAAAATGCAACACAGTTTTTCTCCCATTGGCCCTAGCTGAGTTACACTTTGTTGCGATGGCAGCCCCTTTTGTGTCACAAACTGCAGCGAGTTCGCAAATCAATCCAAGTTAGTGACTCCCAAATCATCCATTGCTTTTTTTTTGTCTAGCACAGTTGCGTGCCCTTTTAGTGGGATTGTCCATTAAACGCTATTCCCACCTCTCAAAACTTTATTTTACAAAGATTGCAAATCCATGTGCTACTGGTTTCTGCTAAAAGTGTAACATACTCCCAGATCGTCTCATCTTATCTTGCGCTCCTCGTACCGCGAAGGGTATGCGCATGACGTCACAGTAGGCGAATATCGGATCGGTGCATCTGTTGTCATAATGTTTAATAAAGAGCACCTTTCAATGAGCTGAACATGGTCGAGGTCATGAAAGTTATATAGTGCTCCTTTGAATGTGGTGGATGGATGCATGGATGGATGGTGGTATGGATGGGAAGAGAGAACTTTTATTGATCCAGAAGGAAATTGCAGAATGTTTTTGTGATTTTTATTTTACAATTGGTTTAATACTTTTCTCAGCTGTATATCGTTCACCAATGTAACATTAATTATTTAATTAGTTATGTTACATGGTGAAACCGGACGTGTCTAGGCTCCCTTTCCCTCACTGATGAGTGATTCTCTTATTTCCACCTGCAGTGCAGAGTCAGAACTTAAAGGTAGTTTGACCCCAGAAGTATTTCTTTGGCAGAGTGCTGTCCCATACAGAAACACCACTAAGTACAATGCGTAAAACGTACTGCATATTGAATTATAAAATATACGGTGTGCTAGGTAAATTAGGCAGATGAAACGGAAGTTCAACTGAGGCCATTCCAAGTCTGCATGAAGCTTGTTCTCTATAAGCACTTGACATCAAAGAGCTTTGAAGGTCTTGCTTTAGTGACTTTTTACTGATCAGTTCCTCATCTTGGAGTTCAGGTTCCCCAAGTTGTGTGCGTGCTTGTGTGTGTGCACGTATAATATTAAATAATATTTACCAGAGGCTCTATGTTTTTACAGAACATTTTTCTAATGAAAAGTGGCTCTGTCAACCATGTACAGGGCCAGCGTTCAGGCCTGTTAAAGGACCCAGTGTCTGCACGTTTACTTGTACTGCGGTCCTGCTGTTTTCAGGGCCGGAAGTGCTCAGGTTCTTTTCAGGCTTTCGGCTATCGGCCCTCTACGTGTTGTTCTCGCTAAAGGCAGTTTTTCAGGAGCAAGGCTGTAGGTCATATCCAAACCCCCGAACCGTGAAGTTTCTAATGATTTTTGTGGTGATGCTAAGTGTGCTAATGCTTCATATTTGGCAGGGCTGCGCCGGATGAGAAGGATAAGATGCCCCTACTTTGCTCTGCTCATGGTTTGGCCAAACGTGGGAAGTAGAGGAACGCTTTAAAATTAATTATGTGTAGCTCTAAAATTAATTATGTGTAGTATCATTTGGCTCTTTGGAACTAACTCCGGAGCCAGGGGTTCCATCGGTCGTAGGCACACTAAGAAATGTAGGTATCTCTGACTCGTAAACCTGATGCACTTTTTCCGTAGAGTTTTCCCAGAATGTTGCATGGACCCCAGCAGAACGTTTCCATTGGGTGTGAGTTGTGCTGTTTGGGGTGTACTGGGAAAGGAGTCTGTAGCTGGGGCTTTCATATGAAGGCTTTTTTTTTCTTTTTTTTCTTTTCTTTCCTTAAGGGGACAAAGTTTTTCAGTGTTGGCTTTCCTCTTGATGTTATGAATCTGTTGTGAGGGAAGGAGGGAGGTGATGGTGGCTTGAATTGGGCCGGAGATGGAAGGAAGCCCCAAGCATCAAAGCAGTCTGCTCCTGTCTTAATGACTGGATTTTTTAATAGGCACATTGTGTTTGAGTGCATAGAATTTCTGTGTCCACAAGTGTCACAGCAATTTTAAGAATTTAAGATCTGATGCCATCATAGTAATGGCATGTGCTTGACATTGAATGCCATTACAGCCTTGTTTTGAATTGTTACAAGATAATATTTTAATTAACAGAAATCTGGCACATGCATGTAACCAACTTTGGAAAGGAAAATTTTATTGTCTGCAATGAAGAATTTCTCTCCATAAGTATACAAAATCTGTGTTTTTTAATGACGCACACCCTACACGGATGTCATTTATGAATGTTTTGCATGTGTGCTGTGATTTGTTGCATTTTAGGGGAGTTTTTCTCTAGTTCGTTGCTAAAAGCCCACCTTTGATGTCAGTGTTTACAGACATGCTGAATGAATTCTTCCTATATTTTGAAATTGATAGCACAAAATTGTATCTGCCCCTTTCTCTGCACCCCCCGTCAGCTGTTCTGCAAACATTCCTCAGTGGAAATTCAGCATCAACATTCCATTTGACAAGAAATTTAAATGGGCTGCTCTCATTGTGTGAACTAGACATTTTGTACTACAATTATGCAATAATAATTTTGGTGGTGTGAAAACGGATATCTTGCAGTACCTCGTGGACAAGCTGTCTGGCCTGTGTTGTGTTAGCAAACATTAGCATGAAGCCTTCCTTTATCTGCCCAAGAGGTCCGACTGTTTGGTCCTGTCGTTAAACACCCAGTGTGTATGGTGTCATAATGGATGGCTGCTAGGTCATGTGCCTTGCTAATTTTAGTTCTTTGCTCATTGCCTCAAAGAAAATATTTTGTGATGACTGATGCGGACAGTTGTGCAATCGCTAATCGTTATTAGCATGGCACCTTTGTGACGTCATGGATAGATATCGTCCCCATCTGCTGTAAATTGTTTTGTGTTCGATGCTTCTGTTACTTGCATCTTAATGTATATTTCAGCTTTTATTTTTAAATCTGTGGAGATAATGTATTTCCCCAGGACTCTCTTTTTTGTTTCAGAAAAAGTCATCTTCTAGCTAACGCCTGTTTTTGATTTGGTATTGTGTGCCTCATAAATGTTATGTTTTGTTTTGGAAATGTGTATATAAACAGAAAGGCTGCATTTCCATAAAGCTGAATGGGATGTATTTCAGGAAGACACAGCAAAAGAGAATTGAAAGATTTCTGAGGAGCGTCGGAGGGGAGCTGCCCAGGTTGTACCCACAGAGCATTTGCTGGTATTAGACACGATAATCTTTATGGAGCATTGCAAACAAACACATTGAGCTTAGTGTTTTAGACTCGTATATTCAGTACAGCTGACTCTCCCTTACCTCTTTCTTACTGGGAGCAGTTTTCCTCTCAGAAATACAGCATGTCAAGGATGGGAATCAGTATTTCAGGCTCTCTGGTAAAGAGCCGTGCTTGACTGGAATGTGTTCTTCATCGTTTCACCCCTTGGCGTATATGAACCACCTTTTATTTCCAGACACTTGGTAAGCTGTACATTTATTTGCCAAAGCTTCTGTTGTCAACCATATATTTTAATCAAAATTGTATTATTTAGCCGAATAGAATAAATAATCTGTGCAAAATGTGTGTTGCCTTTCGATAGAAATTTAGCTATGCACCCTTGGAATTGTCAACTGAAAAATTATTTTATTTTGAAGTGACGTGGGTTTAAAATTGTTTTGTCGTCGTGTTTGTCAAATTACAGCCCCCAGGGAATGTGACATGTATAAGTTTAAGGACTGGCTTTATTTTTTCAGTTGAGCCACAAAGATGGCAGCCTAGCGAAACGCCTGAGTTTCTGAATGCCCCATCTGGCCAGGCCCATAGCAGGGACAGCTGTTTGTGGCGTTATCGACGAGCAGAAATTCCGTGTCCTCAGCATGCCAAACGCTCTTAGGTCAGGTGGCGAGATGTGGCCGGGTCCAGCCTGGATCTCGGAAAGGGGTGTGCCTTGTTGTGGTTCAGTAGATTCACTACAATAAAAATTAACACAGTCCACCCAAACGCCTTTTTCTGTTTATTGTTCTTAATGGGAGTCTACGCATAAAACGCTAATAAATATTGTTGGCCTGTGTTTGTAGCATTTTTTTGTTATCACAGACTCATTGTTTTTTTTTTTAAAAAAAAATGTAAGGAAAAGCACAATACCGCTTTAAAAATTGTTTATAGTTCAAAGTAGTTCCTGCAATGCTTAGTGTTCCTTGGCTGGAGCTCAAAGACTTGAGGACGGTTTTTTAGTACAAAAACAAATACTTTAGATTTTTGGAGTACAGAAAGGCAAACTGTACTTATTCGAAAGCGCGGGGCAGTGAGTACTTGGCTTATTTCTGATGTGTGTTAGGTGATTGTAAAATTTAATGAATTCCATACACTGTTGTGAGTCTCAGATTTAACTTGCCCTACTAACTTGGTGCAAACTCCCAATGAGTCCACATTATGTCCCTTTATGGCCTGTTTTCCTCTGCTTTTGGATGCTCGTTTTCCCCTTTGCTCATTTATAAAGTTCCCAATAACTAGTAATTAATAGCTTTTTTTTAACGTTTTTTATTTTTATTATTTATAATCCTTGGTTTTCTTGTTTTGCGAACTGAAAGTTGCTGCAGTTATAGAGTTTAGTTTTATTATCAGCAGTTCCAGGTGACGGTTTTAGGTTTTTATCAGTGTTTGGGCCAGCTGGACATCGTTATTCAGAGTCAGAATCCTTGTGATCCTCAGCTGTTTGATGATCTTGCTGGTCACAGTGAATGGTGATCAATAGAATATGAAGGACTTTTGGCCATCTAACGATGTAAACAAGACGTAGAAGGAACTTTGAAAGCCTTGATTTAGTGACTTTTTACTTGAAGTTCAGGTTCCCCAAGACATAGAAAAATACAATGAGAAATCAAAGGTGCAATATGAATTAATATTAAGGAAATGTATGCACAGTTATCAGAGGTAAGATGTTAGTTGTGAGTCCGTCTGTCCATCCCCTCCAATTCTCTGCTTTAGGTACGCTGTTTTTTTTTTTTTAAGTTATTTGTTTATCTATTTGTTTATTTCCAAGTTTGTCCGCTGTAGCTCGATTTGAGCTGATAAAATGACGGCGAGGACACACTATGCTTGCTCTGACCTTGCCTGCATTTGTCGTTTTCTCTATTTTATTGCCTGTTTTTGGGATGTAACCTTGAGGTCCCCGCCCCCCTTTCTCAGGATCATAAAATGTGCTCTTTTTCATTTATTGACATTAAAGCCAGGGTTTCTGCTGGGCCTTAATGTAATTTTATTGGTATAATAGTGTATTTGGGGATTGTGAGAATCTTCTCAACTGAAAAGTGATTGTGACACTTTCTCTTCATATTATGATTATGAGATGCATTAAAACTACTGATTCAATGTTGGCAAATGCCTATTTGCTTGTAAGCGAATTCAGCCTGCTTTGTTCATAATTACGTCCACAAGCTCTAAGCGCGAAATCAACTTGCAGCGTCCCCACAGGGGTCTGAGCTTTTCAGATATTTTATTTATTCTATTTATTCTGAACTACACAAGTCGTCATTATGAAACCTGCGTTTAATAGTCTGTCCGAGTCCTGATTTGAGTGGGAAGCCAAAATGAGTTTCGCGAATCATCGCAGCCAAGCCCCAGTAACATCTGTCTGATGCAATTTCCTTAGTTTTGGGCAAGTTTTAGTCAGTGACCTGTTAATTTCAGTGCATTCAAGGAAACGTAAGAAATGTAGTGTGTTTTCCCCCTCTAATCAATAATGATAGTGATGTATTCACTCCATATACTATCGTGAGTATAAACTATCCAGAGGTTCCCATGGCTCGTTGCAGGTGCAGTATGTTCCAGACCTCACAATAAACTTCCTTATACGCTTTTGTGTGTAGTTTTTATTTTTGATAAAGGGCGACGTTGGTCACCTGGATCGCATTTGTGTGTAAGGATGTTTATCATCGATGTTATGTACAGTGAAATGAAGCTGGTTGGTTCCTGCGTGGAGTGACTTCAGTTGTATGCTTCGTCCTCTCGTGTTGTCGGTCAAGCGTAATTATGGACGTGGTCCCAAGGAAGCTGGCTCTTCTTTCAGCTGGTGGTGCAGACTGCACTGCAGCAGCCCGTCTTTAGCATAGACGTGTAGGCGTTTGTGTGGGAAGGTTGTGATCTCTCTGTCTCTCTCTCTCTCTCTCTCTCTCTCTCTCTCTCTCCTATCTCTGCTAGTACTTCTGAGAGTTATGTGGGTGTGGTTTCTTTAAGATTTTATTCATCTATTTGTTTGTTTTGCTGAATTCAGCACAAACTGTCCAGTTTGATCAATCCTTGTTTTTCAGCTTTTTAAATTTTGTCTCTGATTGCTTCCATGCATGGGATTGTAGCCCCGCTGAATGATTGCTGCCTCTGACGTGGCCTCGCTCCTTTGGCGGCGTTGAACTGTAAACACCCCAGCTGGTTCAGTGAAGGAGAAAGCCCATATCACTATCTGTGTTACCTGTGAGAGAATTCACTCTGCTTGGGCGGGATACAGAGAGACTTGCCGTGGTTTTTGCTGGCCTGGTGTTTGGAGTGTCAGTCAGATTTTCTTTGAAGTTTGTTACCAGAACCTTGTGAAACTCAGGCCTTGGTTTGTAAGTAAATTACTAATTGGGGCATTTAAATCGATAGTGGTGTTTAGGTAGTGTGTGTGTGTGTGTGTGTGTGTGTGTGTGTGTGTACACACATTAAGATTGGATGAAAATTGTTAGGATGTGTGCTTTTTAAAAAAATTCTTAAATGCTGGTATGTGGGAGCATTTATCCAGTTGAACTCTGGCCCAGAGTTTCGGTCAGTTGCCTGAGCGTGCTGCTGTCCATGTGACCTTTAAAATGAATGAATGCACACTACCCTCCGCCTGACAAACTGCAAGGTCTCCCTGGCACAGTGGGAAATTTGAAGCACGATCTCTCTGCAGCAGCCCATTCTTGTCTAGCCGGAAATGGGCACCCGCCCTCATAGGCAGTCAGCTCTCATTTGTCTGGGTTTTTCCCCCGTCCAATTGCGTTCGCTTGCATCAACTTCGGCAAAAAAAAAACATTGCAGCCTTCCCTGCCCCACCCACTTACTCGTCCCAGAATCATAGGTGTAGCGCATCTGACCCCAGGTGTTACTGGTACGCTTTGGTCCCACGCAGCCGGTTCTACTCAAACATCTGTGTGACGTCTCCAGTATCGGGAATAGCGAGTTGTTTACCCTGAGTGGTGGTCAGCCCCTCCTCCGAACAGGCTTGTGGGGGAAGACACCTTACCGTACTGCCCCTGAGTGTGCTTCCACATGCGTTACAATAGCGTATGAAGTCGGGATGTTGCCTATCCTTGTTTGACATTCACCGACGTGAATCGAAGTTGTTCCAAACCCTGGATAGTTTTGAATACTTTTGAGATTTCTGGAAAAGTGACGGGCTCCCCCCTCCCCCTCCCCCCCCAACGCTCTTCGGCATTAGTTGTAAACATAAAGTCACGTCACCTTTTCCCACCATTGTTTGTTTTGCTGCTTTTGTTGGCCTGCGTGCACTCTGTGTTTGTGCCGTGGTAAATAAGGGGCTGTTAGCTTGACTTGGCTCGCCGCTCCTCGCCCACCGGGGAGCCCTGTCTGATAGCTTTGTCCATGGCATTAATCTGCTGTGTCCTGTTTTGTACAAATAGGGGTATTTGTTTGAGAAGGATGCTGATTATTTGCTGTTTATCTGCGTGTGTTGCTCCTGCCTGTCTTTCATCTCACAGATTTAAAAAATGCATTCTTAAAAATGTGATGGAAAATGTTGACTCTTAAGAGAATAGTGTGCTGCACTTTGATTCCTGGGCCAGCAGGTGGCAGAGGGGTTAACAAACTGGTCTTTTCACCATGAGGCTGCAGGTTCTGGTCCTGAAGCAGGGCCTGCCTTTTGCTAAAATGAGGTTCTGCATTGCATTGAGCTCTGGATAAAGGTGTGTGTGTATGTATGTCTGATAAAAGTGCTATATAACGATGTAACTCGGATGTGACGTGTTTCCCCCCCCAGGAGTCAGCGGCGTTACGTGGAGAAGTACTGGAAGCAGGTGCGCGTTGGCGACTTTGTCCGGCTGCGCTGCAATGAGATCCTGCCGGCGGACGTGTTGCTCTTGAGCTCCAGCGACCCGGACGGGCTGTGCCACATTGAGACGGCCACGTTGGATGGCGAGAGCAATCTGAAGCAGCGACAGGTGGTGCGGCGCTTCCTGGACCTGGTGAGGCTCGTGGTGGGGCGGCGTGCCATGGACCTGCTCGCACCCGCCTTTCCCTGGAGAAAAGAAGTCTGAACCCCCCCCCCCCAATTAGGCTGTACCCACATTGTTTGTTTGGTTGAAGTACTAATCAATATTTTAATTGGCACCCCTTGTGAAATGTTTCTGGGCCAGGCCATGTCTCCCTAAATCCATTACTTCGCATCAGCCTCTACTCCAGTAGGAGGGTCGCCGGGATCCACTGTGAAATTTATTTCCAGTCAAGGGCCTGATTCACATCATCCTCTCCCTCCATTTCTCACCCTTGTGAGGCTGCTATCTGTTCATGCTAACTCCTCCCCCGGTGGTGTTAACTCCTCCCCCGGTGGTGTTAACTCCTCCCCCGGTGGTGTTAACTCCTCGTGTCCCCCTCCTCCGCACATATTGGAGGTGATTTTCTGATCGATAATCTGGACTCTCTGTTTTGATTACTGCTTTCCAGCAGTTCAGAAATGTTTGATTCTTTGCTCCGCTCCTCTGGCTTTGTCTAGTCAAAGAAACACCTGATTTCAAGGCAAATGAGGTCTTTAACCCCCTGGGGTGGAGTACATCGTCGGCGATGCACCGTACTTTGTGTAATGTTTCAGTTTATATCTCGCTGAAATCCTAATGCAGAATCATGAAAAAAACGCTGGCTAAATCCGTAATCTATCTTTTTTTCTAAACGTCCCTTGTTGGAAGTAATAACTAAATTAAAATTAGGTTAAATCGGCAAAAAAGTAAACCCTGTCACCTTTCTTTGTTTTACCTGCATCAGGGGCGCTATTCGCATTCTAAATAGCCGCATTTCCGCGTATTCAAATCGCATTCGCACGGTAATCGGTAATCTGATGAACAAAGCGGCGGTGAAACGCGATCCAGGTACATCCCCATCAGTGCCATAAAAGGGGGGGGGGATGTGGCCAGGTGTGAATGGCTCATGCTTACACATAAGAGCTCCTAAATATTCAATGGATGGAGACTAGAAATAGTGACATGAGTTTTGCTTTTTCTTATTTCTTTATCCAACTGAATGTTGCAACTACACCATTTAGTCATCTTCATGTAGCCAAGACTTTGGTGACCAGATATCTGGG
>JAODKC010000080.1:2102965-2117826 GCA_026777985.1 Mormyrops attenuatus | reverse complement strand
ATTAAAATAAAGATGAGTGTAATGGCAAAACAAATATACAAGAAATAATTTATTTGCCATGAATTAAGTTTATGATACTTGAAGAAATGTGCGATCATGCCCCAGTCAGTGAAAGTGTTTCCTACCCATAGGCCCCAGAGGGTTAAACACTCCACTCAGATCTCTTAACAGGGTTCTTTTGTTCTGTGAAGACTCAAGAAAGAACAATCTAGCCAGTCGTCAGCTACATCCTATAGCCGAATGGCATGAACTTGACCTTTGACCCCGAGTCCCCATCCTAAATTTATGATCCGTTTACATCAGGGCTACGGTGCTGTCCTGTGTCTGATTCCGTAACTGGCTGTGTTTGCGTTCAACCTTAATGTTTCTTTGTAGGACTGCGAGTTTGACCCCTCAAAGTATGACAGCGTCATCGAGTGTGAGAAGCCAAACAACGATCTCGGGCGCTTTCGGGGATACATGTGAGTATTTCTTCTGTAAAATCAGAGGGGAGGATCTCAGTTTTTTAAGAAGAACATTCTTGCATAGTTTATCGGAGTTTGCCTGCTTAGTGACTGCCAGATGTGTGCTTCCAGTGAAAATTGTTTGCCATTAATCAGAACCGTTATTAAAATATTTTCGGTATGCTGGGAGTTGTAGGCGGCTGCTTCTGGCACAGTTTCTTAAACTGGATATATCTTGCTTATATACGGTGGTGCACCGACGTGAAAACTGTAGTCCATACCCTTAGGCGCTGTCTTTCTGTCTAATATTACAAATTCCGATAACCAGTATTTTCTGGATAGTTGAAGTTGTATTCATATTTTTTGTATTTTTTTATCCAAGAAACAGATGAAATAGCATGTGTTAGAGATGAACAATCCATTTATGCCTAAATCTTAAGATCCAAGAAAAATTGAAGCAAGAGTGCTTTCTGTTTAATGCAAGGTATATAACGGTACATAAAATGAATCGTTCAGTACACACCTTGGTTTTTGGTGCAATTTTGGTACAATAGGGAAGCAGAATTTTTTAATTAAGGTATGCATGCAGAGTTGTGGGGGGGGGGGGTCATAGTACATATTGTTTATTACAGGGATCTGAGGAATTGGAATTGAATTTTGAGGGGGGGCACTGTATTGGCAGTCAAATAGGAATACGTCCGCCTGTTCAGATAATATGCCCTTATGGCTGTTGTAGCACACAACCTGGCAGCCCCTGATCGATTGTTGTCCCTGTTTTTTCCCACCCTTGGCCTGTAACACCAGCGCAAACTGTGTCCTGTGCGCTCCTTTGCAAGCCGAGCAGTCTGGGTAATTGAACTGGAACTTCGATTTCATTAATGCTGCCTTCTGGGAATTCTGTTAAGTCTTCTTTCTGGAGGGTTGATGACTCAAGTCACCAGGGAAGCAGGCGGGGCCAAATGGCAGCCATGACCCAGACACTGGCTGACTGGCTCCCCCCCCAGCACCTTGTTGCCTGGTAACTGCGGCACATAGAGTGAAGGCTGTGAATACCAGAGGCTGTCTCTCTCATGCTTTACTTTGCAGCCCAGTCAAATGGACAGGAGTCTTTCCTGAGAGGCCGAGAGTCTCTGCAACTGTTAGATGGCTTATGACAGGAGACGTGCACGTTAATCCTGAGTGCGTCCGAACGGCAGCCGGTGTGTGCGTTAATCCTGAGTGCGTCCGGATGGCATCAGTCTGACATAACGGATGATTTAAAACTGTATTCTGGGCTTAATCGTTCGAAACGTGGGTTACTACATCATTCACCATTATTCACCATTACTACTTTAGCAAGGTGTCGTTTAGGGTGGAAAGGGGGCTACCTAGTTCGACACGAGATTTAAGTTAATTGGCTGTGATTTACAGCTTTTGCTAATTGTTTGTCTAGTTATACCAAAACTGTACTGAGGCGTGAACCCAAGGCCATGGTTTGTACTAAAATGTGAATTTTGTTTATCTCTGTACTAAACAGGAAAAATTGTGAGAATGTGTTTAGTGTGCAGTCAGTTCCTCTTCTTTCCCATCACATGGAAAGTAGTAGAAGGAGAATTCGCACCCCGGCATATTGGCCTGTACTCAGGTTGGCCCCGGAAACGGTATTGTCACACGATTCTAACGTCATGACTTAACAAGCGGATTAATGTGGCACTCTGTGAGATACTGCAGTGTTCCCTCTGTAAAAGCCTGGCACCAAGAGGCTTTGACAGCATACAGCTTGGGACCTGAATCTGGAGGAGGAGTTTCGGCTGTTTACCTAATACCACTGTAGTCCTTGATTTAGCAGTTGGATTACTGCAAACGTTAAGAGCTTAGTGTTCTCTCACGTCGGATATACCACTTCTCCTGCCTTGTTCTTTCTGTTTAATTCCATTCTTCTACTGAGACATTGAGCCCCAAAGCTTTCTAAACCTGCTTCGGTGGTCCCGTTTTGTAAGTGTCCAAAGACGGTTCTCCAGCCGAGAATCCTTCCAGGAATAATGCGGGGAATATCCTGTGGGACATCTTTGGCTCACCGTACAGAGCATTTCTGAGCTCTTTGTTTTTCTTGGTTTGTCTCTCCCCTAATGCCTCATCTCCAAAAAAGGAGAGCGACGGCTGAAACACGGGCTTGGTGGCCATACTCGGAACTTTAACGTCGAGGCTTAGGGTAGGTGATGTGGCGGCCCGTCGTAACTTTTGTTGTAATGAATGACTGCTAGAATCCACCGGAATGGGAAGAGAGACGGACTGAATAAGGACAACCTGCTGCTCCGAGGCTGTACCATCAGGAACACGGAGGCGGCGGTGGGAATCGTCGTTTACGCAGGTGGGACTATAGCCAGACTCCTGTTTTCCAGAGACCTCCCCTCTCGTGCCCCAGTGGTATCCCCACTACCCCTGCCTTCCCAGTGTCTCCCGTGCGTAAGTACCCCCCCCCCCCCCCAATTCTTCTGCTTACCCCATGCTGACCCTGAGTGCACGCTGCCCTCCACAGGCCACGAGACCAAATCTATGCTGAACAACAACGGGCCACGGTACAAGCGCAGCAAGCTGGAGCGGCAGATGAACATAGACGTCTTCTGGTGTGTCATCATCCTGCTGGTGATGTGCCTGTTCTCCGCCATCGGTACGTCCCTCCAGCTCGCATCCCTCTGCCAGCTGCAGCGTTTTATTCGGCCTGGACCTGTAACGTCTAAAAATGGGACACGACACACAGCCCTGCCGCCCCCTAGTCTCACACCTGAATTTCATTGATCTGCCCCCAGGCCATGGACTTTGGATGTTCCAGTACGGGGAGACCAGACCCGTCTTTGATGTCCTCAGCCCGGAGGGGACAGACTTGTCACCAGCCCTGTCTGCTGTCTACCTGTTCCTCACCATGATCATCGTGTTCCAGGTAGAGTGGCTTCTCTCCTGGATGTGCGCACATTGGGGAGCCATGTTTGCAGGAGCTGTGTACAGATGACTGTAATCCCTGAGGGAAATGCATACATTAGAAAATACTTAAGCTTTGCCATATTACGCTGCGTGGACCTTGTTTAATGTGAAAGTTGTTCCATGTGTTTTGTATGACCTCAGGAAATGTAAGAGCATGGTGTGAATCTTCCTTAACGCTCAGATGTTCTGGGTGAGGAAAGTGGTGTAGTGGAAAGTAGCACTTCTGAATATCTTAATGTGTTTCTTTTGAGAGTTTTTCATGATTCAGATGGATTTGTAGTTTTCTGTTATTTTTGGATGCATGTTTATTTAATATAACCACTCACCATCCCACCTCATTGACTGTTCTTCATTGAAATTTTTACTTGGTGTTACTGAAATGATACTTACTCAGACTCTCTTGGTATTATATCTGTAGCTTTTCTGATAGTACTGTAGGTTCAGCTTGTCTGTATCACTGCCGTTCCCCTAACTATCCTGCCACCTTGTGGTTATAATGTGCAAGGGTAAATTTTGGGCCCTGATGTTCCTGCTTGGATCCTGACGGAAGGCTGCCGTGTCACCCCTGTCCCCCCTTAGGTTCTGATACCCATCTCCCTCTTCGTCTCCATCGAGATTGTGAAGATTTGCCAGGTTTACGTCATTCATCAGGACGTGGAGCTTTACGACGAGGAGACGGACTCGCACCTGCAATGTCGCGCCCTCAACATCACCGAGGATCTGGGCCAGATGCAGTACATCTTCTCCGACAAGACGGGCACGCTGACAGAGAACAAGATGGTGTTCCGGCGCTGTGCGGTGGCGGGCATCGAGTACTCGCATGACGCTAACGGTGAGGGAGCCGCCCACAACCTAAACCACTGGCCGCGGAGTCCCCGCCCTTTCAGTTTTGATTCCTCAGCTCCTGATCCCGTGTCGCCTTTCGGGACTTCGTTGTCACTCTGCCATTCTGTTTTTAAACACCTGGGGGTGAACCATTCGGAGTGAAAGCCCGGCCACCGTTCCCGGGATTATCCATCTGGGGACAGCGCTCTTCCCCGCAACATTTAGTCAAGTGCGCGCCCCCCCCCCCCCCCCATTCCATGTCAGGATTCCTCAGATTCCCGTAAGCTCGATCCTATGAACAAACTCTTTACACTAAAACTATTGCCATAAGACATCCACAAGGCTATATTATTGTAATTCTATATATATTGTTTAACACTTTGCTGGCATTTTTCCAGAAGGCTCTTCCCATTTATACAGCTGGATGTTTGACTGGGGAAATTCGAGATAAGTGCTTTGCTCAAGTGTCTGACCACCAGGCATCTTCTGGGGCTTGAGCTGCTGCTTAAGCACCCAAATCCTGCGGGCCCCCACCCTCCGGTCCCCCCGACAGTCCCGACTGCTCTCAGTCCCCGGGGGGGTTATTAGCACACTGATAGTGAAGACCACAGCCAGGGTCGAATCTGGAGGTAGATGTTTATCCTACGTTCCTGAAAGGGATTTAGCCTGGAGTCGTGGTTTTCCAACTGTTTATATTTTAGGAAGCCCCTTTTTTAGCAGAGCCAGTGAGCTTTTATTTCACAGCGTGCCCCATTTTTATTAGAAGTACATGTAATTAGTTAGTATTGTGGTTCATTTACACGGATTCATTTTGTGAGAGTCAGGATCAAACGCTGAGCCCTATCTGTAAACCCGTGCCCCTCCTCCCAGCACGCCGGCTGGCCATGTACCAGGAGCTGGATTCTGAGGAGGAGGACTGCACGTCCCATGGAGGCACACTGCCGCGGCGGGACAGCGCCAGCAGCCACCAGAGCGCCCGCGTCGTCCTGCGTTCCCAGAGTACCAAGTCCCACCGCCGCACGGGCAGCCGGGCCGAGGCCAAGCGGGCCAGCATCCTGTCCAAACACACTGCCTTCAGCAGCCCCATGGTCGGTACCTCAGCCGCCGTCTGGGGCCCCTGCTGCCCCCTGCTGGCAGTTAACCGGGGATCTTCGTTAAGTGACATGTTGGCTAGAGAAATGGGATGACTAAAATGTTACAATATATGGTGACCAGTATAAGTGTATACATTAAGCAAGGGCTTTTAGTAACTGAACTGTAGAAGAGTTTAGTAACTATAACGACAAGTTGAATGAGCTTACAGATGTGATGTGCGTTAAGTAATCAGTGTCGGCAGGTGCTTGCGTTTTTGCTGCCGTCATTTCCTGTATATCCGTTGCCGTGACTGTAGTCATGTGACGTGGCTCCCCATGCTTCTTCAGGAGAAGGACGTCACGCCCGACCCTCAGCTTCTGGACAAGGTGAACGACTGCGCTAGCCAGATGGAATTTATGCGCCTTCACGCACAGCCGCTGGCCCAGATGCCCTCTGAGCTCTCGGACATCATCGACTTCTTCGTGGCGCTCGCCATCTGCAACACCGTCGTGGTGTCGTCCCCCAACCAGCCGCGTCAAAAGGTGCTCCATTCCTCCAGGAGATGTGCTTGGACCTGGGTCTGACTGTCTTGGGAGAGGAGCCGTCGAAGATTCTGCTCCTTGGTTGCTATGATACCAACTACCGGTTGGGTGTGTTGGGTTGCGCGGTTCACGTGGTCTTGATTAGAAACGTCCTTCATGTGCTGCAGCAGATATTATGATTCAAATTCATCCCTCCTCTGTGGGTGGTCTCGTCTTATCGTCTGCACTGGCTGCTCCCCGGTTGGCCTCCTAAGTATGCTCTGTTCTGGAGCTTCAGCCTTTGCTGTTCAATATTAGCACTTTTTTTCAGTCAGAAATGGCGCTTTCATACCACAGGAACTTTTTTTCAGGTAAGGGAACCTTTTTCCAGAACTAGGACTTGTTGTGTTCACACTGCAGGTACTCGGCCCAATTTGTAGTTCCTCTAAGGCAGTTCTGGAACCCTTTTTAGTACCTACTCCAGACTGGGTACTTTTCGTTCGAACACAAACTACTCTGCACGTACGCCTATAAACTTTGCTGATTGACCAATCTTTGCTGATTGGTTAACCACAAGCACCGGCATTAACTAGGAAGTCATGCAGAGAAAAGAGATGGAAGTAGCCGACCAAAAACTGAGCATATAGAATTATTTGTGTACTTTAATGCATCAATTTAATATATATTTTTTTTTCTTGGATCTCCATATTTCTGCATGAGAGAATTCAATCAATAACTGGCATACTTTTTGTGTAACATCACCAGTGGCAGCGGTGCTTGCCAGTGTTTATCAGTGGAACAACATTACATTGTTTTATATTCTCTGGAAAACAAAAGATCGATCTGCTGGCCAGATTTAATAAAAAATTATAAACATGTTGCGGGCTGTATAAGTAAAATGTAAATAAAAGACTCTGTTCCATTCTGATCGCGATCGATTCCCCCAATAAGTAACAAATAACTATCAAAACAACATGTTCATCCTCCATTGTTTTGTTGTTGTGGTGCTTTGTGTGAAATTGTGTGAAGTTTAACCTACGAGCTCCCATGCATATTTAGCATAAAGGTCCTGGTTCCTGTGTGATGTGAAAACAACACAGGAAAGTGGCCAGGAGCTACAAACATTCCCAGTCGAGACAGTCCAGGGTCTGGAACTTCGGTGTGAAAGCGCCCATTTACTAGTTTACAGGGACAAACGCTGGTTTGGTTTCGCTGTCAAGCTTGAGAGGGCGACATTTTTTTGGGTGCCGCAGTGGGGCTAAGGTGAGTCTCCTGTCGTAGGTGCGGATGAGGTTTGAGCTGAAGTCACCCGTGAAGACCATCGAGGACTTCATCAAGCGCTTCACTCCCAGCCGCCTCACCTCAGGATCGAACAGCAGCAGCTCGTCCAGCTTGGCCACCAGAAGCTCCGTGCCACGGGCTGGCTCTAGCCTTCTGTCGTCGCCGTCCGCCGAGGGCACCCTCCTGAGGCTGGAGGAGGAAAACTCCCCAGGCTCCCTGGAAGGATCCTTCCAACCTGTCCCACCACACCCAGCTTCTGAGGAAGCGGAGCTCCGCTATGAGGCGGAGTCGCCGGACGAGGCAGCCTTGGTCTACGCCGCTCGTGCCTACAAGTGCGCCCTGGTTGGCCGGCTCCCTGATCAGGTGACTGTGGAGCTGCCCCACCTGGGCAAGCTGACCTTCGAGCTGCTGCACACTCTGGGATTCGACTCGACCCGGAAGCGCATGTCTGTGGTGGTCCGCCACCCACTGACAGACGAGATCACCGTCTACACCAAAGGAGCAGACTCTGTTATCATGGACCTCCTAAGACCGCCCACCTCAGGTGAGTCCAGTGGCCCGTTGGTAGTGGGGGGGTGATGTGACCGTTAAGAATATGGGTTTCATGACCCATAATGCACCACTGAGAGGCTTCAGGTGTTCCCTTCCATAGGGGCAAAACAGCTCTGGGTAGATAAGTGAACATTTACCATTGTCAGCATCAGTAACATAAAACTGTTCTGTTAATTCGAATTTCTGTCTATAGACCAAATTGTTCTGAATCTCTTAAATTGAAATGGACAGTCATGGGTCCCCATAGTCCTTCTCAGAGAAGGACAACAAGGACGTGATCGAAGAAGCCAGCGGAGATGAATATTTCAGTCTCTCAGAAGGATGCCGTCTGGCCTGTGTGGGTTCACGCATGCTTTAAGCAAACAGGTGACAGACGGCCAGAGGTGGCTTCTGTTTGGGTCTGTGAAATCATGTAGTATGCAGACTTGACACAGCCAGTTGAATTAGGGCTTTTTGTTGCCCTTAATGAATGTTAAGTCATTGTGAAGGTTCAGCTGTTTAGCTTGTGTACCCATACGGTTTATGGCAAAACTCTGAGTCCACCGTAATTATTTAATATAACTAGGGCCTAATGATCAGCGGTCAGACCTTGTTACCCAGTTCTGATCTGCAGTCAGGGGCCTGGATGCCATGGTCTTTGTGTGGTTAGCAGTTACATTAGCAACATTCTTCTCGCATTGCTTATGTAACTGAGCATTTGTGAAAATCTAAGTTTTTTTTTTTTTTTTTTTTGTTTTAAGCTCAAACCTGCCTTTTAGGTACCTTGAAATATTGAGGTCCCTCTTTAAAAGGTTGTAGAAGTCTGGTAAGCCGGTGTTTTAATGGCAGGGCAGCAGCCATGATTCCAGGCTGCTGTCCTCATAGAGGCTCAGAGCTGTGAGACTCCGCGGTTTGGCCCTGGGGCCCGCAGCTGCCTGTCACCGCACATGAGCGCTAAGTGGGTGCAGGTCAGCTCAAGTGAAGCTGAGGCTCCGCTCGCGATTCCTTGTGTGGGGGGTGGGGTGATAGATGTTGAGCGAGGGAGACGTCGTCTTGGTATCGCTGGCACGCCTTTGGTTACTGTGTGTGTTTACAGCCAGTTGGACTCCATCATTAAGTACCTGTGTATCTAAAAAGCTTCTGAATATTCATGCGAGCCAAATTTTCACAAAATGTCTCCCAGAGGAGGATAATTTCTGTTTCACGCAGGGTGTTTTCACGTACCTGAGTTGTTAACCAGCAGTGTTGCGGTGTTCGGTGTGGGTGGGGGGTGTGCTTTTGGACGCAAGCTCAGTGGCAGCGACACATCACATGGGGGGCAGCCAAGGGGGCCAGCTGGACATGCCCCCCGGGACCAGAGGTAATCACAAGACCCCCTCTCCACTTAGCGAGTCCTCAGAACAAGCCTCTGTTGTTCTGGCTTTCGACAGACTCTTTCCTGTTCTTTTTCCAACCCTTTTGGAGCTGGACTCACCCATCCCTCCCAAAATAGCTCCCAGGCCGAGGGGCGTGAAAAGGTCCCGCTGTCTGCTTTCCTGCCAGTTTGCCGTGGACGTGAAGGTTGTCATTTCCTGTGTTGTGGCAGCAGGAGACGTGGGCCCTGCCTCTCAGGCTGAGCTCGGTGCTCCTCGCTGTCACGTTGTTAGTTTAACGGGGGGTGGGCCACGCCGCTTCCATCACGGATCGAAACGAGGAGGTGTCGCAGGCTATTAAAGAGGTATGAAAGCCTGCTGTGCTTTTTTTTTTGTTCCCCTCGAGAGGGGAAACGGGGCGGGGGCAGAGAAGGCTGATGAAACCTTGGAGTGAAAATGTGAGGTTTGGCCCCCTTCCAGCATGGAGGGAGGCTGTGGAGAGGCTCACCACTCCATGGATGTTTATCTTTGCTGAGGGTGGAGAGCACAGGCAGGACTACGCTGACCTGGTACCTCCTCGCCTTCTAAAGGGCCCTTTGCTCCTGGTGCCAGCCTGTTCTTGCACCTCCTCCGCCATTCGCGTGACGATGGTGCCACAGAGGCGTTAGGCGGCGCGTCTGAAACGTGACTGTTAGCATCCGGCTATCGGCGCTCCTCCGATTAGCGTCTGAGACGTGGTTCCCGGGCAGGACTAGAGGCGGGGGTGCTGGGGCACGCAGGCCCCACCCCCCCAGGTAATACTGATGTAGCAGGGTTCTGATCCTAATCATGTTTACAGATGACACCAAAGGCAAACGACAGAGGAAAACACTCTACAAAACTCAAAATTATCTCAACCTGTATGCTGCCAATGGACTCCGAACACTCTGCATCGCCAAAAAGGTAACAAGTGCCCCTGAAGTCAAGCCTGTACGGTCATCAGTACAACGGCTTTGTTAATAACCCTCTGTCCATGTATTGGTTTTTCTATGTGTCAGTTGTATTGTAAATTGCGCATTAAGTCCGATTTAAACATTAGCATTATAAATAGACGGTATAGTTTTTAATGTCGCCTGCGAACTGGCAGAGACCCCAGCGAGTTGCGTTGGCAGCCCCGCCTGATCATGAGACTGCTTCCAGCACGACATCATCAGTGCCAGGCCCGCTTGTTGTGCCCTTTAAATTACTGCTCAGCTGAATCCTGTGCATCACCATACGCTGCCAGGGAATGTCCACCCCCATCCCCCATTTTGTCTCCTCCTTGAGCTCGAAATCAGCCTCAAAGTCACCATCCCTCCTGTGTTCACGGTTCCGGGCTTATCTGAGCCATGTGTGTCCCAGGTCCTCAGCAAGGAGGACTATGCTGCCTGGCTGAAAAGCCACTTGGCAGCGGAGACTGCCATCCATGGCCGGGAGGAGCTGCTCTTTGAATCGGCCCTGCGTCTGGAGACCGACCTCCAGCTCCTAGGTGAGGCTTGTGCTTCCTTTCTGTCGTTCCCTGTGGGCGTGACCTATTCTTAACCCCCCCCACCCTCACGCTCAGGTGCCACCGGCATCGAGGACCGGCTCCAGGACGGCGTCCCCGAGACCATCGCGTCGCTGCGAAAGGCTGGTTTGCAGATCTGGGTGCTGACTGGGGACAAGCAGGAGACAGCCATCAACATCGCCTACGCGTGCAAGCTGCTGGACCCCGAGGAGGAGATCATCACCCTGAATGCCGACTCGCAGGTCAGCCTCCTGTCATATATGCATATCTGGACAGTTTTCCCATCCTAGTGTTTCACCCTTTGGTAACTGGCCTGTCTGCTGTAGCATGCAATAGAAAAATGTACCAAACTGGCCATGCCGTATCAGGAGAACCCACACCTTCCATTTGGCAGTCCAAGGTCATATGAAGGCAGTCCAAGGTCATATGAAGGCAGTCCAAGGTCATCCGCATTGTGCCTCCGCCCTGTCCTGTGTGTCACAGGAAGCCTGTGCCGTTCTATTGGAGGAGAGTCTACACTACATCCGGTCCAAATTCCTCTGCGATGGCCCCGAACAGGCCGCCCGTGCTCTGCAGGATGACCCTTCCTCCCTGCCCGTCCTAGTGCACCGGCTGGGCCTGGTGATCGACGGGCGTACACTGGCCTACGCCCTGGACAGGAGCCTGGAGGACAGGTTCCTGGCGGTGGCTCGGAGCTGCCGCTCGGTGCTGTGCTGCCGGTCCACACCGTTGCAGAAGAGCATGGTGGTGAAGCTGGTGCGGAACAAACTGAAGGTCATGACCTTGGCCATAGGTATGGCCCGTTTGCCGCTGTCTGAAACGCATGCAGCCAGGCGGGCGCTTATTCTCAGACTCACTCACGCTGTTCTAAGTTAGCCTGTAAGTTAACGTTGTCTGTCACTTCTAGGTGGGCGAAATGTGCAAATTCAGTGAAAACTGATTGAACGATCCCAGTTTTGCAATGTGGTCGAGACCGACCTGTTAAAGCTTTTTGCCATTTTTGTTATTGCGAAACGGTCTTAGTTTCGCGTGGGATTAATAAGTCTTATAGAATCTAACTTGTCTAAACCTGCAGATACCCTTATTTGAGAAAAACCAGGAGAACGTGTTTAATCATTCGAGCCGCTAGCGATGCCATTGAGAACATGCCCGTCATTCAAGCCGTTAACGGCCCAGTGCTGCTGTCCATCTGCGGGGCCGGGGAGACCCCTGACCTCTGAGGGTGCCCCTGTGGCCACCGTCTGTGTGCACGCTTTATGGAGAGCGAGCGTCATGCGCCATGTGGAGCGAAAGGGCTCAGTGACCGGATCCTCACCTGAGGCGCTGCTGTATTTCATAAATGGCACCCAAACTGATCTCACTTAATTCCCCAAGTCAGGGTGGTTTTTGCGAGCAGCTAAGAGGCGTGCGAGGCGGCCCTCCCTTTTCACTATGCTGTCACCGCCCTCGCACGTCTGCCTTCGCTGTTAGCTTCGGTTTTATGTTATGGAGAATGCTTGTGGGTTTATTTTTGCATCCGTTTGTCTTCATGCTGATGAAACTGAAGGGGGGGGCGAATGGCCGCATCAAATCGGCCTTTAAATATGGGGCCTTTAGTGTGGGGAAAATGCCAAATCTCTTTGAGTCCCGGTGATCAGTTCTTGGAAAGATATGGCTTGGTAGGAGGTTACTTTATCGAGTTTGCACGCTTGGTATCGCTTAAACCACCCACATTGCCTTCTGATCCTGTAGTTCGAGAGCAGGAGCCATTTAATGCACTCGTATGAACTGGTGACACACACACACACACATATTAAATCATATATATTTTTTATTTGGTTCTGTAATGAAGAGCAAAATCAGACAGACATTTGAGCTGTAGGTATTAAATATGTTTAATGAAGGGTACTTCCATTAATGCTGTGGAATTTCAAGAATTTAACGGCGCCTCCCAGCTGCGAAGTGAGGACTTGCAGTTGTATTTTCTGCAGCCCTGCTATTGCCCTGGCAGGCATGAAGAGCGTCTTCCCTGGTTGAGCGCACATCTATGAGTATTCATTAGGCTTTTCTGGCTCACAGAGGGAGAATCCTTTTTTTCTCCTCCTTCATTTCTTGTCTTTTAAGCATTTTCAGCTGCTTGCTGACTCTGCAGACGGGGGGACATTGTGCACACACCCGATGCTCCGGTTTTCTCTCCCGGGTGGCTGGTGGACATGCCGGTTGGCTAAATCACCCATGGCAAACTGACTTTTGTGTGTCCACTTTGCTCCTTAATATATTTTCTGGTTTCAGTCAAAGGTGGAACCGATTTGTCCCGAATCATATAACAAAATGGCTGACAACCGATTTACAGTACAGCTTAAATCCTCCAATCTGGTGGCAAATCCTCAGAGGCCTCCTTCATGTAGGACAGATTAGTAATGTATGACGGCTGAGTTTCCATTTCAGTAACTGTCAAAACACCCGTGTGTTTCATTTCATGTCAACACTTGACATTAAAACGGCCGGGACCGAAAAGTTAGACTTCGGCACGGCGGTTCTTTTTATGCAGGTGCATGAAGAAGCAGGTTTTTAGTTGTGGTTTCATGAGCTTTTCATAGAGACTTACAGAAAGTGTTTGGCTTTGTCAGGACGAAAGTCATGGTCATGGAGCAGGTACGAGATCCTTATTGTGGTAATTGACGGACAAGGTGCCTCAGAATGCCAGCGACGACAGAATGGCTCGGACCGCGTGGGGCACAAAGACCGGCTGGCGGAGGTGTCATGGCACAGAAACAAAACACATCTCGAGGGGAAAATGCCTCCATCTGCGGACGTGTCGGAAAATATCACCTCCACGACTGTCATCTCAATACGACTCAATACGCCTTTCTAGTACAAAAGCAGGATCCCACCTGGAATGAAGTACTAAATTTGTACGAGAGCAGTGTTTTATATCTACGCATCATTGCTCAATCTGACTGTTCCTCTCCATATCCTGCCGTCACGGTAGCCTTACAGCCTCTGGCTGTGTGTACGCATGTGTGGAATTCATGTGCTCTCCCCTGTGTTTGTGTGGTTCTAACTTGCTGGTTCTCTCTCCCAGCCTGAGCATGTTTCAGTTGGGTGACACTAACCTGGCCGAAACATTCAGGTCAGCCCTGCCTTTGACTATGTACGCCCTGCCTGGTTGTAACCCTAACTGGATGATTAATTACTGAGGGGAGGGTCATGGCTTTGCAGTGAGCAGTCCTCGCCTGAATTCGCTCTTTGTGGAGTGACTTCATGGGTTTTTCTGGTTCTGCGTGATCGCAAGCCGAGCACTTCGTCTTTACTGCGTCAACAGTAATCTTGACTCTTGGGGGGGGGCTGGAGTAAAGGTGTTCCTCTGTGTCTGTTCCTAGGGGACGGGGCTAATGACGTCAGCATGATCCAGGTGGCCGACGTGGGCGTCGGAATCTCGGGCCAGGAGGGGATGCAGGTAAGGTCAGACATAGCTGGGCCAGGCAGAGTACCACTCCGCTAAAGGGCTAAGTCTTTCCATATGGCTACATCATGCGTACCATCTCAGCCAAGGAGTACGGCTCAAATTATGAAGTTGTCAGAGGCCCCTGGGGGGTTTGTTTCGGACAAAGTCATTGTTGCGTGAAACCTACCATATGTCAGGAGATGCTGCTGTCGTCGCAGTCAGAGTCGGCAACCTCGGGGTAGAAGAGTGACCCGATCTCTAGCTCTACCTTTCCAGTGGGACCTCGTGTTGTTAATTAGGAGAGTCCCCATTAACCTGGAGGCCAGGAGATTATGGATTCATTGCATGGCATGTCTGTCGAAGAGCCCGATCCTATGTTAAAATAACTCTGCTGATTACACTTAATTAGTGTAAAATCTTGGGTCCTGACAGGACTGGGCTGCCAGATGATGAATGATTCTGCTCTTCGTTATGGTCTGATTTTCTGATGTTGTCCTTCACACCTCCCTAAATTAGCTGGTGTTCTGTCCCCTGGCCATTTTACAATGTAACATCAGCAGTAATTTTTCTTTGTCGCGGGCCACTTTGTCAGTTAACGTCGTGGAGGCTCTTCTGTGAGGGCTTCTCAGTGTCAGGTGAAGCCCAAGAACATTCCTAAAATACATAGTGGAGGAACGTCCCAGCAGCCGAGTCGGCGGGGTGTGATCGATGACTCTCATCACCGATGGAGCTTACCTGCCAGAAACCGAAATATCTGCCTAGGAAGTAGGACTGTGGGTGCTGTCCAGTCGGGTGGACTTGCGGGGGGGGGGGGGGGGGGCGGGCCCAGTGCTTAATTAAAAAAACGGGTGATACGAGGCTTGGGGGGGGTTTTTTCCCAGCCCGTAATCCACCATTAAAAAGACCCGGAGCCACCGTACT
>JAODKC010000080.1:2082458-2102865 GCA_026777985.1 Mormyrops attenuatus | reverse complement strand
GGGCGGGCGGGCACAGTGCTTAATGAAAAACACGGGTGATACGAGGCTTGCGGGGGGTTTTGTCCCAGCCAGTACTCCTCCATTAAAAAGACCCTGAGCCACAGTACTTAACTTAGATGGGTGGGAGATCAGCAGAGGGATCAGTAACTGCAGTCTGTAAGCTCTGGAAGTTTGTTGAAGCACCTGATCTGTCATCTCTCCCAAAGGCCGTGATGGCCAGTGACTTCGCCCTCCCGCGCTTCCAGTACCTGCAGAAGCTGCTGCTGGTCCACGGTCACTGGTGCTATTCCCGCTTGGCCAACATGATCCTCTACTTCTTCTACAAGAACGCGGTGAGAATCTGAAATGGTCCAGGTCTGCATGCCAGGGGAGTGCAAACATTTTGCTGCTGCTGCTTCGGTGATAGCAAGTGGAATGTGGAGGAAAGCCAAAAGGTTTCATGTGTTCATCTGTCCGTCTCAACTTCTCGGTTTTCCAGATGTTTGTCGCCCTTATCTTCTGGTATCAGTTCTACTGTGGCTTCTCTGGCTCAGCCATGATCGACCAGTGGTTTCTTATCTTCTTCAACCTGATGTTCTCCGCCTTCCCTCAACTGATCACCGGCACCCTGGATAAGGACGTGTCAGCAGAGACTCTCCAGGACCGACCTCAGCTCTACATGAGTGGGCAGAACTCAGAGGTAGCCGGCCAGAGGGATTCTTATCAAGGGTGGGGAGATGAAGATGGGCTGTGTGCAGGACCACAAAAGTCTATTTTGATAATTAATTAATCATGTGATCGAGCAATCAACTGATCAGTTAGTTGGGCCAAAACATGGGGTTAAAAGAAAAATACAAACACAAAGTCATAGTTCTAATAAAAACTTTACACAGTGCAGAGAATCTGTGTTTAAAGCGGAATAGGAACAAAGGTCCGCCGTCTCCGCCATACATAGCTTGTTATATCGGACTACAATATACAGTATTTTTCCGATGTTTTCAAAAGCAACACTATTTCAACATTTTGAAATCTTAATAAAATTCGCCAAGTGGCACGGGGTTCCCGGATAATTATGTTGCCATGATTTCAACATTTCGTGGTAGGCTGAATTGCTGTAATTCTGCTCAAGCCTAGTGACAACTGTTCAAAATCGTTGGCACTGATTTTTGTGTTTATTGCAATATATCTGCCCTCTACTGGTCTGGTGGAATATCACTGCTGTACACATGTGCCAGCTGCAAGCGGTCCCTGCATGTAACTGTAATGGCGCACAGAACAGTAAAGTATGAACTAGGATTATCACACCAACATTACAATACTAGGCAATGATGTCATTATATGCAATTTATGCACTAAACCGATGAAAGAATTCATTGTCGACTCTATTTTTATTATGGAACGTTATCAACATTAAGTTTGCTGTTTCAGCCCTAACAGTGAGCTCTGTCTGGAGGAGAATCCAGTGTTACAAATGATATTTACAAAATGCTGACTATTTACAGTAAATTTTAAGCGATTTAGTATCTATTATCTCCATGATTGTGTGTGTGTTAATGTGGCTGAGGGCATGGACTTGAATTTCAAACTGCAACAAGATTAATCTTTTGAATCTATGTTTGAGTCAGATTGCAGTAAAAATGGGCCAGGACCAGTGTCTGTCCACCCAGACACACGGTCAGCTGAGAGCTGTAATTCGGGGGGGGGGGGGGCTTTTAAGCGCTAAGAATAGGCCGTGATGGATGCTGAAGGGCAGTGAGCTATGCTAATGAGCTTATGTCGCCATTCTGTTTCCTCTACACGCGACTTTCTCTTTGTCTCTAAGATATGAGATTTCAGGCGCCTCACAGCTTGAGATCCTCCCTGTAATAGGATTTTTTTTTTATGTTTTCCAGGAATACAAGCCATACATGTTCTGGATGAATATGATTGATGCCTTCTACCAGAGTCTGGTGTGCTTCTTCATTCCTTACTTTGTAAGTTTTTGTCCTGCTGCTGTTTTTCTGGTGTTACTTCTGTGGAATGGCTGTTCCCAGCACCCACGCTCCCTGCCCACCACTTGTCTTTCTGGCCCAGGCGTACTCCGACTCGGACGCCGACCTGTTTACTTGGGGCACTCCCATCACCAGCCTGGCTCTCTTCACCATCCTGCTGCACTTGGGCATCGAGACAAAAACCTGGGTGAGGCGGTCAGCTTTGGGGCATGATGTGGTCTGTCCAAACAAGGCACCCAGAAAAGCTTCTTGCAGACAGTCGACTATTCCAGAACTCTCTGCTCGAGCATCTGGACCTGTGGCATATGTCTGCTAGATACTAACCATTAGAAATGTTATCAGCAGATTGCCGTTACATGGTGTGAATTTCAGGAACTTATACATTTACAGTTGGCAACAGATGTTGCCAAGAAGGCTTGTCTTGCTCAAAATATTTAATCACTAGGAATTTGGGGGTGAGCTGTTGCATATTAATTCCAGGTTGCATGACATTGATATTGACATTGAATCCAGTAATGAAAATCTCGAATGGACCTTTAGGTCTGCAATTTTAACACATCCATCATTTTCCGGTGGAAGTGCTTTCAAACCCTGACAGCAGAACTAATGTACTAAAGAACGTTTTGAGCAGTGTTGCTCAGGCACTTCCCATTGATATTGGGCAACAAATTTTCATTTGAAAAACTTAAATCAGCAGTAGGCAAATTTTCTGCATCAACACCCAGATGAGTTACCCGGCAATATTGCTGAAAAAATTGCCCTGTGTATCATCATCCATTTGCTGTGGTCTCTTTGTGGGGATACTACTCTCCAGAAAACAAATCGCACTTCTGGGCTCTGGCACCTGCATGGCTGTAGATCCTGGGGCAACTATGGATGACTGAATTGAACACAGATGCTTAGATAGCAACATGCTTCTCAGGTTAACCTAATGCTGCTTGCCGTCGGGTCCCCAGCCCAGGTGCAGTGAGCTATTAATCTGCTTAGGTTCTACCTACTTCCGAGCTCTAAGCCCTAAAGCTGGACTCAGGCGAGGTGCCTTCTCTTACTCCGGGATGGGCCTCCCTGGTCCCCGCCGGTATCCTCGGCATGGCAACATCTCGCTGAAGAATAGATCTCTTGCCGCAGCTGGCTAGCTCTCCTGCCCACTTTGCTTAGGGGCAAAATTGCAAATCTCCCATTAGCTTGGGGCAAGGCCCGTCTTTTATGTCTTTAAGATGGAGGAACTTGTCCTGAGCTGTGAATAGATTTGATGGAATTTCTCAGAACATTAGAACATTCGCAGAACATTTTGCCAGATTGAGAAACGCACCGGTTTCTAATGGCCTCTGGTTGGTCTAATCAGTATTCCCTCCTTTTTTTCCATTAGACTTGGCTGAACTGGGCCTCCATTGCCTTCAGCGTCGCCCTGTTCCTAACCGTAGCTTTCTGCTACAACGCCACCTGTCCTTCCTGCTACCCACCCTCTAACCCCTACTGGACCATCCAGAGGCAACTGGCCAACCCGCTCTTCTACCTGCTCTGCCTCATCACCCCTGTCGCCGCCCTGCTGCCCCGGTGAGTAACTGCACCCTTCTACATACCCATGCACCGGTGCATAATTGGTCCTTTCTGAAGCTCCACCTTGGGTCACGTTGCCTATAAAAACGCCTGACCAGAGAGGAATGACCGTTTTTCAAAGCACCTGTAGTTCGAGGCCTGCCTGAGCCGTAAGGAATGTGGTGTTGTTACAGGCTCCGTCTCTGTGAATATCGACATGCAGCCAAGCTCTGTGATGTGTTTTCCAGCAAGCCTTTGGTAATCCTTACCAAAAACAAGGTGTTTTCATTGTTTTACTGATAGGCCCGATCCATTGTTGTGTTCTCCTTTCTAGATATTTCTACAGGGCGTGTCAAGGCACCCTCTTTCCTGGCCCGGTCCAGGTAGGGCGCCAGCTGGACAGGCTGCCTCCCGAGGCCCGGAGGAGTGCGTTCGGCCAGACAAAAGTGACGGGGGGGCATCACTTTGTCCCCCGGCCGCCTCTGTACCACATCCCCGGGTTCTTCTGCAACCATGGAGCAGAAGGATACACAAAGCGAGAGGCCTCCACAGGCTCGGTGAAGGAGGGGACAGGCCTCTCCGGAGGCATGGCCACTGCCGGGGGCACCTGGGGACCAGACACTAAGCACACCAGCCTGGCTTCTGAAGTGGACACGCTGCTGTACTCGCAGAGAGATGCGTCCGACGGGCGGCCCTACGCAAACGCGGCTGTCAAGCCTTCGAGTTTCAGCCTCGCGGACAGAGTGACGCCCCCACCCCCGTTTACGCAGCATGAGTGCGTGCCGCTGACACCATCAGCCACCTGCGTAGAGAGGGTCCCCGGAGGGGAGGGGCTCGGACCCCCTCCCAGCACTGCGACGAGGCCGGAGGGGGGGGTGGCAACCTCAGAGGCGGATTCCCTCGAGACAACCTTATTATGATACATTGGCTTATGACGTTACTCCGGGGCAAATTTGCACGTTTAGTTATTTCAAATTGTATTATATTTTCATTTTGAATTTTTTTTAATATAAATATAGGTACTGCTTGTGTATGTGTGTGTACACATACACCTACACATGTATGTAACTCTGAAATATAAATAAAATATTTTAGATGTAAAAAGTTAAGAAATTATATTCTGCAAGTAAATCTCTTATGCAGCTGGACAGACTTGCTATTCAGTTGAATTCTGGAAGATTCTAATTAATCTCAAGGTTACGGTTTGAAAGAGTCAAATATTTAGAGGTATAATTATCTTGTTCAGAACCGGCATTCTGTGACTGTCCCTATGCAAAATGTCAATGCTTCCCATTTGTGTTCTTTCCATTGTTTCTGTTTGTTCTTACTACGCAGTGGGTCCAAAATGTCTGAACTGATTACTGGTTTGCCTGCGCTGCCGTTTGCTGAAGGCCAGGAGGCTGGTCCTGATAATTCTCCTCCTGGGTGGGGGGGGGTGGGGGGGTTCTTTGTCACAGAGTAGATATTTTTCCATTGAAATGCAGCAAGGCGAAACAGGATGGGTGACACTAAGTATATCAGCACCGTGCCTGCAGACGTCACCATAACAGGACTGGGTGTGAGGTTAGGCCACACGTCACATGGGGTTTAGGTCACATCAGTCATAATGGACGGTAACTTTTTGCTGCTTTGTAAGTATATCAGGTATGTTAGTCTTATGACCTACATTCCCCTTCAGAGGTTATATAAGCTACACCAAAGCTGAAGTGTCTCTCGCGAAGAGGCTCTCGACTGTCAACTTCCTCCCAGAACCTGTGTGACTGTCAATCTGGGTGGAAACATAGAGCAGGGGTGGTAAAACTGACACGTCCCGCACAGGGTGGGGCGGTGAAGGTGGTGGTGCGGGGGGGGTTTCGCAGCATCACGCGTGGCAGCGCTGGCTGGCTGGTATGATAAGGATTTCATAATGACTGACGCCAGTCTACGTGTAGTGTGCCGTATCCCTGATCGCCCACTAGGGGGAGCTCATCTTGGACTGCACTCGTTATGCAGTGGCTCAGCCTGCGGTCTGCCTGATACTGAGCTAGACTGAGGGTCTGACACAGCAGACACGCTGCTGGGTCAGTGCTACACCAGCCTCAAGTTCAGACAGGAGCAGAAGTGGTTTCAGGATGGCACATACCTATGCAACTCACATTCCAGGTCATGCCCTAAGTGCAGCAGTTGCGTGGTGGAAAGCGGCACCCCTTGTGGCCATCTCTAACACTTCATGTCGTTTTATACGTTTGCTCCTCACCGTTAAACGGGCTCTCTGCATCACACGACAGTCCCATTTACCGTTATTCCTTAGGAGGGGATTATATGGAATATTTGCACTAGTTCAGATGACGATCTTTCATATCTGTGATCTGACTTGAAGTCTTCAGCACTTGGACTGTGTTGGATTTCTTGTTGCAAAACTGCAGTGTTCCCTTCCTTCACTGGGGCCGGCACTCCCAGAGGTGCTGGTGCAGTGCTCTGAAGTGCCATTATGCTATGCTGTGTTGCACTGTGTGAATAACCTAATGGGACAGGCGACCTATGATGTTCCCTCCTCCTGCAGCCACGCGCCACATTTTACGCTGTCGTCAGTTTGACCAAATTTTGCCAAAGGGATCAGTGTATATATTATCTCGTCATCCTGTCCTCTGCAGTCTTTCCTCTGGGAATCTGAGTTTTTTTTCATCATTGCTTGTTCTTAGCAACCAAACAAATTTTGTGTGTGTTTGTGTGTGTTGTCAGAATACAGTGTTTGTAGAAAGATCCTCTGTCATTTCTTTGCCTACCTGTCAGTCAGCAGTGGGTGTTTACCTGCGACCTTCACGTGCCTTAACACTGGATGATACAGAATTAAATTGCTGCCTTTTATTTAGATTTTTTTTTTGCCCACTTTAAATGAGAAATAATGGTGCATTTCCACAGAAACCTTCCATAGCATATCTGTTTATCTAAATGTCTAAATGAGATTGTCCTTCTCTTGGGAAACACCCACTATAGCGTTCTGGATTTGATCCCAGCTCCTGCAGAATCGCTCACCTGTGGGAGATCCTGTCTGCACACCTCTTCCCACACTTGAGGTCAATGTATTGTAGTTGGACATCATGTGTCTGATTTGTGGAGACTGTTGACACTACCTTAGCAATATTTCTGTTACTACAAGCACCATTTTATGCAATTACTCTGGTCTTTGTGGGTGTTTTTTTTTCTCCTCTTTGTTTTTTAGCTGGGATCTGCAGTCATTAAGATAATTGGTTTCAAGCTGTTTCCTTGTGCAAACTGAAGTTGTTTTCCTGCCATTTTTTTTTTTTAAAGACTCAACGGTTTTGTTGCAAAATGGAAATAAATGGCTTTCTTTGTATGACATGAGACAAAATTGCCTTTATATGCTTTTTTTTTTTATGGACTATTTGAGGGGATTTGGGAAGTCAGATTGAGAAAAGCATATCCTGATAATCTTCCTCTTCCTCGTGTTTCCTTTAAAGCTGAAGGGTTGTGTTGGAGAACTTCGGAGCAGAGCCCATCTGCTCAGAGGCTGGGCACAGGTAACAGGTTGAGGGTCACCTGGAGCAGTACATGTGAACATCTGACATTACCTTATCACCGGAGGAAACTCAGAACGCTTCATGTGAGCGTGTTTGATAGGAGCTTCATATTTGAATTGTGTGTAGAACAATATAGGAAAAAAACACTTATGTCGGTCGTTTTAATTGGGCTCCCTCCTATAGAGGACTGAGCATTCATGCTGCTCTCTATGCCCTGAACATTCAGAGTATCCTTTCTCTGATCCAGCCACTCTGATTCACAGTTTCCATCTCCAGCTTCCGTCCTCATGACTCTTCAGGGATAATTTCCAGTGAAGCACACTCCCATTAAAGCCACACCCAGCTCTGGCAGATTAAGTCCATTGCAGTGATGGTCACATTTTGCTGCACAATTTAGACTTTTTGTATGTTCCCTACCCCAGTGGAATAGTAGCGTACTGCCTTAGGATTTCAACTGGAATCCTTCTGTAGACCACACTGTGTGTTTAAGCACCGCCGTCACCGTGACAGCGATACAATAACAGGAAGTGTTTTCTTTCTCCTCCCAGTTCCCGTCACTTGGCAGGTGCGTGCGTGCGTGCGCTCAGACTGCTCCCAGCTGTGGATGATTCAGGCCACTAACTTTCTGAGTGTGTGGTGGGATTATCCACCAGCTTCAGGGGGAGATCTGGAAGCAGCAATGTGGGGGCAGCACCTGGCTGAGCATTAAGCAGAGGGAGTTCTGCGAGCCCCCAGCTCACTGCCTGCTTGGAGGACCTTTGCCGTGCCATTTGCAATGGTTGAAAGTCAAGTTCATTTCATCATTATATGGAATTTTTGTCTGATTTCCTGAAGGGCGGCGCCTGAGGTGGCTTTCATTTGATCCCATTACCCTGGACAAGCTGGCCTCATCTAAAGATATGCTTTGGCATTTATTTTGTGAGGAATTTTCAGGCAATATTGTAGAATCGAGAACCTCCTTTTTCCACCCTGTATACAGTACAGCTTGGCATTTACTGAAGGACAGGGTCAAATCATTTATCATGGGGCTGCAATTCTGTTTCCCTTGTGTGGTCTGAACCTGAGTGTCTCTGGTTATAGTCTAGTCCTATACAAGCTAAACCAGTGCAAACTGCTTGACTGGTTTGTTGAGGCTTGTTTCATTTGACACGTTGTCTCTTTATTGGTGCAGCCTGGGTTTCATTCGCCTCTATATTTCGGCTGTCCTGGCCAGGCTGTACCCCTGCCTTGTGCTGCCTGGCATAGACTCCAGGCCCCCGCAATGCTGACCAGGATGTGTGCTTGGAAGATGGATGCACAGGTGGGTATTTCAGTGCAGAAATCGAATTAGCGACTTTCACAAGGTTTCTTGCATTATAGACCAGCACATCTCCATGTTAAAAAGCTGTGTCTTTATGGACGGTTCTGCTCTGCTGGTCTGCAAATAATGTCCCGTGTGGTGAACCTAAACAGAGGCACCAGTAGACTGATTATTGAAAGGGGCATGAATTATTCTTCAAGATCCCTGTTTGGCAAGCGAAAGCCCTTTGCCCATGGCAGACATCTGTCACTGCTGTTATAGAGGCTTGGTGAGCCTCAGGGGGCACCCATGTGCCCAACCCTAATGAGCCAGAGCCTCCGTTCCACCCACCCCTGCCTCGGTCATGCTCTGTCCTGAACAGATTGGTGCAGGTAGCATGTGTGCTTTGCCCTGCCCAGCAGAAACACAGCCGGTTCACATGGCGCAGCCCAGCGCTCGGTAAAGTTAGTCATCAAAGCTGTGCCTTTGGGCCGGGCTCAGCTCAGCACTGCCAGGCGTGGAATTTATCTCTGTCCATATGGGAAGTGTTAGCTCATCTAATATCCCCAACCCAGCCCAGGAAAATTCCTCTAAAAATAAATATTTTCTATTGTTGTACCTTTTTAGGGTTTAATTTTTCACTGTTTAATCAGCTGCGTTCAATGTGATGGGGGGGGGAATTTATCTTTATTGATGACTGGCTAATTCAGGTCACATGACGTTTCTGCAGTTGCTCTAATTGGACCTTGCTGATTGTGGCACATTTCCAGAGATCCGTGTTCAGTAGCTCTCTCTTGGCTGTCGTTTTCCAGCAGGGAGGGGCAGGATTATATCGTTCCTGGAGCCTCCTCCTAAGGAACAATGTGTCCATGCTGTCGTCTGACGCTGCACTTCCGCAGCTCGCTGCCGCTTCCCTCAGAAGCGATGTAATGCGTTATTGATTCCCCTGGAGATGCTCCGGATGGCCACATTTTTAAACGTTCCCAGCGGCAACCTGGGATTCAAGCCAGCGAACTTTGACTTGGTCGTTAGCTTTAATCGCCAGCTTGCCTCCTTTCTGAACTCCACGGGGGACTTGATCTTTGAGCCAAAAGAATGGATTTAAAATTGCATTTCACTTATATATTCTTTCGGTTATGTATTACCACTGAACCATTTATGGATCAATATGCTTCCCAGGGGTACGACAGCATTGGCCTGAGATCTGATCCAGGCACAGTAATTTAAATAGCTGTCACAGAAGTTTTGAAGGGTGATGAATTCTCCATATGAAACAAAAGCTCGACAGCTGCCTCTCTGGGGCTGTGCCCTTCTAGAGGCTTCAGAAGACGAGCGTTACTGAAGGTTTTCTTTAGCCAAACCAAAAAACACATTTCATCCATCCATCCTCTAGCTGTTTATCCTGGTCAGGGTCACGGAGCTGTCCATTTTGCATCTGTTTAGATTATGAATATTCCTGTGAAAAATTCAGAGGCAATGTGTTTAAATGACTCTGTTAATTAGCTCATTTAGCGAAGTGAAAACCTGAGGAGATCCCGGGAAGCGGAGGGTTTAAACGAACATTACATGCCTACAAATTTGAGAATTTAAGGTTTTGATTCAGCTTGTTGTCTACCAATGTGCGCAGTGGGGGAATGAAGTCCCCGTAAATTTAGGAATAGCCCATGAAGCCAAAGGAGTTCATGTGTCGAGTATAATGTGGACGACTCTAATTGCAGATTACTTGACTTTTCTGTGGGAAGCTGCATTTTCCTGATGTTTTGCAGCACACATATTAAATGGGATATGTGTTGGCAAAACGGTCGCTTGGAAATTTGGCTGGGGGGGCGTGTGTTTATAAATAGGCCCTGCGGTTTTCTTGGAGGTTGTTTGTTTCATTCTTGTTTCTCATTTTCCACGCCCAGTTTTCCAAGAGGGGCTGTTTAAAGAAAAAACCTTGAAACAACAAAACCCAAAACACTGTTTACTCATAAGTATATACAGACGCACCTCTACTTACGAACGTTCAACTTCCAAACTTTCAGACATACGAACGAAGAGGACTCTAAGTCCAAATTGTGTTCACTGGGCTCCCGTTTCCTGTCCGCAACACAATTTTTTTCTGCGCATCAGTTCCGCCTAGTACAACTTCTGGCCGCTACTCCCGCCACACAGCAGCGTAGCGTGCGTACTCCTGGTATTCTAGTTCTTTGTAATTGCGTATGCCCTTAAAATGATGGTGAATAACTTATGAACATTTCGAGTTGCGAACGGCCGTTCGGAACGTATCTCATTCGTGAGTAGAGGAGCGTCTGTAAATCACTTTATGACACTAGTGTATATACATACAAAATCAGGTGCACGTGGTACATATCGCACCTCCTACCGTAGCCCGGCCAGGCCTGCACACGCTCAGACGCCCTCGGTGGCACTCGGACTGCCTGCTTTCTGTATTCCCTCTGACAGCGCGGGAACATGCCTCAGTCACTATTTACATAAACATGCTTTGAAAGGCATTTCAACTATGAAATTCTCCAGATGTTTCCCACACACGGCTCCTATTTATCTCCAGGTCCTTCTGTACATTCTGATACAAAACAAAAGTTTGCAGCAAATCTGAGAGCTCTGCTCATCACACATTTTTGCAAGAGCTCAGATAATAATGGAGTAATTCTCTAGTGGACTATTTGTGATTACTAGAGCTGGGGAATAAGATTCAGCTTCACTCTGGATCGGAATTTGTTTGTGTGTATTGTGTGTTACTCTGGGTTCAGTACTTGGGGCAATCTTATTTACCAAAGCAGACATGTTTCTATGAAAGACTTTCACTTATGCATTAAACTGTGAAAAGCAAACTCTGCTTCACTGGCTGCAAGATGCGCTGCTTCCCTGAACTTTTTATTAACCTCCTTCATCGTTTAAATTGCTATATTCAAATTGTTTAACGAGAACATTGTTTAAAGTTACATAAAACATTATATTGCTAACAACTGTGTATTTACTTAGGAAAAGAACACAATTTAATATCTGAATATATGCAAATTAACATTAACACAATAAAAATAAACAGGTATTTCTTCTTTTCTCCAAAAAGTTACCGATGCCTTGTTGGAAAGCTAGAAGAGACCTGTCTTGGTAGCCAAACCTCTCCTCCAGGGCACCTCAGACATTCCATCTATCTGTTCAATTTTGCCACCAGCTCAATTAATTAGCTGTATGAATTGGGTACTGGTAAGGTCAAAGACTGCATGGGGAGACTAGAGGATGTTTAGAAATAGCTAAGCTGACACACTTTTACAGACACAGTCCATCAATCCATTTTCTGAAGCTGCTTGTCCCATTCAGGGTGAGAGGGGGCTTGGAGCCTATCCCAGAGGCTACATGGAATAGCCCAGGATAGGGCACCAACCTGCCTCAGGGCACATACACACAATTTGGCAGCTCCAATTAGCCTCAGCTTTTTGGACTGGGGGGAGAAACCAGAGTAACCACAGGAAACCGCACGATGACACCGGTGGAGCATGCAAACTGCACGTTCGCGGAGCCACAGGGAGAACGCGCAAAATGCATGGGCACGGAGCCACGGGGAGAACGCGCAAACTGCACGCGCACGGAGCCACGGGGAGAACGCGCAAACTGCACGCGCACGGAGCCACGGGGAGAACGCACAAACTGCACGCATGCAGAGCCACGGGGAGAACGTGCAAACTCCACTGCACCGTCATGCCACCCCCCAGATATTTTTTGACGGCCTAAGACTTTGGCATAGAATTACATTTTTTTCCACATCTCATTCTCAGCTCCGCTACAACATAATTGCAGCATGAATGTATATGACATTATTTGTATTTTTTGTTAATGTTTTATAGATTCATATCGTGTTTTTTCATGCCTACGTTACATTTCTGAATCTAGATTTGTTATGACGAGACAGAAAAACAAGTTAAATGATTGGTATGGTATAGCTTAATTTGTGCAAATTCAGCCAAGAGAGAGCTAATGCAGGGGTAATTAATAACGAGCTCACTGGGAAACAGCAGACCCTGGGGCCCACGAGGCCTCTGATTAGTCGGCCCTGCGTTACACAGAACAGTGCCCTGCCCAGGTGTTCGGTCATTTAATTACACTTATTTTGGTTCATGATACATTTCTCAAAGCAATAAAGCCTCCTGCTTTTTAAGTAGAGCACCGGTTCTTGCCTTCAATCCAAGTGACAAGATCAAAGAGCAAGATTAGTCCCATGGTGGAAGCGACCATTGTATGGAGGCTAAGGCAGATCCGTCCAGCCTGCTTTGAATTTATCTGCTTCCTCTCCTGCACTTTCTCCCTGGTATGTCAGGCATGATCCATCTCCCTCTGCCTTGCTGGCTCCCACCCGTATAGATTTCCAGTCATTCTGTCTCCTACTCGCACACACAGAAATGACCTTCTCTGTGTTCCAGTGACGTGGAGGCTGCGGCCATCGGCCAGACCAGCACCCCAACCCGTAGGACTGTGACTGCAAATGTTTTTGAGTCTACAATTCAACTGAATCTAACAAGGTCATCAGGAACTGTACATAATTCAATAAATGCATTAATAATAAACCCTAAGCAAAACAAACCACCATCACATATACACCGAATTACTTGAATGTGCTCTTGGAAACAAACATAAGTGTAATGAGCGTGTCAGTAAAGCTGAGATCCTGCTGTCTCTGAGCGTAAAACACAGCCCCGCATGTCTCGGAGATGCCGTTCACTTGACTAATGCAATCTGTTTCTTAACTGCGGATCTTCTCCCTTTCAGCTTCATAAATACTGGATGAATGTGGTTTATGTCAAACGGCACATTTGGGCCACGGTGCTCCGTAGTGAAGGCAGAATCTTTGGGTGCTCCGACTGCTGTCCGTGAGCTTCCATTTCTAACCTCTTTGACACCACGGTGATCTTCATCTGCTTCTTTTGCCCATCATCATGAACTTCATAAGAATGAAATCCCAGTTTCTTCTTCCATTTTTCTTGCATCAATCATCCAAATTGTGGTGATAATGTGGTTTCCAGAGAGTTCTCAGACTGATTGTGATGCTTAATGCTTATAATGGATTAAAATTTAGTTTTACTGCCTGTTTTCTTAACACCCCAAGCAAAGTTAATCAGATTAATATAAAGTTTTTTTTTTATTAATCCATTCTTAAATCCACTGTATTTCTTTTGCGGCATTCTCTGTTAGTAATCTCCTATTTTCTTTTCAGGTGGAAACCCGGATTCAGTTTTGATGAAGATTTCATTTGACAGATAATACCGTGTGCCCCAGTGTGATTACAGCGGCCCCTTGTGGTTACATTAGGTAATTGTCTACCCCGTCAACTTCAAAAATACTTCCACTGTGAGAAGCTCTAATTAGAGTCAATACGACACAGACGTTTACCCTGTAGTTTGAGCTGTTAACCTGGAGCTGTCTTAGGTAACCTGAAGGCAAGTATTTCATGCTACACAACATGATTCGTGTCTATCAATCATTGTTCTATAAAAAAGTAATCATTATAAGCAATTACTGACATCACAGGAAAATATTTGTCTAATTATCTAATCATCCACAATTCCTGCAGCTTCAATCAATTAATTATATGCTTAATATGTAATAAAAAATATTCATTATTGGTATGACCGTAACCTGTAATGTTTCTCAGCCCAGCCCTCAGGGACCCCCAGACAGTCCACAAACCACATTTCATCTGGTATTTATAAATATGAAAGGGACAGCCCATTGGTAGGCAGCTGGGAGGGAGCAAAAACATGGACTGTCTGGTGGCCCCCAAGGGTCAGAGGTGGGTAATTCCGGCTATATAACTCCAGACCGGTATAAAACTCCAGACCAAGATTTTGTTTTAACCAACCTGTTGAATATTAAGAGTCACAGTCACAGAGAACTCAGCTAGTTGGTTGTAACAAAGCCTTGATCTGGACTTTTAATCTCTGGACCTGAACTACCCACCTCTGCTCCTTGGGACTGGGTTAAAAAACTCTGGAGGGAGGGGGGAACACAGCAGATCCATTTTGGGGGTTACAGACACATAACATGAGTACCGACCCCCTCTGCACTACAGCAATAGCACCATTGTGTTGTTAGTGGCCCTGTATACACACCTGTATGTACCCAGTATGGCCTGGCCACTCCCTCAGTCCCCATATAGCCTGGCCACACCCTCAGTCCCCATATGGCCTGGCCACTCCCTCAGTCCCCGTATGGCCTGGCCACACCTTCAGTCCCGGTATGGCCTGGCCACTCCCTCAGTCCCCGTATGGCTTGGCCACTCCCTCAGTCCCCATATGGCCTGGCCACACCTTCAGTCCCCATATGGCCTGGCCACTCCCTCAGTCCCCATATGGATCAGCCACGCTTCTCTCTAAGAGACATTCAGGCCAGACTCCTGTCTTCACTGTTGTCCCTAAAGTCCTGAAACAAAATTACTGGTGAAGACAGGAAAACAGTCCTTATCCTCCTGCTCATTTTCATCCTTTTGGCAGCAGGTTCCTATTCCTACTGATGACACAGCTTTGCCCTTTTAAACATCCATTCTCAGTTGTGTCTGCAACCACCCTGCAGTCACCTAACTATCAAAACATTTGCCTGTCATTTCATTCTTTTCTTTTTGTTAAGATTCTGCTAAACCAAAATATTTTCACATAATTTCAGCTTTCACTGCTGCAGAAATTACAAAACTGGAGGGTTTAATCATATGTTGAATAAATCTATGGCTTTTCGGCGAAGATCTGGGGGTTGTAAATGGTGGATACTGGGCAGCCTTTTCAGACCTGAAGATGGGTCTTTTAGAGTCAAGTTAGCTGACATCATTCTGGATGCCTCCTCTGCCTGATGCATTAATTTCACATTTCACATTTGGTAGATAATGCATCACAATGGATTGAGTGCATTCTCCTGCACATTTTCGAGTGGCCTGATTAGGACTGCCAAGTAAGGAACTGAAATATAGTATCATATTTTATAGAGACGTAGATTCTTTCAAAAGTATCCATTTAAAAAATACTGGGGTTGTCTTAAAGGAAAATGGTGTGTAATTCAAATCTGGGAGAAGGGGGGCATGATATTTTATTAATTTTGTGGAATGGAGCTAAAGTCTATTTTTATCAATCAATACAAGTGTATATATTTTGCTGAAGAATTCCACTTTGGTTCTCTGCTGGAGCCTGGACATGTGGAAGCACATGCAGAAGTTGAAGCACTTTCAGCATGGTGCCTTCTGACCTCGAGCACAAAGACATCAAGCACCATTCAGGATGGCGGAAGGTATTATCACAGTCCAACACCTGGTCCCTGGCTCTGCGGGAGAGAGGACACCGAGGCCCTCAAAAAGAGGGAGAGAACCAGAAGGGGACGGCAGCCTTCAGCAGATGCCCCCTCCCCAAAACCCAAGTGGCCAGCAGCTCTTTAGAGGGTATGACTGCATGTTTCACACATTCCAGGGAAGAGAATCTCTGCTTTAGTGTCTCTGTCTGGCTGCTTCTTCATCGGGACCGCTCGAGTGCTGTGACTGGCAGCAGCGGTGGCACAAACCCAGGACGTTAGGTAATCCAAACATGGAGACGATGAGGAAAATGGAGTGGCAATTTATTACTGGTATTTAACCAGATTTTTGAGATGATGAAGGTGAGTCACATTGGATTTAATGTGAGTGCGTGTTTCCATGGCTGAAAAATAAATCAGAAGAACAGAAGTCATCATTCTGCACCTCCTCCCTGCACGCAACCAAATTAATGTTGAAGAAACGTGATTTTTAACATATAAAGTGGTACAGTAATAAGGCCAGCAGGTGGTGCAATGGTAAAGGACTCAAAACACAAAGGTTTCTAATTCAAGTCCTAGCAGAGGTAGTAGGTAACAAAGATAAAATATTGTGACGAGGTTCAGTGAGTGCCATTATGGGGTTGCTCTGCCCCTGTTCATTTTGCTTCCTCCAGCATTCCAAAGACCAGTTCTCTGTGAGTGTTTTTTACCTTGTGAAGCACTGGCATCTTGCCCAGGATCCCATGCTTCCTGGTACAGGTTTCAGGCTTCCCAGGGTCCAGAACAGCGAACCATTTTTGGAACCAGTCTGTGGTATTCTGAATGTTTTCCAGAGCTGTTGCCTGTCATTGTTTATGTTAATTTTGACTCTCATTTCTGTTGACTCATTCTACAGAATGACTGATATCAACTGGTTCTGTGACTCATTTCTGTTGGTTCTATGACTCATTCTGACAATTCCATGACAGAGGGCCGTCCAACCTTCTTCGAGACCTCTTATTCCTTAGCTAATATTGTGTCTAAACCTAAGTGAACCTTTTAGTGTCTCGGACTCAGATAATTCAAGAAAAAACATAACTAATATACTAGATTACTGACTTATATAATATCTAAATATACATTCCTGTCTCTCCGTCCATCTCATGGATCCAAGAAGCAATGTTTGCTTGCATGTGATGCTCACAACTATTTTATGAAAAATAGCAATTAATTTTTCCAGCTTCTGCTAATCTGGAATTATTATCTAGTTTTAAATGACCTCTGACTGTCAGGAATATCCATCCATATTCCTAATGCATTATCCTGGCCAGGCACAAAGGGAGCCTGTCCCAGGCAACACAAGGCAAAGGTACACCCTGGAAGGGGGGGTCGTTCCATCACGGGGCACACACACTGCACACTCGTGACGGGCAAAATGACGCTTCATGAAATATTTGCTGTATTTCTTGACCCCATACATGGTGCTCCATGCTTTAAAAAAATGCACAAAGCATGCCTCAAAGTAAACCAAGAGCACCATCTAGTGGGGTCAAAAAATACAGCAAATGGTTCATGAAGCGTCATTTTGTCCATCATTATACTACACCCAATTCAGAGATGCCAGTTAGTCTAACTGCTATTCTTGGAATGCAGGGGGGAGCCACTGGAATCCCATGTGAGACAGGGGAATATGCAGGCTCTACACACACAAGGTTAGAGTAAGACTCAAGCCCCTTTCCTGGCTGTGTGAGGTAGCCATGCATGCCAGCCCTGTCAGAGACAGCTTTTCACAGCTATTTTATTCTCATGAAAGGCTGATGTACACATTGTAGAAACCTGCCTCCATGCACAAAATACATGCAGCATTTCCTCAGGTGAATTCTAGTTTCTTTTCTTCTGAATGTCATGTGTCTTTTCATCTAAAGACAACTTGCTATGCAGTTCTAAGACAGATGAGAGAATCGGTGCCAAGGTCTGCGGCTTTCAGAGCTGGCGCGCCGCGCTCACTCTGTGCTCCTTTTCATATTCCTGACTCCACAAGGCCGCTTTATTGCGCTAAAGACGCCAAAGACCTGCCATAATCCTTCAGCACTTCATCTGAGAGTTAAACTGCAGCTCTAAAGGCCGTCAGAATTAATGCCGAGCGTTAAATTGGCCAAGCAGCAGAACAAATACGCAGTCTGCCTGTTCGCTTAAGGTCAGGTAGCATCTCGCGGCGTGCACCCCGGAACAGCCCGGAACAAAGCAGCCGCTTCAGTCCTTGAGCGCTTCTTTCAGAACTCTGGTCCCGTTATCATGACCCAGGATGGCCCAATGCTTTCGCTTGGAAACAGGGCCTTCATAAATTCCTGATTGGACTTCGTCTTCCGTCAAGGCCTCTCTGTCACCATGGGCACTGCAGTAATGGCGGGGCAGGGTGGCCAGGGGACAGGGGGACAGGTGCCAGTCCCTGAAAAGAGAAGACAAGGGGGAGCAAACTCATATGGGGAGGTATCCCCATAAAAACCCAGCCCTCCCCTCTGGGATTTTAGCAAGCAAAAAGGGAGTGTGTGTTGGGGATATTGGGCGGGGGGGTGAGGGTGACTTTCATGTCAAAAGCAGTACCTCATGCCTAATAGTTCAAACCACAACAGATAAGCTTTGAACATAATTAAATATCATAAAGGTAAACAATGCGGGAAGCAAACTGCCCCAGACACAAAAGTGACGCATTTGCATTCTTAGCAGCTGGGTTTTTAATTAAATCAGTTTTTGAAAACTGCCTCTTGGTCTCGGATGAAACATTTCATAATAGGAAGACCAATGCTACTAACTATCATGTGTAACTGCAGCATCGTGGGGGTCGCTCTGGGGTCAAAGGTCACATCGAACATTTGCAACAGTTTTTATGACACCCACTGAATTATAGGAAAATCATCTCAGTTCCACAATAAAAAGCCCCAGCTGTATTTTGCTTGCCCACAAGCACATCTCCCCTAGGCTCTTTTCTTAAAATGACAATTCAATTAAATAACCTGTGCACTGTTTCTCAGAATTAAGGTTATTATTTTTCTCGCTCCCAGGACAATGTTTCCCAAGTAGCTGATACAGAATTCTTGCCTTACCGCCTTTCTTTGTCATTCGGCAGGTCTTAAAACACGAACCACAACGTGCAGATTGCTCAGTTTAAAAACCTAGACGTGCAAATATATATTCTATGGATGATTAATTAGCAATAGCAAGTGATAAATCCTTTACTAATTCTATTTCTGGTCTATTTGTAATTCCATAATAGGATATGTAGGAGAGAGAGGATTTACAAGCCGGCCGTTGGGATTTTTCAAACAAAGTTTGTGCCATGATGAAGGAGAGCAGCTTTGCCTTATTTAAGATGAAAGAAAGTGAATAATTCCCAATGGAGGCAATTCAGTGTCAGTTACCCAACCTGGGATTTATTACAAATGCAATTCCTTGAGCGTGAACTCCGGAATGCAAGAGAGAAATTGAAAAACATGCTTGTACATGCTTGTTTCATGGCAGCAGGTTAGTATGAATCCATCCAGAGTGTCATGTTGAGGTTCAATTGGACATTCTATTGATGAACATGTATTGTTTTTAACGAGAGGACAGGATGACGGCACCTGGTTGGTGCAGAGTGTGTGTTGGAACCACAAGGGCATGATGGGAGAATGAGCAACGATGAAAAGCGGGAACCATACAGGGGCTTCTCCAGAATCCCTACACTGTCAGCCTTCTCCACATTGATCGCCCATGCTTGGGGACGTGTGTTGATGGGGTTTTATGGCCTGACACCCGTGTACCACATGTCCATCCTGTAGGAGGCGCCCTTTTTAAGACACAGGATGTTTCAGAGCCCTGGCTAGAAGGAGCCTGGCCACTCCCATCTGTCTTGCATATTGGTGTATTTTAAAGTAGCAGAAAGAGAGCAACATTGCTGCTCCACTGCCTGCGCTTGTAAAAGCACCCTGTCGACAAAGACTCCAGCGACTCGTGAAGAAGGATGCGGGCTTCACCATAGCCGACTGGGGCTAAACAGCTGTCTATATTCAAGGCGTCAGCACTCCTTACGGCCGCATGAGGCGCGGCTCTCCTCGGCAATGCCACCTAATGCATTATTCAGCGTGACGAGAGATTCTTCTTGCCTGCTGTAGCCACTGCAGTAAACCTCTTTATTCTTGCACACTGCTTCACCGGGAATCCAAAAGAATGGGCGCTGCGGTGAGAGACAGGGCACTGCGGCTAGCTGGGATTAAGAGAATGGGAGCAAGCAAAAATGGGAGCCATGTTGACAGGGATTCTGGGGTATTTCTCCCGTCCTGATCATTCCTGCCCTCAAAGAAGGTCTGGACCATAAGCTGCTGCAAATCTTTCAGTAGCCATGACCTGCATTGAAAAGTTAAACGATATGCATTTTACAAAAATCTATACTTTTTAATCACTAATATTCTCAAATGGTTATATTACTGATAGGGCACAATTTCCATATTTTTCTAGTATAGTATTATACACAACAGTCATGTAAAAAAAAAGTCAAGTAACACAATATAAATTTAGGCTAAATCGGAAGCTTGAAAAGAGTACCTTGAATGAATGGACAAAAGATGGAAGAAGTGCTTAAGCGATTTTTTATATATATATATATATACACACACACACACACACATATGTTGGTGTACTTATCTAAATAGGGGCCGTCCATTCATTTCTATGGGAAAAACCCTAATCCCAATCACGAAACCCTTAACCTCTACCCATCCCTAACCTTAACCATAAGTTACCAACCCAAATACAAGACTTTTGGCATTTTTACTTTTTTGATTGCATTCACAGATTTTTATAAAACTGAGGTTATC
>JAODKC010000080.1:2035535-2069793 GCA_026777985.1 Mormyrops attenuatus | reverse complement strand
GGGGGGGGGGGTGGGTGGGGGGGGGGGGGGGGGGGCGGCGGGGGCGGGGGGGGGTGGGTGGGGGGGGGGGGGGGGGGGTGGCGTGCCAGGGGGGTGGGGCGGGGGGGGGTGGGGGGGAGGGGGGGGGGCGCCCCCCCCCCCCAAAAGGACACCTCATTGGCTCAAAGAAGAAGGGGCGGGGCTATTGGAAAAGGATGGACAATCAGCTGCAGTTTGTTTCTTAGTGTAGTTTATTTGTTGGAAACATGGTGGAGCAGAATGACATAATGCATGATGATTTTGAATATCTTGGTGTCAGACATTATTATGATTAATTTCTTTGGAACCAATGTAAATGGATGGATATTTGCTAAAGTTCTCAGGTGTAGTTATTCAGCTGGCATGCTACCTGCTCCTACTGCAGGCTGAGGAGAATGAGTAGGGTTTGTTTCAGGGGATTAGCATTATTTTTCACATGCCGCTTTTAACATGAAAGAAAGAACAAAATGGGCAATTTCTGCAGCGCGCTCTGACCCGCGGCGTGCTGTTCTCAGGTTGCCCACGTCGCACACCTGCTTCAATGTTCTGCTGCTCCCTGAGTACAGCAGCCGGGAGAAGCTGAGGGAGAGGCTGCTGAAGGCCATCATGTACGCCAAAGGGTTCGGCATGCTGTGAGCCAGCCGCGGCTGCATGGAGAGAGAGCACACCGTGGAGAAGCCAGCGCGGCTGGGCGCCGCTGTCCCTGCCGGAGGAAACAACAAACAAACAAACATAAAATAATAGTGAAAAATTCCGGAGGCCCGTCCTGTAGAGGGCGCTAGCGTCTGTGGCGGCCTCCCGGTCCAGGTCCACATGCGCTGGTTCCACTGGGGCAGCAGAGAAACCACATGATCAAACTCCCTGCCTGTGTTTGCTTTACATATCTCCCTGTTTAGTTTGTACAGAATCGATTTTTTCCTTATTTATTTTAAGGGTTAAATCAATTCTTTTTTTTTTGTTTTGGTGTAGGAAAGGTTGAGACGATTTGCTGTGGGGGAAAAAAAAGATCATGTCATCGCTGAGAAATGGTCTCTGTACGAATGAATAATAGAGGAAGACCTTCAATGTTGTAGTGTCCAGCTCTGTTACTTAGTCTTGACATTATCATGCTCCCTACTGGTTTGGTGTTGAAACTGACCCTCGTTCCCTATCTGTAAGATGGCAGAAGGAAACATTGTAATGATCTGGAACCTTTGCGTATTTCAGAATTTTGAAGCCTGAGTTCCTAAACGGAGCACATAGGGAGGCACCTCGCACATACATTATTGTCGTGTCGTCCTTCTTGGTGATCTAAAGTAGTGTTTGTAATTGAAAAAAAGTGTTTTCCACATGATTTTCATGAGCAGAGAGATGAATATTACATGTCACACAGGATTTGAGATAGTTTATTCCTTGAGCAAATGAAAGTGCACTTAAAAAAAAGAAATCAGAATGTTAGGGAATTGTGCTGCCTGCCTTTTGCCATGCCGTTTTGTTTTTCTCGCTCTGTCGCCCAGAAGTCTTCCTGGTTCACTCTCTCTACAGCAGTTTTGCAATCCAATCCTCGGGGACCCACAGTCGGTCCATGCTTTTGCTACGTCCTAGCTCCCTGTCAGACAGCCTACATTTTTGCTCGGGACTTGGGAGGGGGCAAAAACATGGACTGTCTGTGGGACCCCGAGGACGGGATTGGGAAATGCTGCTCTGCAGTGTTTTCTCAAAGATAGGACACTTTCCCACACATCACACACATGTTCACTGTGTTTCAGAGGGTCTGTATTTATTACATAATTGCACCATTTGTACGGCCTTTTTCGGTCAAATAGTGCTGCTACCTATGGCCAGTGTCCCTTTAGCTTTAAAAGCATTTTTTCTGGTTTATTTTTGATTTTACCAATTCCTTTGATTTTTGTTTTTTTTTTTGCCTCTGCCCTCCCTGCCCAAAATGTATTGAGTTGCTAATTGATGCGTTTGAAAAATGTTGGAATGTCAAACCCCTCCCTCCCTTTATCTTTAAATGCAAGACCTCAGACTGAAGGTTTTTGGGAGGGAGAAAAAGAAAAGCCACTGAAAATGCTGTGGTGACCGTTGACATTTTAGGAAATGGCTCTTAGCTGAACCTTGATACTGCACAGGGTTTCCCAGTCAGAAAAGCTGCTTGAATCAAACCACTATTAGAGATATTCCGAGAGTGCATGTTGATGAGCGAGCCCTGATCTCATGGTTTGTGTTGCTTTTAAGTTAATTTACCTGTGGTTTGTACTACTGCGGATTCCATGGACCTTCGGCGTTGGAAACTCTGGACCCCAGAAGAAAGGAAGAGTTGAATAAAAAGGTGATATTGTGACAGATCTCATAAGGGACACGGTTCATTGTTTGTAGGTTTAATTGAATTAACTTGCCCACCAGCCCTCCCTCCCCCTAAAAAGAAAAGATTTAAAACTGCAGAAGTGAACATGTGGTATGTAAACATGAAGCTAAATAAAAGTGACTGCATTTTTTTCCCTTTGTGTCCCTTGAGAGAAATAATTGTTCATTTTCACTTGACCTCTGTAGACGCCGGCTGACCAAACAAATATCAGGAGTCCGTCAGAACCACCCCCCAGCACCACAGTGCTCTTAATCAACCTGGGGGTTGCTGGAGTGTTGTGAAATATCAATGGTTTTTGATAAAAATGATATATATGCAGAATGCGCAGAACTTTGTATCCCATAACCAAAAATGCACCCTTTTCCTCAAGCGGTTCTGCTGGATCTGATGGGTTTTTTTTCTTTCCTCCCACTGACGGGGAACCGTTTATGACATTGGAGCTTTGAATTGATCAATGTGTAACTAATATGCAGAGATGTGTAAATTTAAATGTTTACTGGGGAAATTCCCTAAGTCTGTGTGCACATGCGTACATAATACTATTATTATTACGGAGCACTTTAGTGAACGGTACAGTGCAGCCATACCTGTCGAGGTCATCTCAAAATCTCTTTAGAATATTTGTCTGCTCTCAGTATCTGATAATAGTCGAGTTACTGTTACCAGGCCAAAGACAATGGTGGTACCTGAAGAAGCTTTGGGGAAGATGCTTCTAGGAACATGTTTCGCTCATGGTGGGGTCCACATGACACCATAAATTTGCATTTGTCCTTAAGTCTCAGTGCAGATACTTAAGATGGATTCGGCAGCACACTATGCCTGTCATCCGTCATATGGAGGTGTGAGTAGTTTGGATTTCGTTCCTCTGTCTCCTAGCAGTTTTTCATAGCAAGTAACATTCCAAACACCCAGTGGATAGCCCAAAACTGCATATTGCAGTGTGCTGTTAAGACACAGGGCTGCTGGTGTAAGCATTGTTATGATTTTTCTGTTGGTAGGTTGTTTCCTTGGCTTCTGAAATTACAGTGACACATTCAATGCATCTATCAGGAATCTTCATCAATAGGCATTTCATTGTGCTGGTTATGTATATTTAATAGTTGCTGTTACAGTACCTGCTTCATAGACTTAGATTTATACTGAGACAGTATTTACCTTTAATTACAGAAACTGATGTTTGTACAGTGAATTATTTAATGATGCATGAAGTGCATCTTTACCCTAAAGGTGAGCAGCCACCCTCGCTGTCCTCATCTAGAGAGATCTAGAAGCTTCCATTGTAAGGATTGTTGTTTATCCATTTTCTCTCTTCCAAGTTCTCCTTGGTCACCAGGGCACTGTAGCTCTCTAAGACCAGGAGCTCCACTGGAGTATCCCGGTGGGAGGACCTGTAGTCCAGGCTTCGCATGGTGAGGCTCTTGCTGGCTGTCGGCCACCACTTCTGCTCCTCTTCTCCCTCGGTGGCGTGCGGTAGCAGGTCCATGGGGACCCTCTTCCTTTTGCCACTGCCCAGGAGTTCCCCCAGGCTCTGGGAGTTGTAGGTGGTGGAGGTCATGCCTCGATGCCGCATTTGCACTTCCGCACTCTGCACAAAGCGGCGGACCCTCTCGCTCAGGTCATTCCGCCAGCTCACTGGGATCAGGGAGGTCCGGTTGCTGCCTGCCATTGTGACAGGTGTAGAGCTTGCACAGGAACTTTGAGACACACTTGGTACCCTTTCCTGGGAGGGGGTCCTTATTTGACCAGCGGTGCTAGCTGGTGTCAGCCCAGGGGATTCATCTTTTATCGTTGGCGTTATTAGTTCCATATGTGATGTTCCTGGTTTGTGCCAAGGTTCTTCTGCCTGTTGGAAGTTCACTATAGCACTCCAGGGATGTGCTTTCTTGGCCAGTCGTGTTCCTCTTCTGCTGATGGCTTCTCTTCCCTGAGCATTAGTATCTGAGGTTGCACATCTATTCTGCCAGGAAGCATTCTGGGATGGGTTCCTGATGGGTCCCCCGACTGTCCTGGTTATCGCCTGTCCTCGAGAAGCTGCAGGTACCTGGTGTCCACTACGGATTAGCATCTTTCCCTGCATCATCCCGACGCCTCCCCCGAGTACCCCCCTAGTGCTACCACAACGTGTGTCCACAATGGTCCCAAACTTTGCAGTGTGGCTAGTCTCCCTGTGCACGCCCAGGCGTGTGTGGGTCAGCGCAGCTCTCTGCAGCTTACCCTGAAAGCGGTGGTAAAGAAGCCTTTGGTCCAGGTTGAAGGAGGTCTCCACCTGCCTCTTCATGGCCTCCAGAGAGCTTAGCTGTTTCCTCAACACACTCTCCTCCCTCCAGTTGAAGGAGATGATCTTTTGTGACTGTTCTGAGTCGGTAGCCCTCGTTCTTTCTGTCATATTGCCTCTAGTCACTCACCATCAAGCGCAACTCAGCTTACAGACCAAGCCGAAAGTGTAAAAACCTATTTTGGATACAGAGAAATGTTCTGCTAAGTGTTTGGTCCCCATTCCCCTGGAGAACTGGCGGTTGCTAATAACAGACAGTGAAACGCAGCCCAGGGCTCATTGTCTGTTGTCAGGGAGGTGATTGGAGCTCCTGGTGGCATAAACACAGTTCAGCCTTGATCAGTCCACCAATGGAAAATGAAGACCCGTTCACAAACAGACACCATGAACCACTGCAGAACATTTCAGTCTAGCTGAATGAGTTTACTATGGGAATTGCTGATAAAATATTACCACAGGAAAGAGAGGTAGAAATATCTACCCAGGGTGCATGGTTTCCATCACAATACTAGACATTTTGTACTTACAAAACTGTTTAGCTCACAATAATAAATTCTAATGCTAAATACATTCAAGGAATATTCGATTAAAAGTTGAACCTGTATGTTATCAGTTTTTATTGAAATCTGAAAGACGTTCAGATGCTAAATGCATGAATTAAAGTACATTTGACACATTTAAATAAATGCAGTTAGAGTCACTGTTAACCGTTTCAGAGTAATCTGCTCAGCCTATAATTAGCACACCTCACCAGTGCCAGCACGTGCATGATTGTTAGCCCGATGTCACTCAGCCCGCTGAGAGAGTCTGCTCCTGCCCAGCAAAGGGTTATTTGTGCTGGGGCGCCATGTTAAAGCCTGCAGATTGTGATTGCCCTCCAATCTGCCTGTACAATTAATGTAGCTTGAGATTAACTATGCAAACTATGGGGTTTTATTCCGTGAATTTTCTGCAGGTGTGCAGAGACAGCATTTATCCATGTCAGCGTGTCTCGTGACGTTGTTGTTGCCTGGGGCGTAGCTGGGAATTTTGGGCCCCCGGCTTGGGCTGGAAATTTCCATCTGAAGGAACATGGATGAACCAGCTGGTAGAATTTGCTGAGTGGGGGAGACCCAGAAATGTCCACTGGGGGCTCCTGTAAAGTGATGGACCCCCCGGATCTGCCAAGGTGTCCATGCCCCTCCGGTGTTCCTGCTTGCTGCTAGGAATAGCATTTTCTGAGTTGGTGTGAACGGTTCCTTTAGTATCTACTGTGCAGACAAAGATATTTATTCAGTAACCAGGTCTTCCATGACAGCTGTACATTCCTGTACACACAACAGAGGCTGTTTATTTATACATGATACATTTAAACCTGACAGGTAGAAAGATCCATTTTTAAACCAACATGACGTGTTACACAAATTTATCCTTATAAACAATTTTTAAAGTCTAAGACTACCTTATGAGATTTATGCAAAATGTTTTACAAAAAACATCTGTATAAAATGCACATAGTAACACTGTACATGAAATTACTTAGTCTTCTTGTCTTCAACAACCTCTGAGAGATCCTCCTCCCTGAGGGTTTTGACCCTGGACTCCATGTTGGAGATTCTCTGCTTAATCTTGTTCTGGCTGGCTGTGTACTCAGCCATGAGTTTGGCCAATTTGGTCTGCGTGACATCCAGGTTGGTCTCCAGCCGGATGATCTTCTCCTCCAGGTCCTTGGGGTCTGCCCCGGTGTTGGCTACTGCCTCGTCGATTAGGTTGTCTTTCATTAGGATGTCTTTCCCTTTTTCCTCCAGGGCCTTTTTGGCTTCTGGGTATTCGGTAAGTACCTCCATCAGGTCATCCTTGGAAAGGGCAAAGAGGTCAGAGTAGCCCACGCTCCGGATGTTGGCAGTTCTTCGGTTCCCCGCCTTACTTCCCTTGATCCCCAGAATGCTGATCTCACCGAAGTAGGCACCATCGCTTAGCACCACAAACTGTGTGATGCCATCATCGGCAACCACAGCCAGCTTGCCTTCCTTGATGATGTACATCTCTCTGCCTATGTCACCCTTCTTACAGATGTAGTCCCCAGGGCTGAAAACCTGCGGCTGCAGTCTCAGCACCAGTTCAATGAGCAGCCCGGCCTCGCAGTCCTGGAAGATGCGCACCTTCTTCAGCGTGTCAAGGTGCACGTTGATGGCAATCTCGGCCTTCAACTTGTCTGGCAGGTTCTTCAGCACTTCCTTCTCATCACAAGTCTTTTTGTTAGTCCACAGGTAGTCAAACCATTTGATCACCCTGGCCTCTAGGTCCTTGGTGACCTTCCGGAATTGCATGTACTGCTTGATGGAGTCAATCTTGGCCTGAAACTCTGCGCGGGAGGCGTTCATATTGGAGATCATGGCACCAACATTACCAACTATGGTTGCGAAAATCAACACGCCAATAAGAAAGTCACACACTACAAAGAGGTACTCAACATCTCTGACAGGGGGCGGTGTTTCTCCTATGGTGGTTAGGGTAAGCGTGGACCAGTACAGGCAGTAAATGTATTTCCTGGACAGCCGCCCATACTCAGGGTGACTGATGTTGGGATATACCCAGGTATCTGTACCAAAGCCAATGACCTTGGAGATGGCAAAGAAAATGCAAGCGTTCCAATGGATAATGATGAGAATGTAAAGCACAAGATTGCTGATTCTGAAAATGTTGGGGTAATTAGTTCTGGTCTCTGTACGATCAAAGAACTCAAACAGCCTTGAAATTTTGAAGAGGCGGTTGAACCTCAGCTCTGGAAAGTTGATCCCTACTTTCAGCATGAAAATGTCAGTCGGTAGCACTGAAATTATGTCGTATTTGAAATGCTGGGTTTTCCTGTAATGCTCCCTCAGTTTCTTTGCATCCTTTACAAGTAATCCCTGTTCCAGGAAACCTGTTAAAGAAAATGTTTGTCTTGGTATGTAAAGGTAGAAAAAAAAAACTGTTTTACTCCACAACAAGGTCAAATTGTTGTCAGAAAAATTTATGTTCGCTTTCTTGCTTTAAGTGAACAGTACAGGTAAACAATATTGTTTAGACCAAGGACCTCACCTGTTCTTGACCTGACAAACGTGTCAGTGAGGTACATGAAATCTGAGGAGTAATCTACAACAATCCATAGTGTGGTGAAGCTCTCCTGGAGTTCGTTGAAACAGGCTCTGGAAGGAAATGAGCAGCAGCTTAGAAGGCAGGTGTGAGCAGGTGTGAATGGAGACATAATGGAGACAGCATAAACCATCACGGATCCATCGGCCTAAACCATAATGATGACAGTCTAAACCATCACGGATCCATCAGCCTAAACCATAATGAAGACAGTCTCCTTTGGAATGGAGACTGCTATCTGAAGGACATGATTGAAAACCGCCCAGAACTGACATGCTCTGGCCCCCGGATCACCCACCCGCCATACCCAATGATGGGGTGCCCGCCACAGACCTGGTTATCAGCATCATCAGGTTGTACATGACGGGAACCGCAACGATGGTGAGCCACCTGTAGTACAAGTCTGTCGCTGGGTCCATGATCCATACCTCTTTCCTGAAAGAGTTAGAAATTAGCTATGGCAAATCCCCGATTGCTGTTCTCACTTTACTCTCCTGTTCAGTCGCGTGTCCATCAGAATGTGTGCCATTCCAGTCAACCTTTTTGATTCATTTATTTAGCATCTGAACCGGCTCCTCTACTCCCCAGTAAGTAACCCATCAGATACTCATGGCGGCTCCTCTACTCCCCAGTAAGTAACCCATCAGATACTCACGGCGGCTCCTCTACTCCCCAGTAAGTAACCCATCAGATACTCACGGCGGCTCCTTTTTTTTCTCGTCTTTCTTCTCATCCTTTTTCTCTTCCTTCTTTTCATCTTTCTTCTCCTCCTTTTTATCTCCATCTTTTTTCTCTCCTTTTATTGTTTCATTTTTGTCCTCCTTTTTGCTAAATGCAATGTGTTTTTATTCCCTTGTTTTACATCTCTCAGCAAGACGGCAGTTATCATTATTAAGAAGCTGTGGTTCTGTCTAGAGCGGATATACACTCTATTCATCAAGAGAAGGAGTTGCAGGGAGTTCTATGTATCTCTTCAGACTGGGCTATCTGAACCACTAATTCCCCCTGAAGGAAAGGAGGACTTATGGCATGCATATTTGGTGTGATTGCAGAGTTTGTCTTCAGTTAATTATTTTTTCTGAGCTTTTGGGTCACTGACAGTTACTTGTCCAATCACTTTTAAAATCCTCACTGATTTTCTGTGGTCTGAAAGCTCCGGTGTGAGCATGCAGGTTCATGTTTGGCCAGCAGGGGGCAGAGTAGCCCACCAATCCTTGCTGATAGCCTGTCTCTGCTCAGCTACTGCATTTAACACAACCCAACACCAACCAAGCAGACTTCAAAAGGTACTCTGGGTTGGAGAAAGCCTATTTTATCCCTGTGTTTTTGTGGTGAATCTTTAAATGAATTACGCTGGTATTCTGAAAAAGTGCCAGAGTCAAGCTACATTATTAATATTTTTACTTAGTTGCTTTTATTAGACCACAAAAACAAGGGATAGTTTGCTCATGAAAATAAAAATGGGGCTCTGATTCCAATGTAAAACTTTCTGTCTCATTTTTGAGTTTTTAAAGACTTCCAAGGTGATTGTTTTACATGCCAGTGAGCACTGTGTTTCTGCACAGTTAAAAAAAAATGTAGACCATTCCAAATTGGAAAAGATTGGAGAAGAAAGTTTTAACATTCAGTGCGTTTTAAGAAGTCTGATTTTCCAAAATATATTTAATATTAACTGAGGTTAATATGAACCCTGAGGTTTCCAGAGCATATTAAACACAAGGGAAGTCAGAGATGTGGAAGTAATCACCATCACCATCACCATCATCATCATCATCATCATTGTTATTTTTTTTAAATCATTTTACAGTTTTGCAGGGTCATGTATTGTGCGAAACATAAATCCCTTACAGTGCTCATATCAGGTGGTGATTATTTGCTGTGCAGTGTTTTATGCTGTGGCTTGATATACTTCCACATCCCATAGAAAGTGGATATTTTAGTTTCCCTCCGGTTTCACCAGGAGAGAAAGTAAAGTGACAAATACTACGTAACTGTAGACAAATTACTAAGTAAGGAGTGTAAAAGATGTACCAGAGGAGAAGTACACTTACTCATCTGTGTTGTTACAGTTGTTGACATTATGAACAGCCAGTGGCCAATGACTGATATGACTTGTAAATAAAAACAGAGCCATTAAATTATTCCTGTGGTCTCTTGGTCCAATTTGGAATCATTAAACTTGGAACCCAGTTTCGGTCAATATTTCTTTTTTGTATATAAAGCACAGTTTTGAGCAAAGTTACACCATCTGTAGCTTACTGTCTCTGAAAGTGACTGGGCTGAAACAGGACTGAGAACGAGACTCAGCACCGTCCGCCATGAAGCGCTCTCAGGTTCGTGCTGGATGGTGGGTCCCCCTAGGGCGACTTACTTCCTCTTCCGAGGTCCACCTGGGTGACCAGCGGACGACTGGCCCTGGCTTCCTCGGCTGGAGACCTCCTTGAGCTCCGGGCCGCGGAACCGCTCAAGGAAGGAGTCTGGTCTTTCTGCTTCCTGGGTTAACGTGTGGGAAGCCCAGCTCCTCAGCATGAACATGAAGTGGGAGAGCCTGGAAGAGAAGATTGATGCTGTTACTGGTGACCAGGAAGACACCGGTAAACAAACACACCAAATACTCTTTGAGTAATACTCCCAGACTTTGTGGGTGGTTTTTGAGTAGGTCTGTTTGAGTAGACCAGGGGGGTGTTCCGCGAAGCAGGACTTATCAGTTAACTGGGTTAACATAAGCTAGAAGTCATGATTGTCCAATAGGAATACTCCTTACCTAAACTCTTATTGGCCAATCATGACTTCTACCTTAAGTTAACCCAACTAACTGAGAAATCCTGCTTCGTGGAGTGCACCTTGGTGTAGACTGGTCTTTGTGGAAAGTCTTTGTCAAGATCAGTGTTTGAGTAGAGTGATTTTTGTGGGTAGTCCTGGATTCATTTCTCTTATGTGGGTGGATCTGGGACTGTGAATAGGTAAGGATTCCTGAATGGATATTATTTACTGGGATGACTGGGGGGTGTGGTCTTTACTCAAGGTCCAAAGCGGCGTAGATAACAACCTTGCCATGGCTCCGGAGCCTGTGAAGGAGCTTCTGTGGGACTCTGGAAGTCTGCTGGTGGCCAGTGAGGAGACTCCTTGGACATCAGACGAGGTGTCGTCGCAGAGAGAGGTCGCCCTGACAACAAAAATACCCCATCAGCTTTGTCACATAATCTAACAAAAACGACATTCTAAGGTGCGCTCAACAGGCAGAATTTTTTTCATTTTTCTGTATTTATTTCGGAGGATGGCAGTGTAGTGTGCTGTGAAGATAGACTATAGAAGATAGAAGTGCTGTCCATGCCAGCTCTATAAGTCCTCCTTTGATGAGAACAGCCTTAAGAGGCTTTTGGTTAAGATTTCTTCAAAGGCTTGAGCTGTACACCTGGACAGCTGAAGTGTGACTCGGTTTGCAACCCAGACAATCACGGGCCATTTTAGGAAATAAAATCCATGCTTAGAAACTCATAAAATGAAGTTAGCTACATGCCAAATTAAATGTTCCATCATTGTGGGTTAGGAGATTTATACTGGAAGTGTTTTCATGGTTGCCTAAGGGTGTGAAGTGAGAACTGGCATTATGACATCACAGCTAGGGAAACGTTTATTGAAAGCTGTGGGCACTGCAGGCCCAGGGCCAGGCTCTGACCTGCTAGTGCCATTCTCCACGCAGTCATGGTCGTCCTCCGGGGTGCGGACCCACAGCCCGTGCTGGCCTGGGTACGAATGCTCGGTGCAGATTTTCGCCATCTTTAGGTCACATCTAATCACTGCCCAATAAGGGGGGGGGGGGTTACAATGTTTGTACACACTCACACATACACACACCAGTGCTCTGACCACAATCATTTTCATCCTGCAGTCCAAGCAGTGGTGATTATCCACCCTGTTTGACATTGAATGCTTCTTAAACTTATAAAGCCATTGTCTCAAGACTTCAATTTGCTTACATGCTGCAAACAATGTCAGAAGGTGAATATATTTTAACTTTGAAAGGTTGGATATTCTACCATACTTTACCAGCAGAACATACTCTCATCAGTTTCTTCTGCATGGTCTGCATTTGGAGATATATGCACATAGTGTTAATGAAAAACATACCTGAAGATGTCCTTGGTTACTTCACTAAATATGACAGGGGGGACAGAGGGAGCTCACAGGTAATCACCCACTAGAAGATGTGGTTTAAAATGATTTGCAATTATAATCAGTTTAATGAGGAGGAGGGTGTGTTGAAGTATGTGTTGAAATCAAGCAGGACAGGCATGACGTGAATGATGTGACTTTAACATTGTGATCTAAAATACTAATTGTTTTGTTAGAAGTATATAAAACAACGGGTTTGTCCTTAAGAAAGAACTACAGATTAAAAAAATAATAATTTTATTGCATTTAGGCAGTATTTTACACATTATGGAATGTGATAAAATCAGCGTGTTAGGATAACCACGTCTCTCGAGCAGTTGACTGTAGACAATATACGCTATTCTGTTTTTATTTGGGTTTGTAAGGCGCATTTTTAAGGTAGAGAATAAATTCTTTTTTAATGTTTTATTTAAACAAAAGATGGAAATTCAATGTGCAAGTAAACTATAGATTCTATTTTAACCCCTGCTGAATGATAGATGTTTACTTGAATTCCAAGTTTATGTACAACTGAAAGATGTGTAACTGTCTTCTTTTACAGAAGACTGCATGTTAGCGGCTAAATGTTCTGTTAAAGTAATTGGCACAGGGTACGGATAGGCTGGAATTAATACGGATTATCTCTTCGTTCACTGTATACCGACCTTACACTTTCAAACCGTAATTTTTGCGGAATATTAACAAACAGAAGTAACCTTACATTAATAACTTTACTAATTTTATCTGGAGTGTTTTCAAAATAAATTAATACAGCCAACACCATTATTGAATAATTTGCATGTACATTACGGTTTCCCGAAACGGAGAAAGGTCAAGTTAGCCTACATAAATTTAGATCTGAACTAAACGGTCTACTTTATACGTATACAGTAATATATGTGCTCTTCCTATTGTATTACTGTTTTATAGGGACGTAGATGAGATAATACTTTCATTTACGGTTCAGATTAACAAAATCTTCAGGCTACATAGTTATTCTCAGAAGCTGGTAATTATGTTTTGCTCAGAAACTTTTCCATTACTTTTGCAGTGATCTTTTGTCTGGCCGGTCAGTCGGCAGCGGCAGGAGCGATAATACCGGATCAGCCTTCACTGACAACAGAAAGTCCCATCCACAGCACCAGTCGCACATTACATATACCTGAATGTAGAGTTTCTACGGCCTGTTGTTTTCAGGCACTTGTGGAAGAAAAGATTCCAAAAATAATCCGGTCCAGCCTGATGTTGAACAACACCATTTTGATAAATAGTATCCTTCTATTACATCACCTCCTGTCTTCAGTGAATGTCCATAACATGTCCACTTAGAGTTGATTAGTATGAAATCCAAGACGTGTCGATCAAATCCATTAAATGGGAATAAAAATCAATCGTGCGTTTCAGCACCTGGCCGACAGACAGCTCCGCGATCCGAGGCGGATCAGCGCCGCTTGGGGGAACCGAGAAAGCGTGCCGTAGAAAATGCGCCTGGGGCGTCACGCCGCCTCTTAATATTCATCAGCCCCAAGGAGCGGCGGCTAAGCGGCCTTTAGGTATTGGGACAGGATCTATTCTGAATATGATGGTTTCTTCTGTTATAATTTTATGTCTAATGATCTCACCTGCTCAGAGTATAGTCTCCAGCCGAAATGCAAATATGTATGCATTAATTTCAGATAGAAGTGTTGTTTGTATGATTTTGATGGTTGCTGTTTAAATTTCGCTTTTTAATTGCAGATTAATCACGGATTGTCTTAAGATGTTTTTGTCATATTAATCGCATGATTAATCGCTTAGATTTAAGAACGAAATGCAGCACACAGATGTTTGGCATATTTGGTATTTAAAGAAAAACTATAGAAAAACGTCCTTCAAATACTGGGGTTGTTTGAAATTATGACAAAATACCCACCAGCATCACGGAGTCTCCTTGAAGCACGTCTGCCTTTTTCCTGACAGCAAACGGGGCTTTATGTGAACACGCAAATGAGGGCAGCGTGGCAGCTCGAGCTAATCTCAAAAATGACACTTTCCACATGCTAATTCCAGCAAGCGCAATGCAAGTATGGAAGTGAAAAGTGCTCAATTTGCCGCGCAGACAGGCAAAACCGATCTTCTCACTGCTTCTTGGTCTGCATGTATATCTACACGCTTGTTTTTCACAGAGGGAAAAAAATACCGTAGAAACGGAACCATCAAAATATTTCATTCTTAAATTAATTTGTAGGAGGTTCAGCAGTTGAGGAACCGCATGTGATTATGGCCGTATGGCTGGAAGTTTCTCTAAACAAACTCAATGGGCAGTGTGTAGCTCAGCGAGTTGGGGGTCTGTGCCCATGTACAGAAGGTTGTGGGTTTAAGTCCTGTGCTCAGTAGAGTAATTATATCCTCCCGTGGGACCTTGAGCTCTCTGATTTTCACTTGCGGATTCACTTGAGTATGCTTAATAAATATTTGTTTCTCAATAATTAAAAGACAAGGAAATTCTCAGCTTGAGGAGAATGGGACTGATGGACTAGCTTTTAATTTCCCTGTGAGGTGCTACAGTAAGTGAATGGTTTGATTTTAGCTGTGAATGCGAGGATTCTGTGCAGCGTCACCACCGAAGTTCTGCTTATAAAATGGAAGGAGCGCTACTGTATTGCTCTCTATTCAGAATGTTTAATAGAGCCCTCATTTTAATACACAGTTGAAATATATCAATATACACATTATTCCACCATTTTATATCCCATTCATTTTTTGTAACCACTTGTCCTATTCGGGGTTGCTGGGCGTCTGGACCCTATCCTGTGGGTGCAAGGGAAGGAACAACCCAGAAGGGGGTGCCAACCCATCACAGGGCACACTCACTCCTATGGGCAATTTGGTGACTGATATACTGTAAACATTCAACATGCCACCCAGCCCTAATAGTCTTATCATCCCCCGGAAACATCCGTTGTGTTGTCAGCAGATTTGCAGCGTTTTTGTTGCGCTTGTGGTTTCTGAATCTGCAGCACGTTGACGCTTACCGTCCATCGGATGTTTAGTATTCAGAAGCAGCATCTGGTGCAGCTTCAAGTGCTCTACAGCCCACTGATGCTCACGTCTGCAGTCAGTGCTTGGAGAGCCCTTGGGTTTGAGTCGTAGATGATCATACACGTGTTCGCACCGTTGGTAGGTGCTGTGTTGGGATAGGGGTCACAAAGGACATCATGCCATTAAGAACTAGTGCTTTATGAAGGCCAGCTATTGCTAATTAATACAGCGCCGTTGAATCATGCAGGAAAAGGAGGATTGTAACCATATATGTTTAATAAAACAGTTTTTTGGATGATATTATTTAAGGAGCAGTTGTAGATTCTGGATTGTGTGCTAAACGAAAAACTGCAGACACATTGTATTAAAAAATTACTCTTCTCCTCCGCATTCAGTGCTAAATCATTATGATATTAATATCAGTACATATAGACTCAGAGGCCATGAAATATATATTCGGTAGCTGGAAAGTTCTATTACAGGCAGAACACCAAACAACTAAAGAAAACTGCAACTGTTATACACAAATGAGACCTGATTCATGCATTATCCAGGGGAAACGTGATTATTATGAATCAGTCCTTTGTTGAACAGAGTAAAACTAGTGCAGCCAGGACAGGCAATAAGACCGAAGAAGCCAACTTAAAGTGAAGCAACTTTTACCTTCAGCATGTGATATAGACCAGTACTGGCTGTATGGCAGATCTCACAATGTTTAATATTAATATTTCAGTTTCATATCAGTGAGTACTCTGAGCATGGAAGGAAATACGAGAACACCAAACAGCCTGGGAGAGCCTACCAGAAAGATGGATCTGTTTCCAGAGCAGCAAGGTAGCCTGTCCCCCCCACCCCCCCCCACCCCAGTCCGCAATGTTATCCGAGAAGATAATCCTGGATTAGCCCTCTGCCCCCAGCTGAGCCCCGTAATGCTGCTTCTTGAATAGGGGGTTAAGCACAGGTCGCTCCCTGCCAGGCTTGGCGGCAGACAGGCACAGACTTGGTGTGCCAAAGCGAGAGTTGGGAGCTGCAGCGGGCACTAAAAATACTGCCAGGCCAGAATAACCCTGAGATTAATTAGCCAGGTGGCTAATTTGGTCCAGCTACAAAAAGACCCCCCCCCCAAAAAAAACCCATCAGTACCACATTAATTCCAGTGATAGTCTGCTAAAATCATCTTTCCAGAATCATTTTCTCTCCTTCAGCAAGGAAGTTGTACGAAAGCGAATAACGATTGATTTACAAAATTTCAGCTTTCAAAAGCAGACAGTGCTTCCACAGAAAAAGATTTGTGAGGTTGTCCGTTTGTAAGGGCAGAACTGTTACTGCTAGCACAGTATTCGCATTTCTAATTTTAACATACATTATTTTAGTTTTCCCAGGAAGTTCTCCCCAAAAGCTATTAAAAGCTACTTAACCTTCACCATCTGTCCACCAGCCACCAAGAACGTGTCCCTGGGGTGACTGGCTCACAGGTGTAACTCGTGTACGTCTAGCTGATACATATCAACATTGCAGTAGAAAGGCCATGGCAGTAACACTGAGTGGTATTCCCATAATTAATCTTCAATTATTAATTCTGACTTCTTTCAAAAACAGGTTCGTAAACATAATCACAAAAAAATATCCAAGACAGGTTACGTTTTTTTATTCTTTGGGTTCCTCAATGGGTGCCAGTGACTGAAATAGCCTCTGATTGGCTGATTTTTCTTTGCTCGAACCATTAGTGCCGGGGGGATTTTCTGCTGGTACAGCCAACACCGCGGCTGTCCTGGGGGATAAGCACCCCAATGGGATTTCTGCTAATCTGCTGATGGCATTGGGATGCTAAATGGAAGCAAGAGCAGTGTCATCACATGGGAGAGGATTCAGTGCTGAGCAAGGGACGCCATTCCCCCCTCCACACTGCAGGAATGGCGTGGCCCATGTGAGTTTGTGTGGTGATGAACTGTAGCAGGAGGGGCAGCCATGTTGGTTGTGGGGTGGTCTTCTTCCTGCTTTTTCCCATCATCCAGGTGCACTGGGATCAATTAAAAGCCTCTTTACACAAGTGCCATTGAACCTCCGTGCATAAAAACCCAGTGTTATCAGGGTATGTCTCATCACTGCAGCAAGGGGGGGGGGTGTCTACCTGCCAGGCTGCTACACCCTGACGTATCCCGCTTGGCCCCCACTTGGCTGACCCTCTGATGGCGACAGCACTGAGAGGAATGGCGAAGCAGGAGATACCGTGAGGGAGGATGAGCTCCAGGTCAGGCATCCCGGCTCAGGGCAGGATCCCAAGGGCTACATGGTGCTGGAGGCCTTGCTGATCCCATGACGGCACTGACTGACGGCACATTCACTCATTGATACAAGACAGACGTAAACATGAATATGGCCAGCTGGTCTAAGTAATGTATAACAGAATGTATGACTATATGTATAACAAATGCATAACGAATAACTGTAGCATTAACGCAGATGAAAAACACAATTCGAATGTGGGCCCTGAATACCCCACTGTGGAGGGCTTCCACATGTAAATGCAGGCAGGGGATTCACTGAATACGCCTGGCATTGTTATGCAAAGAAGGTCCAAAGCATTACAAAGCTTCCCGAGAAGCAAATGGACCGAAAGAGCTTGAAGAAAACGAGCAGGAAAGAATTAGCTGCATCACAATACCTTGCATGACTATCAGCACTGCAATACACCATGCTGTGTGATGCATACTGTTCGTGTCCCCTGAGCGAGGGCTCCACTCTTTCCCGCTGCAGAAAAGCATTGGAGTGACCCGCTGTTACCCATAAGGCCCATCGAACTCGGAGCACTTTCTGGAATAAAAGGCCCTGAGCACACTGCAGTCTTGCTTTATTTCCACATATATCCCTGTGGTGTTGTGCACATGAGCGCTGAACTGGTACACAATGGCAAAACACCTCCAGGTAATTTGATGAACAGTGACACACACGAAGCCCTAACACCTTCAGCGGCTGCCGCTGTACAAACAGACAGCCCGCCTTTCATATTTAGCCCCGTGTCCTTCATGCCGCAGTCTTCATATTTCCAGCTGAATGAAAGAAGGCGGGGCTTTTCCAGGTCCACCTCTTCTCTGATTGGCTCCTATCGTGGGTTGCAGAATCGGTTCCTTCAGTACCCTGAGGAGCTCTAGCTGCTGACTGGCCAGTTTCTCCTGCTCCTCCTGTCTGTCATCTCCCATTCGAAATGGCAGGCTGGTGAGCAAAGCTGACACTTGAACATCTTGTAATTCACTAAACACCACTTTAGTTTCTAGTCAGCATCCAGACCACCTGCAGGTCAGACCAGGTGATCATCCTGAAGCTAAGCAGGTTTGGACCTGGCCAGTACTTGGATAGGAGTCCAACTAGGCAAGCTGGGTTGCTGCTGTAAGAGGTGTTGGTGTGGCTGACAGGTTAGTCTATCCTGTGGTCTGTGTGGATCCCAGTGTAGTGATGGGGACACTGTGCTGTAAAAATGGCCCCCCCTTTAGACGAGATGTTAAACTGAGGTGCATCATTTAGGTGGGTGCTTCTCATTGGGTCTGTGAAGTGATTTGGCTGTCTTGAAAAGTGCTATGTAACATTCATACAGTCAGAATGACAGAAGAGGATCAAAGCTATTCCACTGAGCGTGTCATGAAGCCTGTAATTATTCTCTTATTTCTAGGTCACTGTGTTTACACAGAGCAGTTTTAAACTGCCTTAATTCAGGTTACTCAGAATGCTCAAAGGTAACTAGGGGGAAAACATCTTCAAACTCTGACACTGGTGACTAAAGCACTGTTACTGGCCTGGATTATGTTTGTGCAGAGAACATTTCCAATATATAAATAGTTATGTTCTCAATATGTTTAGAAGGTGTTTTCCAGTACATTCCGTATACTCGCAAAATAAATGATTAAAAAATACAACTTCAGTTTCAAATACTAAATACCTATATTTCCTTTTTTTTCTTTTACCCGAAAGTGGTCCCTTAATAAAAATAATATGGTGATTTCTCAATGGACACCAGTGAGAGGCGTGTATATCCTGTTGTCTACATTGCTGACTCTCTATAGCGGTGGGGCTTTCTGGGTGCTGTTCCAGGACAGGGGGGAGAGTGACGTCTTGGGGAGGGGGTCCAGGAGTGAACGCCGTCCTGTGTGGCTCCTCCTCTGAAGTCTGTGACACGAGGCAACAGCAAACTGCGGCTGTCAGAACCGAATGGTGCTAAAGCTGCCTGCAGGGGAAATCAGGAAGAGGGGAGGCCTTAGCCAGGGGAAATCGGGACGAGGGGAGGCCTAAGCCAGGGGAAATCGGGACGAGGGGAGGCCTTAGCCAGGGGAAATCGGGAAGAGGGGAGACCTTAGCCAGGGGAAATCGGGAAGAGGGGAGAACTTAGCCAGGGGAAATCGGGAAGAGGGGAGGCCTTAGCCAGGGGAAATCGGGAAGAGGGGAGGCCTCAGCCAGGGGAAATCGGGAAGAGGGGAAGCCTCAGCCAGGGGAAATCGGGAATAGGGGAGAACTTAGCCAGGGGAAATTGGGAGGAGGGGAGGCCTCAGCCAGGGGAAATCGGGAGGAGGGGAGGCCTTAGCCAGGTGATGCATGAGCCAAGGGTCCTCCAGCCCTCAAAGACAAGATCCTGCTCCACAGCAGAGAGGCTCACCTGCATCCCTTTAGAGGTTATTCATGCTCTCCCCCCTCCCCTGGATATGGAGCTCCTTGCTGGGAATGGCCTGTAATCTTCACGCGGTTTGACCTCTCTTGTACGCTGCAGGACACCGCAATCCTCGTCCCCTTTGGCACCAAACTTTTAGCTGTACCATGCAGATCCTCAGACACCCTGAGGTGAGCACCAGGATCGTTCGATGATCACCAAAATACTCAAACCCTAGGACATCCTCTAAAGAGTCCCCCACTGTAACAAGTTTACATAAGACTGAAACTTTCACATGTTTCTAACCAGGCCTGCTGAGCTTTCATAATCGTGCATCAGTCTCCAGAGGAACCCTTGTTGTCTCACCTTGTCTATAAGCATTGCCAAAATAACTAGTATTTTAATTACCAAAACCCCAAGCAGACTAATTGCTAAAGCTTTTTAGCCGCAGGTGGTTCTCACAAGTGAGTCCCAGGGGCTGTTTCATGCCCTGATGGCCCACACTGGCCCCACAGCCAACTTACATCTGTGTTGGGAGCCTGTAGCTATAGTTACAACCCCCAGCTGGTTATCGCCAGTCATTACTGGGATTTCACGGGGCCACAGGCCTGAGTGGCAGCCTCTGCTGTGTTTACCTTACGACACACAATACATTTTATATATAGGCGATGTAACCCTATACATAGATACCTAATGGGTGGGTATGTTTCACTCACCCTGCATGTCTCTCTTCACACTCCCTGATGTAGCTACAGGTGAGCTTGTACCCAGCTTGGCTAATTTTGATGATCTTGTTGCGTGTGGCATGTACCTGCGGAGCACAACACAAAGCCTGAGTGCTCATATTGACACTGGGCCTCTTCTCTACACACCTTCCTGAAAGATAAACTTTTGATGGATACATTGGCTCACTCTGCACGTTTACGCCCTGCCAAATAAGTTGTTATTGCTGAGTGGGAGAAATCTACCACTGGGCAGCCATTTTTAATTTGGGCATTGTGTGTTTCATTCCTGGCCGGTCAATCCTCAGGTACCTCCTCCACACTGCTGACGGTCCCTTGAATCGGTGGCAGGATTAGCCCCACCGCAGGGACCCACCTTTCTGTCGTTGAATTTGAAAACTGTATATAGTTTGTCCTTGGCGTCCAGCCTACAAGGCGTTGCTATGACAACCCCTGGGACGAAGCAGTCTCCTGCACCTTCGTTCCCGGAGCCAACTAACACAAAATCTCCTGTCTGTGGAGAGCAAATGCAGGGGAGCGTCTGTGAATGACAGCCACAGCATGGAAACGTTTCATGCAAGTACAGAACTGCTGAAGACACTACCGGGAAAAAACACAACATGGGTGGAATATGATCATTATCAAGTTAGGGAATGGATATCTTTCCAGGCAGCAGGTAGGACAGAAGCTAAGACCGTGAAGTTGGGCTACACCTAGGTGGCTGGGGGGTTGGATTAATTACAATACTGTATGAAATTGTATCCTGAGTAAGAGGGGCGGAGACTTACTGTCAATGGTGGGCGGGGCCCAGAGCCACCAATGGGGATAAGGAACCTCAAAGGAACGACCTCTGATTGGCCGCTCCTGAAGTCCATCATCACTCGCTTGCCACTCAGGTATCTCCTAATAGTGCCTGGACGTGACAGAACCTCAGGTCCGTAAAGTGTGATAAATGACCACGTATACAGCAGGTATCTCTGGTCGTTAATGTTAAGTCCACAGTTCATCTGATCAGCCTCCTGAGGCCATGTTCCTGCAAGCGGCTGCAGCTCAGGGGCACAAGCAGGGGCCCTGTGCAGACATGACACCCACCGGTGTAATAGAAGCCATCTGTCTCAGACCTGCCGATTGCGCTCTGACCCCTCCGGCCATCTAGGGCCCCCCTCTGTTTCGTCTCTGAGTCTTTAGCTGGCCGGCTACCAACTCTGGTCCCAGGGTCCTGCAAAAGCAAGAATGCAGATAGCCAATACTTCAATTTTAAAAGTGTTTCACACTTTGCCCATAAAAATACAGAAGTGTAAAATGAATCTGGAAACCACCTCCTGATCACTATATATTTCACCTTCCCTCGATGCTTTCTTGTCCTCATCTTTGAAAATGGCTGATTGAAATGAGCACCGTAAAGGAGGCAGGCGGAGACAGAGAATTAATCAAGGGGGTGTGCAGTAATTAGCTCCAGCCGCATGCTGCGTACTTTGCTGCCCGGAGAGGTGACACAGCTGCGCCATGAGGATTCTGCTTCTCTGTCTGCTTTTGAACGGATGCTATCAGTCTGCTGTTTGTTTATTGAATTACTGCCCCCCAACCCTTCAGCATGGAGGAACAGGACCCCCTGGTGGCCCCCCAGGAGCTGATCCAGCAAAGCGTTCAGGAGCACGAGATTGTGACCCTCAAGGCTGTGTACCCGCCTTTCCAGACTCATATCAGATTCCTGGTTGCCCCAACTGTGCTGATGTCATACTGGCGTCCCCATGAGGGAGTCACACACACACACACACACACACACCCCTTTCAACAGCCAACTCACTGAGGAGGGCGCTTCCTTAATCACTGACTGCTGAAAAGTCTAGACCTTCATTTGACCCTCTTAATCTGAAACTCCATTTATGCAACATTTGCACTATTCAGCTGAAAGTGTGCCGTAGGGGAACTGAAAACATCACAAACGCAAAACAGAGTTTGCCGCTTGTAATGATGGTCATGGTTTGGGAAAACTACATGCAGTCGAAAATCTGTTATCTGAGTTTACGAGACCCATTTTAAAAAACGTAAAAACTGGATCGTCTTCAAAGATGCTGAAGCTGATATGAAAGTCAGGGGCTACTTCATTATCGAATGGAAAACAGAAACAGAAGCATCAAACGGTAACTGTTTACATGTTTACTGCTTTGGGTGTTTGCTGCTTAGAAATCCGGCGTCTCAGGGCCACACTCGGCCGGTCACCCTCATTACGGCTCTGACTGCCTTGCCGACAAAGTGATTGCGTTTTTAATAACCGTTCAAAGAACCACGGCGAGGCGGTGCTGAGTAAAGAGGAGACCGGGGGCAAGTTCGGACGCAACACTGACCCCCCCTTCTCATTCCTCCTCTGTCAAACTAAAGAACAAAAGTGGCTTAATTAACCTCTGTGTTAAATATGACCTGGGCATTGATGCTTGTCAGGTTGTTGTTTTAACGTAATGAATCTGGATTCAGCTGTTGTTGGGTTGATGATGTCATCATCGCCAAACTGTGGAGGCTGGGAGTGACCAGCTGAAGTAGCTGTGGTGTATAACTGATGGTAAGGGTGGAATCTGGGAAACTGGCAGGTTAAATATTCCTTTTTCTGTCTAATATCCAAGAAACTAATCAATCCTCATATCAAAGTTTCGTACTGGTTTTCTTTTGGTCTTTAATGGTCTTGTATCCTCATTAGACTTCATCTTGAGATGATGCTCATTTTTTCCTCACTCAGGTTGTCCTCATATCCTGGCACCCAATCCAGAGTATCTCCCTCCCGTGTGCTCTGGGTGCCTGATATAGTATCCAGCCCGCCACCCCTCCCCCACTCCCACCCTACCAGGCTAAGCAGTTGGAAGGTGACTGCATGGATATTAAAGCACAATTCTATTTAACTAAATAACAACACTGCATAATAATATACTGAAACTTTCAGTTCCACCCACACTAGGAGATGTCCTGTGTCTGCCACACCAGCAGGGGGCGGTATCCGCATCATCATCAGCGGCTTACTCACAGGGTGCCGGCCACGGGCTTTCTCCTTCATAGTCTGCTGCAGATCTGAGGCTTGCTGTAGGAAAGAGCGGGCAAGGTGGACCTGCTCCTCCAGTAAGTCCACATCCTCCCTAGGAAGAGGCCAGCCGAGGTCCTCCAGGGACTGCAGCAAGGCGTCCCGGTGCTCTGTGAAAGCCACTGGCTCGTCGCTGCCAAACCTATGATGAAAGGTGTACACAGAACACGAGTCACTTCCTGTAACCCGAGAACCCAATGAAATACACTACTGTGCCATTATCTTAGGGAGTCAAAGAAAATGATGTTTAAATGGTCTTCATCTTGGTGTGAAATTATGGTATTATGTCTATCAAAGTGTGTCATCTTAGCCGTTTGAAAACCTCTGCTAAAATCACTCCTAAAATCACCCCTAAAATCAAGTATTTACAGCAACCGTCCAAGTATTTTTTGATTCTACCACTACTCCAACTTGTATGGACAATAAATACCTCGTTGAATCAACTAAGTAAGTTAATTGAGCTGGTGGCAAATTTTAACAGATAGATGGAATGTCTGAGGTGCCCCAGAGGAGAGGTTTGGCTACCAAGGCAGGTTTCTTCTAGCTTTCCAACAAGGCATCGGTAACTTTTTGGAGAAAAGAAGAAATACCGGTTTATTTTTAGTGTGTTACTGTTAATTTGCATATGTTTTAAGGCTAAATAGTTTATTTTCCTGAGCAAATGCATAACTGTTGGAAAGAGTCCCAATACACAAATCACTGCATGCAAAGCTAATCATGTCTCCTAGCATGAGACTCCACATTATTCTGTATTCTATATTACCCACCATTATCAGCTGACATCTATCTGCAACGCTCGTCTGAATTAGCCCTAAATCAGCTTATAATGTCGCTACTGAATCCCTATTAAGCGCTTCAGTGAAGACTGCTGTGTCCAAACTAACTGAACTCAGAATCTGCTCGGTTGGGCTCCACTTAGAAGCCGAAAATAATGCTCAGTGCATCACGCTCCATGGCGGATTCCAGTGAAAATCCATACAGGTGTTGTTAAACAAGCCAGTTCGATTGCCATTAATTACCTGCCCGAATGTAACATTCACACAAGCATTGAAGGGATTGGTGATGGTGGAGCAGATTCACACAAACACACTCCCGCATACTCACTTGCTTTTCACCTCCTCACTCAAAACCCTCCATAAAATCGATTCCAGGCGCCTGGAACGCGAAAGGGAAAAGCTTTCTGCGGCATTCAGACTTAATCATCTTTTCAACACAGGGACTGAAGATGCTGTCCTGACATTCTCCACTTCGCAGGGGCCCAATCATTTTGGTGCAACATTCTTAGACAACCAAAGAGCAAATTTCCAAAACTTGGTCCATTCTGTCATGTTGTCTGTCAAAACTCACTCAGTTCTCACGTAATCCAGCAAAGAATTTCCGTAAAATTTCGAAAACTCACAAAGTTTACACAAATTTTCCCAAAAAAAGAGTCACGTGGACTGAGTGAGTTTTGGAAAGTTGCTCTTCAGTTAACTTCTACTGCACTGTCTCTCCACATCCCCTTCACTGGGTACCCCTTCCCCCCCGGTCTCTCTACATCCCCTTCACTGTGTAGCCACCCCCCCCCAGCTCCCTGGAGGGCTGACCTCTCGTATGCTGTCAGGGCCTCCTGCAGCCTGGCTTTGTACCCCTCTAGGTCCACAGCCAGGGGGTTGAGCAGGCTGACCCGCTGTGAGCCACTACTCCCAAGGGCCAAGGGGGAGACCTGGGGAGGGATTACAGACACACACATAGTTATACACACAGACTGTGTCTGCCTGTATTATCTCAGTGGGGCTGCACCCATTGACAAAAACATGCAAACACATTCTCAGTGCCCATGTCTGGGGTCCCTCACAGCAACATAAATGCCTACTCATGTGCACCGGCTGGGATAATCATCTTCCCTCAATGTGCTCCCTGTGATACGCTGTTGGTTCAGAGATTATCTCTCACAATCACATTACAGAGCACACAGCACACACAAACACGTGTGTTCCACTAGTTTAATTCAATTACCACCGGCCATTTGTATAATTCAGTTACCACCGTGCATGAGGTTCCTCGCAAAAACCATCAGAACCGATGCCTCCATGGCCAAGGTTTCAAGAACCCACAGGTGTGGAATCCAGAGAGAGTCACACTGCTTCCTGTCTGTCCCTCTTCAAGAGGGTCAGGGGTCACCCATGTCACAGAGAGTCCCGGCACAGCACGCAATTAACAAGTTGCCATGGAAGCGACTTGTGCTGCCACTTGAAGGAGGACACATCTGCTGTCACAATGGAGCAGTGCTGAATGTATCTGGGGCGCTTTCATCAGGGGACAGCGTTTTTACTGTACCTCACGGGGTAAGGGTATACCCCAGAACCCATTACCAGATCAGCAGATAGATGGATGGAAATATTAAAACACAGAATTTCATAATTATCCTTATACATATTAAGAAAATGGAGAAACGAGACATATAGGAGTTCCCCATTTAAATATGCTTACTACACCATTTTACAGCAGTGTACTGCATAACACTGTAATTTACTCAGCAGATTAAGGAAGGAGCCTTAAGGTGCAATACATTTTTCATAATGCATGGTACAAAGGTGTACCAATGATACAGGATAACAGCCATTATTCCAAAATTCCATATTCCAAAAATACAACCGAAGGGTCTATTTCCTGAAAACAGAAAAAAATGCAAATTCTGTGCATTTACCTGAAATGTGCTGTCGCTGCCCTCTACAGGACACAAAGAGGATTACTGTCTGTCCAATCAGCATGTTTTTTTCATTCATCTTATTTAATTTGATTAAATTTAATTTAATTTCATGTATAACCCTTCCCTTTGCTTAAATAAAACTGAGAAAGCCTGTTGGTTTTATGGAATAAACAGCTAATAATATAATGTAGAATTTTAAAATGTATACCTCACTAAAAATATATACTTTAAATATCATACTGTTTGATTCTGGATGAATGACATAACATTAATTATATAATATTTACACATTATTATATATAGGATTTATAGAAGGGAGCGGCTGTTAAACGTTTTAGCTAAATTTGAAACTTACTTCACAACACTACACAATGTCTGATTTTTGTGTAAACTCTGTGCTCCCGTAACACCAGCAATCTTTGCAAGGGCACCAAACATAAAAGAAAAACAGAACAAACTATTTATTGTTGCAGGACTGATGTTTCAACAAAAAGCTAGTACTGCCGCCCATTCTTACCTCATCAAAAACTTTTGAATGGACATTTGTGTTCAGAATGGGGATGTATTTTGTCCTTTGTCGGATAACTGTGGGAGCCAAAGCATCCATTATGGTGAGTCTCCTGGCAACCAGGCTGTTTGTTTGTAGCCAGCGAGCTGTAGGCACATCGAGGGACCTGCAGCAAAAGCAAGCCACAGAACAAAGGGCCAAAGGTCAGGGGCCAGGGTCAGCTCAGGCTCCCGCATACTACCCACAATGCCTTTCCTCCTATCTCAGATCTCCAAGGCCTCAGTCTAGGCCTGTTAGCTACAGAGGCGCCTTTCATTTGATGAATGATTTACTCCTGAAACAACTGGCAAGAGTGAGGTGACTTATTTTAAGAATCCCCCTCCCCCACAAACAGGGGCCTCAAGGACCAAAATAGCCCATGTCTGACTTTTCTTCAGTTTTCTCGAGCATTGGTTTCACTTTCCATACAGAGAAAGAGGCTGCAAGCATCACAGGCAGGTGTGAGCCACACATTAGTTTAGTTAAACTGTATTCTTCCACATATCGCTGTAATATTTGTAATGCATGCAAGCTGCAAGTGAGGTAACATATTATAGGTTACTGCTGTATATGGCCGTGCCAAAATAGAGAACCCAGCTTAGAAGTTGCCATCCTTACAGAGCTGCCTTTTTCCTGTTCTCTCTCTTTCGGTCGTCTTCCGTGGGCGTCGCCTCGAGACCTTTTGGGAACCAGAGGCACGTGAGGTCAGGAAATAAAATGAACCACCAGTTCCCAAACATAACCCCAGGAAACTACAGGCTGCCTTTCTACACAGACTTTTCCTTACGAACATAGTAACTGGAAAGAACAAGTCCCCACATCAACTGAAATTATTGTGAATTTCATGCAGCTAATTACTCTCAAGGACATGCTTTGATTACCAGTCCCAGACTGTCCTAAAAATAGACCCCATGTATGAATTGAGCCATTCTGTAGAAACAGTAAGACCCATTTACAAATACAATTATAGCTTTACCCCCTCCCCCTTTATGTGAACAAACCAGATTATTTTACGCTCATTTGACCTTTCAGATAGTTCCCAGCGAGGCTGCAGTTTCAGATTCAGCGCTTTAAGTTCAGCTTACGGTAAAGAAAAGCAATTGTACACTTAGATAAAAACAATGATTCAAAGTTCAGGTCTTATTGGTTAAAGTAGGTCATATTCTGTCAATGTATCTTCAGTAACCGCTTATCCCAGTCAGGGTTGTGGTGAGTCTGGACCCGATCCCTAGAAGCAGAGGGCATATCGCAGAGGAAGCGCTGATCGGAATTCTGGTCCATCATGGGGCACACACTCACACACACAATCATGTTCCGTTTCGATATTAACTAATAGGGGTTTCCCCAGTCACCCAGACGTCTAGCGCTGCTGCGTAGCTGTGAGCGTCTAGATGGGCAGGAAACTTTGCCGACTCACTGTCGAGGACCCAGTTCTGCTTGTCAACATTCTTCTGGAAGAGGGCCTGGGTCTCAGGCAGCATCCAGTCCTGGGATGATGGTCCGTCCCCGTCCTCAACGTCAGCGGTGTGTTCCAGAAAGTCCCGCAGTGCAGCCGTGTCTCTGTGTGCTATGGTCACAAACACAGGCCGTAAATCTGGGGTCTCACTCTACTGAGACCGACCGCTCAGACACCAATCAGACACTTCCGGCACTGTGTATAAAACAAGTCCTGGAATAGACGCCTCAAGGCCTTGGGTACTTGACTTTTTCACTCTTGAGTTGTAGTACTGTCCTTGTGTAGTTAATGCTCCTAATTGCAGTAACATAACGAGGCATACTGAGGTGGCTAATTAGCTCATTGCGTGTCCTGCCCCTCGGACAGTTGGGTTTACAAACCTGGTTGCCATGTCCCCTGGCTTGCTGGACTGGGGTCACATCCCTGTGAGGATGGGCTACGCGGCATGGCCAAGTGGGGTCTCCGGATACGTATCACGCTGCCTGGCGGGCCGGGAGCAGCAGGGGGTTGCCTACAGCTCCTGCAGGAGACGAAGTTAGGAGACCTGTCACGATGTGATGAGTCACTCCAGTCGGCATCCTGGGGACCTGAAGAGCAGGATCACCTCTCTGCCCCCTTATTGCCCCTGTTGTGATACCAGTCCAGCATGACACACTCTGCCCTGAGCCTCAAAACAGTCTTCAGGTCTTTCTTCCCCTGCTTGATCTCTTCCTTCAGAAGGTGGGTGTCTTCACTCTGATCATCCAATGACATATTCATTCACTAAAGCGTCTATTCGTTAAAAGATGATTTAGATTTTAATGTTGTTTAATATCAGGGGAGGGGGGGGTTTCTAAGTGGTTACATCATAATGAGCATCAGAACCATGCTCACCACAAAGGGCATAGGCTCTCCGGGATCCACAGAGCAGCCGCAATGGCGATGGTACCTGCCCCCAGTCCCTCGGGACAGCTCGGCCAAGAAGCAGTCGGTCTCCAGGTCGCTGCAGTTGAAGGACACGGCGTGGATCGGGACCGGCCGATCCAACTGCACTTGGGCCAGGAGTGTCCCTGCGGGCTGTCGGCCACCATCATGACCACCGACGGTGGAAGACGACGCAGATGTATTTGTCAACTGGAACAAACTTCAGCCAAATGGTGTAGGAATCACAAGTATTTGTGAATGTTTTATGTATGATGTAACATTCTAGGAATATTCTAGAAATAACATTTTAAATAAACTTTTTATTTATCAGTTTTATTGAAAAACTCTAGGTTTAATCTACTGTCTGGTGTCTGATGATCTTGCAGTCATGAAGTGTCTGCTACTCTGGACATTGGAAACACTGCTCATGAATAATCTTCAACCTTTAATCACGCTTTGCTCCTAACAGGAGCACCCAGCATCTGGATACGTGAAGTCCGTACCTCATTCAGGCCACTGTGGGTCAAAAGGTAAACAGCATGTGTCTCAATGTCTGCTAGAGCCACCTGCAGAGCTCCAAGGATGTTGGTGGACCCACCAGCCTGGTAAGAGAATGTGGTAACTTAAGTCCAGATGTTTTTCCCTAATTGAAGGTCTACCTTCAAACCTCCATACTTGTAGACTGCAACCAGTAAGGTCTTTAGCTCCAAATGAGGACCATCTGAATGTCAGCCAAAGCTACACAGATGAGCCCATGTGTCCCACCTGTAAGCCCTGAATCCAACTCCAGGCCCTCTCCAGGTTCTTCTCAGTCACCTCCGTCAACCCCACCCTCCAGGAGACCACTTGCGAGCCAAATGCCACAAAGTTGACTTTGGCTTTGAAGCGAAGCTGTTCCTGAAACCACAGCACAGGCTACAGTGAAATCTGTCATCCCTGCTGAAGGAGGACGGCGGAATCTCTGCTGGTGCACAGAATAGCCTCCGACCTGTATGAGCTGGTAGAACTTGTCCTTCAGCAGAGGAAGGTGCTCTTTCATGGACTCTGAGGTGTCTATGAGGATGTACACCTGCAGCTCCAGAACTGCCCCAAACAGCTGCCTGCTGCCCTGCTGCAGCCACTCCAGCCTGTGGGGGCATCAAGTTCCGCTGAAGGCTACCCCAAGGGCTCTGGTCTTGAGGAAACAGTTCTGTCGGGGGCTGGGCACTACCTTCTCTGGAGTTTCTTGAGGGCCTCCTCCATCCGGTCTCTGTACCATCTGGACTTCTCCGGAGTGACGTATACATGGACCACAGAGCCATCTTTCCATGTCATGTGTGCAAACTGACTGCAGTACTTGGCATTGACTAACTTGTTTTTAAGTTCCTAAAACAGGCAAAGACAGAAATCCAAAGTTTGTGAAGGAGGAAATAAGGTGTAAGCGCATACATCAGGTGAGATTACCAATTTATTAGTTGTAGTTAAATTACTGGTTCAATAACTAGGCAGAGGGGCCATGACTTGCCCGCTCCCCACAGTGCCCAGTCCTCCAGTTAGGCTCCTCCTACTCACAACATCAGGCAGCTTGGCCCTGGCGACCTCAACGCCATCCGCATGGCGGAAGGCACAGTCCGCCAGTGCCTCGTACAGTGAAAGGTTCTGCACCTTCAGCCCATTGTGGGAGAGCCACGCTTTGGAACTTAGACAGTCCTCAGACATTGTGGTCGCCAGTCCCCCAGAATCTGCAAGAGCAGTAGGAGATTCATATTTCACTATCTTCTCAAAATCCTTCACCTCCTTAGGTCCACATCCCTTTACTTGTCACTGAATTTCTACCTCTAGTATGTCCTTTAAAGAATGCAGAAATCCATGTTTATAAATACAGGTTTTAAATATTCTAAGGTTAAAATCCACGTACAGTAGATCTCTTTATCTTAATGAATAACCCTACCTTGAGGGTTCACTGTTGCGTTAAGCTCCTGCAGCAGCTCCTGGATCTCAGCCCTGGTGGTCTGTGCATCTTGCATCTCCCTCCACACCAGGAATACGTCCTCCCTGACAGCCTCCCCTGCGGAGAAACACATTGTCGAGGATTGGCATCACACCATCTGACCAGCTGGGCCCTTTTATCCAGGAACCTGGATAAACGAGTCAACTATGCCAACTGTCTTGGATCCATTGTGATTACAAAAGCTGCAAGTCTGTTTCAACACACAAATGCACATTTTATTATAACAAAATCCCCCACAAAAACAACAATTGACTATGGGTATCATAATTCAGGATCAGCCATGTTACCTGGAGGCAGGCCTCCAATGGGCATGAGTGACAGTTGACGACTTGCAATCCCATGATCCCTCTCTCCCAAGTCATGTGACACGTCTTCAAACAGGCTCATCTCAGCAAAGGCGTGAAACCTGAACAGCATGGATGTCTCCTCTGAATAAATGTGCCAAACCACGTGACTCTGTTTTGGTACGATTCATGAGTGGTAAACAATTAGTATAAAGGTCAAGTCATTAATTATGTCTTTAGCTGAATCATTCAATATTTTCAGCAATAACCTACATAAACGCCTACAGAAAAATGGCTTTATTCATGGAAGCACATCAGCCGGCCGTGCTGAGAACGATCATTTTGCCATTTTCAGTGTTTACATATCATTTGTAAACTGTACCCAAGAAAAGGGGTCAAAGCACCCAAAGAGCCCAGGCAGAGAATACATGACTGATAAATAATGCATCTAACAATTAATCATTCATTCATTCATTCATTCACCAAAGGCATCCTTCCATATGGTAACATATGAACCATAGCTACAGTGCTTTTCATGGGGAGGCTTTGTCCAGGCTGATTAAACACCTTATTTGATCAATAATTTGGTCGAACTAAAATGTTTCACTCATACCTCCCAGCAGTACGGTGGGATAATTCCTTTAACCTTTTAATGGTTTCCTCTCTCCTGGCGTTGAATGACACGCAATGGATGGGTTGTGCATTTTTCATTCTTCTCGTCCTCAGCAGTCTAGCTGTGTCCACTTTGCAGTCTCCCACAACAAACATGTATACAGCCTCTAGCTGAAGAGCCAAGAAAAAGACGGCTGGGAATGAAAGGGAAACTCCCATTCTGTGGTGGGATTTCCTATGACCTCACAGGGAATTTCCATTACCTCACACAAGTCTAATGAGAAGTCTAACCAGCAGAGTAATTGTTACTAGGCCAAAAGGTTCAACACGTAGCATGTTTTTATCTGAAGAAAACTGGCAATGCAATTAAATGAGCTTGTCGCCAGGACATCTCTGCCCCTGTCGTATAAAGGGTTAGAAGAATCTCTGGATGTACTGTAAGTATTACTGCGATTACAGAGTGTCACCTTTGGGTCCCCTATTGCTGCAAGCAGTGCGTTGGCAGTATATGAGGGAGAAGACTTTGCAGGACACAGTCCCCAGACCCACGCCGCAGCAGCGTCGATGTTAGTGGGTGACGTGCACTCTGCTATCTCCCGCCACAGCTCGGCTACTGGACCAGGGCTGAAACATTCAAAAAAACCTGAGCTAAGGAGGTAATCACCATCACACACAATCTGTTTGAAGGGAACGACAGGGTAACAAGCTGCTGCCATCCCAGAATTAGCAGCTCCCTCACCGAATAAGGTTGAACCAGGCGATCTGAGACACCTGCTCCTTGATGACCATGCACACAGAGCTTTGGCCAAGGCGGAACTGGCCCCCGCTTGCAGTACCAAAATCCAGCACTAGGGCGGCGCTACGCTCCTGGATGACACCGAATATCTGCCGACTGCCACTTGTAAGCCAAGCCAGTCGATATCGGAAGAGTCTGGCCTTCTGGTCCAGTCTCTCGCACAGCTCCTCCAGCTGTTCAGCACTTGCAGTCAGCTGTGGATGGACAACATGCCCGCACGTGGTAACAGAAATGTAAAAATTGCTTTCAGTTACATTCACCTCTAAGAGCATTAACACTTAAGATCATTGTGTTATGACTTAAAAATTTTACTCAAGGGTCATTTTTTAAAAGATTTTAACCTTTAATTACATAATATTTGATCTATGTCTTATGAGGGTACGTTTTCATATTAAACCGTTTTTTTCTGGCCTCAGACTGGGGGACCTGTTTTTATTAAAACTAAAAGTGGCAACAATAGCAGGGGTGCAAAGAGACATTTTGTCAAGGGGACCACAATCTTTAACTGCCCCCCTGCTCAGTGGACAGCTGAACAGGTTTGTGCTTGTGGCCGGAAGCCATGAACTATAAAAGGCCAGAAGGTGGTGGTGTGCTTACATTATAAACAGATCCATTCTTCCCCACCCGTGTGAACAGCCCTCCAGCGTACTGAGAGCAGACCGATCTCCCAAGAGAAGCAACGTAATCTGAATTTCAACAGAGAAAGACATTACCTGTTATGACATACGGGTACTGTAAAGACCAGGCATGCACGATGCTTCATGGAAACAGCTAACCCTATCATAGTGGTATAGCAAAAACTGTCAGAATTTCTAAATAAAAAATGTTATCAATTAATTATTGTACATTTTATGATAGTCCTGGTGCACTAACTGAAATTATGTATGAGTGATTTGTGTCACGTATACAATAGTTATCATTTTCCACTATACTTATTTTTTATCTTTATTATGATTTATACTAGAGCAGCCCTTTCTCCACACATATGCAGGCTCACAGCTCTTTACAGTCATCCATCTTCCAGACATTAATCTTGGCCACATAGGACATGGCAGCCATTGTTATTTTGATCTTGGCTGTTACGCTCTCCTACCTCATGGTAACGCATTTCATATCAACCATAGCTGCAGTGCTGTTTGTGTGGAGGCCTTGTCCAGGCTGATTAAACACCTTATTTATTACTTATCTATAATTTGGTTTGTATAATTTGGGGCAGCTGCTGTTGTTTCACTCCTTCACCAATAGCTGTAGCCTCAAGTCGGTACTGGGGGGGGGGGGGCTTCTCTCTGTCTTCGATATGTATCCCAGTTCACCCAAACTAGAGAACTACTGAGCTGCTCTGATCAGGGCTTGTAATGTAACATCGAAATAGCAGGGGTCTCCTTAGCTATACTTACATTAACTTCTTTATATTTTCATACACTGCCAGAGCTCACCCATAATGGTTATATGACATACACTCACCTAAAGGATTACTAGGAACACCTGTTCAATTTCTCATTAATGCAATTATCTAAGCAACCAATCACATGGCAGCTGCTTCAATGCATTTAGGGGTGTGGTCCTGGTCAAGACAATCTCCTGAACTCCAAACTGAATGTCAGAATGGGAAAG
>JAODKC010000080.1:2025065-2035348 GCA_026777985.1 Mormyrops attenuatus | reverse complement strand
ACCCCCCCAGTCGCCCCGACCCCCCGCCCGCCCCCCGGCGCACCCCCGCCCCCCCCCCCGGTCCCCCCCCCCGCGCCGGTGGGGGGGGGGGGCACGACAACATTTACCAAGGCCCCCCACTGGCCGGCATATTTTAACGAGTGCCTCTTTTGATAACAAATGATCATGCAAAATTCGCAACAATTGACTGAGAGTCCCTCCTCCCCGGTCGGAAGATTTTCCAAGCCCCCCCCCCCCTCCTTTATTGAGATCCCCACTGACAGATGTGTGTCTGTCACAGTTGCTTAGGAATAACATCTCTACATGTTTTTCCCTGATAGCTTACTCTCGTCTAAGGTTAACCTGCTGAAGAACGCGAGCGTTTCTTAAAGCGCCGTGAAACCGCTTAAGCCAGAAAAGGACGAGTCTGCCAAGACTTCAGACATGTTGCAAGGCACTGGAAGCTCCTGTTGATATCAGCAGCACATCGCCACTGCTGTCGGTGCCTCTGCTACTCCTGTGGTCTACAAGGACAGGGCAGAGTTTGGGGTGGCAGTCTTCATGTGCGTGATATGAGAACACTACCCTCAGACAACGGCGTCCTTCTGATGCTTGCCATACCTTCCCTTTGCCTGAAGCCGATGTGTGCGAGGACCTGGGGGTGCGTGAGCTTGCTTGCCTTCAGTCCGTTTACCCTCAGCCATGCTGGCGAGGACAGAAGGGCGTTCGCGTCCCTGTTGGGGCCTGTTTCCTGTCCCTCTCTCAGGCCCTGCAGCCGTCCAGCCATGTGTCTGTAAGCAAGGATCTATGTTCCTTTGTGTTCCTTCACTCTTACATATTTGAGTGAATGATCACAGATAAATTCTGCAAAAAGGAGATGAAAGAACAGATAAGCTAGGTATTCACTATCCATTTATAAATTCTATTTAAGATGGGTGACCTTTCAAAACTGTAATTACATAATTTGATATGTATCAATTATTATGTATTCAATTATTATTTTTAAAAATCCACTAAATTCCTTTTCAAAATATTTTTTATCGTTAAGCAAACGGCAATGTACTTTGTGCAGGCTTTTTTCTTGGTTAAGAATATATGCATAAATGGAAAATATGCAGCAGCGTAGTCACATGACGACTTTCTCCACTCACCATGTTCTTCGTGATGACGTCGAAGCTTCCACGAATTTAACACTCTTATAATCCAAAACGGGGTTAGTCAATTCGTACGACTCCCTCTGTGTCTAAAGATGGATTACCAAAGACACAAGACAAACCTTCTTTGGCTTTTACATCGACTATCTTATACTTTCCCCTTAATGGATATCGCCGTGGCATCTCATCACATTATTATTTATTCGGTAATTACTCGTCATACTAGTGTTTTAAACGCTGATCAACAACCAGACCTCTGCAAACGAGTGTGCTGTTAAACATAACAGAAAAATGAAATAATAATGTTAATGTTTTAGCATATTTCAAACTAGCCGTAAAAGAAGGTAAACGATGTTGCACTTGAGTAGAAAACACTGCTAAACATCTGGTAAAACAAATAGGTCTAAATCAGACATAGCGTTGTTTTAATTATTATTTTATTAATAACACTGAACTTTACGGTGCAAAATGTGACACAATAAATGCATCTAAAAGTCGGGACAGCCTGTCCTCTGCAGCTAAGCAGCTGCAGAATATGTTCATAAATTTTTTGTAGTGGTGAGAAAAAAAACAACAACGTGTGTTTAAGAACAGTTCAGCTTTTCATTTACCTTAATATAGTGCCGTTTTTACTCAGTACCGCACACTGACTTTCACACTGTGGTTTCACATTAGCTGCCAAACTGTGAAACTCGGTTTCTGTTGACACTGTCGACGGACCGGTTGCTATGCTTTGACCAATCCTGTTAAGGATCCCTCCCTCACACACACACACACACACACACACGCCCGCACGAAAACCAAATGCTATGCAAGTGTATTTCATAATCACATATGTCACAGTTTTTCTCCCACGTGATTAAAATGTAAGCTATCAAGAGCCACGTCCACCGGCCCATTCTTCACGGAAAATCTGATGTTCGTATTATGTGGTCAGAGTTGCAAAATTTAAGTAACGCGTTAATAAAAATCTTAGAAAGCGCATAAATAAACACCACGTGACAACCCGAAAGAAATACTAAATATCACCGGTGTTTGCAAAACTACCAAGGCGTAACTTAGGCTATTAGCCACAAACGTCAAAGGATTAGGCCTCTATGCAATAAAGCTATGCATTTACGTAACTAAAACATGTATGGAGAACGCCCAATATTTCTGTTTACAGTATTTTTAAATCATGAGTAATCCGTGATTATGATTTTACCATTATTCAGACCTGTGTTCCTTCTCCAAGGCGTCTTGCAGGTCTTCCCTCAGAGTGCTTCAACTTTCAAACCACAAGATCAAATGCACTTTTTTTTCACCACGAACGTTTAAAAACGAAGCCTACAGGTTTTTCTCGAAGAAAACAATTTTATCATGGACACGTCTGTCCGTGTACGGACAGGATTCCGATCACCGCATTTGCCTCTAAGCTGCATGCAAGACACGACAACATCCATTGTGTGTATTGGGCATAAAATATATAATTACTTAGCAGAATCCTTTGACAAAACTGCATTTCAACAAAGAAGGTACAATAAGCTACCAATTTTCCCTGGCATTCTGAAAGATATATATCCTTTATAGTAAAAACGCTGAGAAAAGAAACATATAGGCCTATTATTTACTTACAGCACATGTATGTTATCACTTATGGCCGAATCTTAATAAAAACGAATTCAGAATATATAGCAAATAGTCTCATGAAACCTTTTGTACTAAGACATTCATATTTACATTAAATGTTATTCAATTTATATTTATAGTTGTATGGTCCACTACATTAATTGACCAAATACATTCCTTTATCTACAACGTACGTATAGCATAGACTACGTTTTACTCTTTGTCGACTAACGGCGTTTTTCTATGCTTTTTGCATTATTCTTAAGCAAAAGCTTTGGCAGAACACTACGAAAAACGGTTCTTCCTGACAATAAACCCAACCGTAATATATTGGCATATCTGTATAAATTCACATTTTAATCTTCACTTTATATTAGTCTAATATAATAATGCTTCACCGATCTTTATTTATGGTATGTCTGTATGTATGTATGGTAGGGTAATCCTAGTGCAGTATTTGTGTAGCAACAAATATCTTCGTCGGGATTAAGTTTCAATTTTAATATACGATATTTAAATGTCCCAGAGATGAAATACAGTATGTCTAATGCTAATAAATTATAGGATGAAGTCAACAAATAAAAAATACATTTTTTTGCGTTCATGCCAGACTTAGAATGCTTCGCAGTCAACGTTCTGAATTTGTTTCTAATTGCTTTTCCACCTAGCAATGAGTCATACGTGTGAAAACATACAAGTAGCGTGCAGAAATGTAACTTGTTGAATTCCTTTCCTAGAAATCCAAAGTTTTATCGGTTCAACTCTGTAAGGGATGTATTAATCTGTGTAATTTTTAGTTCGTGGTTTGGAATTTTAACATATTTTACTTTATTGAGTCGAGAGCTGTACCGAATCAGTTCGCAAACAACGCGCAAAATTCAACAGTAATTAAAAGTGCTGCGGACAGACGTGTCCTGCAGTACCGGCTTCTTCCGCTTGGCGTCTCTGCGCCTCCGCCGGAGCCCTACAGTGTTTATATCAGCATGCAGCCGCTTGCCTTGCTCATAATGACACAGCCACGGTAGTATGGCGAGCGTTTTGAGAGTCGTCACTCTATTTCACCTATCAATGGAGAAAAGAACACCATGCTTGGGCATCCTGCGCCTTTTATTTATTGCATTTTTTCAGGTTTCACAGGCCAACAAACAAGGTTGGTGTCGCTTGCCCCCGACTGTGTACTATTTTTGGAAATCCTTGTAATAAGTATTGATACATTGCGGTGGTTGGGTTGGCACTGGTAGCTAGCAAACAGGCTGGCTGGCTAGTTAGCCCGCTAGCTCGCTCGCTTGTGCCGTGGACTGCCGAGTGAACGGGGAGATTGTCAAAACGTTAGCAAGGTTAGCCTTGTTAGCCAGGCTCGCCAGTTCCAGTACCGTTCTGTAACCTATCCTCCGTTTACATACCTCATCTGAATACAGTGAATATAGCGACCAAATTAACTGATAACCTGTCGGTACGAGAAAATTTAAAGGGGGGGGGATCCAGATTAACACGCAATATTGGTCAGCTAGGGAGATATTTTGGTACCCGGCTAGCGGTAGCTAATTTGCATGTCGGATGAGCTGGCGAGCGCCGTTTTTTTCCATTAAAGAAAAAAAAAAACACAAAATTGGTCCCATATCATAATGGAGCTGGGTATCCGTGTTGTCGTATTCGGAGTCCAGCAAACTGACTTATTCGTGTTTCGTGTAAATTCGCTAGTTAACTTTACATTGGGACCTTGGAACATGCACACATTCCTCCCAGAGTTGAAAGCCTTACGCATGTCCTCGTCCAAACGTAGAAATTTAGACCGAGGCTTTTTCTGGGCCTGGATGGATTCGGCAATGACACTGTCCCAGTTTCAAATACCGATTTGTTAGGACCGGCATGTAATGGCAAGAGCAAGATTTTAGCAGTTACCCTGCAAATCAGTTCACTCAACTTCACTTCAAATATAGAATAGTTTTAAATGTCGTGTTGGGTCGAAAATGGTTTATAGGGTTTCTGATAAATTGTCTTCATTTTTTGAAGGGGGTTAGCTAACTAGCATGCTAGCCAGCTCGCCACGAAAATGTCTTAGCTAGCTGCTAAGGTGTTTAGTGTGTGTTTATATGTAAAATTTGGTATTTGTGGCAATTTTATTAAGTTGTTGAGTCCTTAAGGTCGGATATGCCAGTTCGTACCCAGTTCAGGGTAGATGAGTGTTCTTGTGTAGTAATTCTTCAATATTTTACGAATGCCTGAAGTCCCAAACGGTTTGCTTTAGGTTGGTTTTGAATAACAAAATTGTAGTTAGACAAAATTATTTGCAGAGTGGTTAACTTTTTTCAGCGTGTCATTTGAGTTTCTGCTGTGTTTACTTTGTAGTAAAGATGTTGGCGAAGCTACAGTATGACTATTCGCGGAATATTTGATGTTTTAAAAACTGAAACACTTTTGGATAAAACTGATGCAACTAACCAAATCTCAAAAAATATTAGTTTAAAGTCTACGAAAGGCCATGACGCACATTAATGACGGCTACCTTGTTATTCACATGCTGCATATCTCCAGGAACTTTGCTACCATGGTAATTCTCCATCAAAAATGTTCACAGGTTACTTATTTGGAATATTTAGCATTGCGCCCATACAAATCAAAGTCAGCTTCGGACCATTTCAGTAACAGGAACAACGCTTTTTTAAAGCAGTTTGAAAGGTGAGAAATGCTGGCTTTGGGTTAAACTGAGCAGCTGACCCTGTAGTGTTTGTACATACATGGCTGGTAAGCAGCAGTCTGAATTAATAGGAGTGCAGCAATTATAATGGTAGTTTCTATGGAACTGTCTTGTGTGATCTGTTATGTCTTGTAATTTCACCGAAGGGGTTTTCCCTCTTCCTTTGCAGCCATTTATAAACACAAACGTGTGGAAGTGTCACTGGTTTGTCACTGTATAAATCTTTTCTGCATTCAAGATTAATATTGGTGATCTCACCTGTCACACTGTAAGTTTAGATGTTTTGTGTTAGCATCTGTAGCACATCTTGGCCATGAAGTGAATGTGTTTAGAATAGGCTTAGAGATCATATAGACATCTTTGCAGTACCTTGTAACTGTGGGGCGAGGCAGTTTTTGTAGTCCTCAGTTCAAATAGGACACAGTTTTGCCCTGGGGTACAAGTCATAGATATAGTTTAAAGCCCTCAACTAAAAGTGACAGCTGTTTCGGTGAGAGCTACCGCATTGTTTCGGTAGGCTTGTGGGCTTAGAATGCTTGTGGAAGAACTGTCAGCAAAACGGTGCTTGAAAAGCTTAAACGTTTAGTGACCAAAACTTTCTCCAGTTTCTCGATGGCATCTGAAATATCATGTTGTCATGATAACACGGTGAAGTGTCTGAGTGACCAACAAACTCCTGCATGTGGTTGTAGGTCTGCGACCAAATGTGACCCCAAGGTGACTTGGACATATTGGCTGCACTTAATTTGAAGGATTATTTTGGCATTTGGGCAAACCAAAATGCAAGGAAACCCTGAAAAATCTTGGGAGTAATTTTGTCTTTGATTGTGTAAGCCCTCTGTGATGGGAAGGTGTCCAGGATATGTTTTAAAGGGTCAATGGTCGCTTTCAGTCATGGGTACATTTTTTATCCTGCGCGATAACGGAGTTATCCATAGAAGTTCAGGGCCATGCAGAATTCTATTCAGTCCATCTGCTGCCCTAAAGATTTAAAGGGTGTTGTAGGCTGACAATTAAAGAGTTAGTAAAAACCTAAGTGGTGGGGTGGTAGCTGGTCCTAGAGTAGCTTACCACAGGAGTGTTTGCTTATTTTTTGATTTGTCTGATTTTGTATTTCTGTGACAGTCTTCCCAATGATCATATGCACACTGGAACTCTTGGAATGCAGCAGTTTATAGTAGAGGAATCCCTGTTATTACCCGAGTACTGCGACATGAACAGGTAGAGTAACAAAAGTGCATTTGGACTGCCAGCATATTGCCTAAATGCATTGTGGAAGTTTGCAAACAGGGTTTTGGAGATTTCAAAACTCAGCATTTAGTTATGCTCAGCGCAAATGCTGTCCTTGTTTGTGGGTCGCTTCTGTTTTTTCAAGTCAGTGGTGCAAGAAGCCTGGGAACCCTTTCCGTCCTTGGGTGAAGTAGGTGTGCAAATGTAGATAAAGTGAATAGTTTTTGTTTTTCTAGTGGAACAAAGAATCCCTGATGGTTTGGACGTCTTGAGCTTTGTGCTGTTGACCTCACACATGCTGCATAAGTGGCCTGTCAGGTCTGCAGGAATTTGGCGGAGCTTATTTTAGGTCCTTTCCATTCATTGGTGCTCAATGCAGACATGCCTTGGTACTGAGTCTTGAGCAGGCACCTCTGGTCAGGTTTGTGAGGGTAGTCGAATGCTCTCGTATGTAGACTGGTGCACCTAGACCAGGGGTGTCAAACTGCAGTCCTGGAGGGCCGGAGCCCTGTGTAGCTTAGCTCTTTCCCTGTTCCACCACAAATGATTCAGCTCAACAGCTATGTGGTAATTAGCACAAGAAGTTGAATCAGGTGTGTTAAACGAGGGAAAACCCAAAAATGTGCAGGGCTCTGGCCCCCCAGGACTGGAGTCTGACACCTGTAACCTAGACTAAGGTGTTGTGTTGTGTTTTTCTTTTCTTTTTATAAGCCACCTGTTGGTCTTCCATTTCTCCTTATGCTTGGGATTCATGTTCATGCCCCAGCTTTGATTTGGATTTAAATAAATTTGAAGATGTTTGTGCAAATGCGCTAAAGCAGAAATTTCATCTAACATTATGTAAAGTGCAAAAATATACATGTACTTGTATGTTTTTTTTACTTAGTCTATTCACATTTTATAAATACATGAGTCCAGAACTGGGAAAAAATTGGTTGTTTTTACTGCGGTACACAAGCATTAAAATAAAATAAAGGATAAAGTTTTATGTCAAGTCAACTTTTTTCATCCATACTGGCACACAAAAATGAGTCTCAAAAAAGAGAAATTGATTCAGAATGTAGGACGTGAAAGTAGTCATTAAACAGTGGTCCTTCGTGTCATAATGAAGCTTTGCCCCCCCCCCCCCCATAGAAAATAATTGCTCAGGATGATTCTAACTGAACAGATTTTGAGTTAAAGCTAAGCCAGAAAATGAGCACTAAGGTTAATCTTTAGCAGAACTTCTCCCCTTTCCCCCTATAACTGTTAATATGTAAGCATGTTAAATGCTTGTTTTAGTTTTATGAAATATTCCAGAGAAACCATTTAAAAAATGAACATTGTTCTTGGAATCCATCTGCGCTCCTTTTATTAAAAGGAAAAAAATGAACTGAAAGCTTTTGTCTCAGTCACTTCCTTAAAAGGTCAGTTGGTTTCTTGTTTTTTAGATAATGTATTATTTTACTCTTCTGAATAGGAAGCTCAAAGTGGCGTCGATTTATGTGCAGGACATGATATCGGCTGTTTTTATGGCTCTTATCTGAATGGATAGCATGATGGTTAACAGTAAAAATGTCCACTAAAGCAGTGATTTGCTTTTATTCGGTGTTGAGGACGTGATATTAGAATAGGACTTCTTCACCAAGTTATTTTTAGGCCCAGTTTTTTTATTTATTTTTTATTTAATATACCGTTTGCGGCATTTGGGGGAAGGTGCTTAGATGTTAACTTGTACAGTTGTGCTGGACCAGATGCCTCTGAGCATGCATCTTGCATGTTTTCACCTGAAAGCTGAAAGAGATCTTTATTATGATTCAGCCCTGCAGACCTACAGATTTAACTCTTGATAAAGATGTGTGGGATGATGCAATGTGCCAAAGCAGTTTGGCAGCACTTCTGTACGAAAGCCTGTAGTTGCATAGCAGAGCCCCGGTCTTTCCTGTGTGATCTCCGGAAGTGACGTGTCTGATCAAAATCAACGGCTGTTTCGTGGTTACTGTGCAAATGTGTTTTTGCTATGGTTATCTCTTGTTCCAGTGACAGCCGTGCTTTGTGTTTTCATTGCGTTAAAAGAAGTGCAGTCTTTCTAGCATTCTTTTTTACTTTGCCGGTCTTCACAGATCCTAGGCTCTCAGAGGAATTGGCTCAGAGCCATTAAGCCTGATAATGGGCTGTCTGTTGGCCTTTTAAGTAACATCTCAGGTGCCGAAACCCTTATGGTGAAGTTCTCTTGGTGTTTCACATGACCTTGGCTTGCATCGCCAGTCCAGAGATGTGACACATGGATGAAGGTGAATGGAGTGGCCCCAGGTTGCATTTATAAAAAGATACCAATGCTTGACTTTTTCTAATGGGCAAACTAAAGTATTCATACAACGTGTTTACACTTTTCTTAATGGTGGTGTGGGTGAATATTAATATTCATATTTACGGGCTCGACTGAGAGACCCGGATATCTCCCGGAATCTGTCAAACTTTCTTGTAAACAGGATTTGAATAAATCTGGTTCAGTTTAACTCTGTTCCAGTGACAGTCTGAAGTGTTTGTTGACAAGCTGAAGATCTGCTATCAGTAACCAAAAATAAACCCTGTCTTTATGTACATGAAATGCAGGGTCTGTTCACGGTCTCGAGAAGTGTGGCTCTTAAGGTGTTTTAGGATCGTGGTTGAGGACGTAGGACTTGAACCTGCAACCTTTGGGGTATGAGTCCAGTCCAAGAGAAGTGTGTAATATCCTCCAAAACTGTACTTTCAAGAAGTGTTTCTCCTGTAAAGTAATCTAGCTTTATACAGAAAACTGATATCAAGGGTAAAGGCATCATGTAAGCGGCAGAGCGTTTTACATCTGCAATATTTCAGAAGCACTTTCACAGTTTTCCCTCAGTTCTGACCAGGCAAAGCGGGTGTAAGATTGATGGATTTTTAAGTTTATTGTGTGTGCATTTCAGATTTTGAGTCACTCCCATGACATGTTTTCTTATGCTAACAGCAAAGTCATTGCATATTCACAAATGATGTTAGTTTTTTCCCCCCAGTTTTACGTTAGGATTGTGCTGCTCCTTCTGATTCCACTCCCTTTGGTGTCCCAAGTCCCCGGATAAGCCAACAGTTTCCTTCAGTGGTTCACTGGCCATCTCTGCTGCCCTTATCACGCTGCTCCCTCCTGTCGCAGTTGCCCAGATACCTTAAGGGCTGTTGGTACAAATGACCCAGTGGGAAGAAAAGATAAATCAGATAGGGCTGCAACAACTAATCGATTAAAATCGATTATTAAAATAGTTGGCAACTAATTTAATAATCGATTTGTTGGGTCTACGTTATTATACACACAAGTACAGTGGCTACCTCCTAATTTGGGAGCAGTAAGCTAACCAAAGCCGCGGTGGCAGTAAAACAACATTAAGCTGGTTGCCGACCACCATAAAAGAAAAAGGTGACGAGAACCAATGGCGTGCCTTGAGTAGCTTACATGATGAATTCTGGAAAATGGAAAAAAACGTTTGAAAAATGGCGGAGGCGGACACAGCAGAGTCTTGTTTTAATTCTGCCAGAAATGGTAGTATTTGACGATAATTAGCTGAAATTAGGTCGGAGAGACACTGATGTATTATGTGACGTTGTGGAGTTTTTGG